>JAOXXN010000395.1:102998480-103021358 GCA_026770055.1 Myrmophylax atrothorax | reverse complement strand
GCGACGGCAGCGGGCGCGGTGCTGCGCTCCGGAGGCCACCCCATTGGCGTGCTGGTGTTCGGCCACCGGCCTGACGCGGCGGCTCGGAAGTCTTTTCCGGCCTAATTGAGTCTGTAACAGTGTTTCTGCTGTCCAAGGTGTTGGCGATAAGCGCCGGTCGTTTCCCGCCCTTAGCGCAGTGACTGTCTCTCCGAAGCCCCCCAGCGGTGGCTGCTGCTTAAACACTTTGGCCGGCTGGTCTATGGCTCTTGCGTGTGTCCTTTCAGTTTCCTCTCCCTTCGTTATGCGAAACGAAACTTACTCCGTCTTCCGATCTCTTGGAGGTGGAGATTGCTTTCTGCCTACGGTCTGTTTGCTCTAGTTTGCTGGTGATATCAGTAGGCATCGCCCATCTTCTGTCACGGTTTCGTTTTCCGAGGGAGTGATAAATGCCATAAACCTGTTAGCTGCCTGCATGTTTTATCTTGTGAAATGCACGGGAATATCAGCTGCGGATTTTGCACTACTTTAGCCTGATACAGCGTTTATTTTAGTTTCTTTATCCAATGTAATTTGCACTTAGTTATCTAAGCTATAAATGATATATTTCATATGCCGATAGGATATAATTAATCTGGTTTGTATTTAAATAAGTACAATGTTAAATTTTTAGATATTATACAAATATTATTTTGTGTGATAGAAATATGTAATACTTTAACCTATGATGTATACTATTACTTTAATAGATAATTAATATAATGTATATTATAATGTATACAAATATAGAATATATTAAATTAAAATATTTATTAAAACAAATAAATAAATATAATACATGGGTGAATAATATATAAATTGTCCTATGTCTGGATATTGTTTAATGTAATTGTTTCCTACTGCAGTTGAAGCTTGGGTTATCAGTGTCAGCAGGAACAGCTGTCACATATAATTGCCGTCTCCTTGTGCAGTTTATCTATTTCGGTGTCAAAAATGGCATATCCATAGTCTGACGGAGGCACTGAGTCTGTGCTGCTACTTAAGGTGCAGTCACCTTTCCTGGAAGTATTGAGAAAATGAGTAAATGTGGCACTTAGCAGTATAGCTTAGTGAGGGTGGTGTTGCTCAGTTGAGGTTGGACTTGATGATCATGGAGGTCTTTTCCAACCTTTATGATTCTATACTCAGAAGAAACTTGGCTATGGAGTCTTAGCACATTCCTTGATCTAATCAGTACCCCTAAAGTTCAGAAGACTGTAAGAAGCAAATGGAATAAAAAAATCAGTGCACTTCATGCAGTGTAACATTCTGAGAAGTTAGTGGGGTGGGTTCATGGCCTTTTAAGGGTTTGTATCTCCTGTGTGTAATTGAGTATTACATTATTTTCTCCAAGACTTATCTTAATGGGTCCCATCACAACTGTACCTGGCAGATGAATTTCAAAAATTCTTCATATTTTCAATAGTCAAGTCAAATATGTGGATGATTAACCCATTTTTTTTCTTTTTATTTTTTCATAATTAATTGATGAGCTGAGTTTAACACTAATTTGCCATTTATTATATACAAATCTTTTAATGATTTTTATGCTGTGCTCTCCAGTGACTTTTGTTTCACTGTGTTCAATAGTAGTTCATAGAATTTTTGGCATATTTGTAGTCTCATGCAGAAATAAACTATCATCACCAGCTGTGACAAATCTTGGGTACAAACAGCTTCAGGGGGTTGTTATCTGAACAGTGTATTAACATTGTGAAGTCAGGACTTTCATGCCCCTGGACAGACAGCTCAGATGTGCTGGATAGCGTTTAAAATCTGGTGCTACAAAGCAGACCCTGATGTGTTTGAATTTGATGCCTCTGAAAGTAAAATGTTTCAAGTATAGTTTTTTGCAATGGTAACACCTTAATTGTTATCAACAGTCCTGTGGCTGGTTTGGGTGTTAAGGGTAATAGAGTCTTTGCTCTTATAAGCTTGTGCACCAAGAACCTCAGATGACCATTCCCTTAAAGAGAAGACTTCCCCAATAATATGTTGACTGCAGGTGGGTGCAGTCAGAGATGCCTCTTGTCACTGCTAGTTTCAGTGTGGTAACTGCACCTCAGAGCTTTCATCATCTGACTCTGAAAAGATGCTGAGACAGCTGCAGTTAACTACTTTCATGAAAAAGGTGATGGATGAATGGGTTCACCTGGTTGAGACAGACTTTCCCCACTTTGTGGTGCTGAAAATGTGTCATGGAAGTGATGAAAGTTCATGAAGAAAGATTCTTCTGTTAAGCAAATTTTGAGTTGATTCAGACTAGAATGAAGTGGAAGGTTGTATTCACTTTTCTCCAGTTAAACCTGTTAGAGACCATCTGACTGCTTGATCAGGCAAATGCCACGTATGCAGCAGCACTGTTGTTTTTACAGGTACTCTGTCTGGTGGCACAGGCTCAGCTTCAAATTTGCTTTCACTGGCAGTTTGTCATGCAACTGAATGATGCTGCTGAGCTGCAGAAGTGCTCGTACATTTCCAGTCTGCCAGTCTGTGAGCTGGGGCTGCTCATGTTTGACAAGGATGCCAGAAATATTAGGCTGTTGTAACTATTTCTGCTATGAGCATCTTCCTGTAGTGCAGGAGAATTCCTTTGGATATAACTGGATATGTGGGAGTCAAAGGAGAAGGTAAATCTTGAAAAAAAAATGAAATTAAACCTGACTGCAGTATGTGGTGAAGGCATGGTCTTGGGCAGCTACTTCTGAGACTTACTGTTTGTTCATAATGCAGAGGGAAGGGATTTTCCTGTTTGTGTAGCAAAATAACTGATTCAGCCACTTGAGAGGTCAGTTTAGGAGCTGATGCATGTTGTTGCTGTTTATTGTCATATAAAATATTCCTCCATTACTACTAAAGTATCTTGTACTAATTTTTGAAACTTTTGGAGTTTTTTTGAAGCAGATAATTATTTTTTTTGCTGTCCCCTAACAAGTTAATGCATGGCAATGTGGTTGGATGTGGCTTTTTATGCTGATAAATTAGCCTTTCATTCTCAGTGTGGGGGGGGATATTCAGGGGGAAAAATCTTGTAAAAGAAGCTGGAGCATGTGTAGTCTTCATTCTTTACCCTTTCAGTGTCAATCCTAAAGCAGAAACCTCCTAATTAAAAATTATGTTGACTTGATTATTCCGTTTTAGCTCTATTGAGCGCACGTGGAGCAGTCGTGCAATTTCAGTCTGAAGTTTTAAGGTGAATAAGTGAATATAATGTTTTGCCTCTTCTTGGCAGTACTGTTGCTTATGCACCTTCCTGTATAATTAAATATAACTAAATAATTTGCAAAGAAAGGTTATTAGCAACTTCTTCAACTTTGTATCACCAGAGGGTAGCTCTGAAATGTATTTAAGATGTATTTAGATTACTTACTGAAACACCATTCTGATAAACACTCAATAGAAATACTTCCATTCTTAACGATGGAAATCAGTCTATGTTGCAATAATTATATTTTTGTACTGTAAAACCTGTTTTTTGTTGACCTTTAAAGAAACTGCTGCAGGTACTGTAAAATATGTGTAAGATGCGACAATATTGTAAGGTGTTTCCAAAACTATCGCATCGTATTTCAGACTTGACTGAAGTTCTTGTGTATGGCATCTTTGTTACTGATACTTCTGTGGGAAGAAGGATGCAGTGTGCATACCTTGGTGCACTTAGCTACTCCCTTATGGTGTGTCCATTGATGTGGAAAGCTGTGTGGCTTTTAAGTTCTTGGTCAAATTTCAGTGTTTGCAATACAGTCAGATGCAGAATAGCTGCACTCCTGAGGATCAGTTATCCAGGTGAAGCTTTTAGATGCAACCAAGTACTTTTCGCTTTTGAACAGTGGCTTCTGCGTTCTTGTTTCTTTAGAAATGGTGCCATACATAATATTCTGGTGGTGGGAAGCTGGCACGAAGTTGATGTCAAAATTTTGGCTGATAGCTGCACTCGTGAATATTTGTGCTTTTAGACACAATACTTTGTGAAGGTTTTGTGGAAGTTACTGTGGTTATCTAGACTCAAAATAAGTCTAGTAATGACAGCACAGCTCTTTGGAGACATTCTGGTGTCCCAAGCTGCTTTCTGCTAGTTAAATGTTGCAAATCTTGGAAAGATATCTGACTTAATGCATTGTTCTGCCTGAGATTTTATAGATACATGCATGTGGCTTCTGTAGATATCTTGTGTCATGCAGTTTCCCTCTCTTCTTTTTCTCTGTGTTTCCAACAAATTATGATAAAGCTTTACCTGAAGATACCTCATAAAAATTTATTCTGTGCCTCGATCTTGTGATAAGTAGCAATGTTCTAAGTGTTTCTGTTGAACCATCTGTTCACTTCTTAACGTCTTCCATGGATTACTTTTTGTAAATATTTAGAAGTGTATCAATGGAATTTCTGAAAGTAGTGAAATTTTTAACTAGGACAGAGGACAGGGCCCCTCAAGTTCTGCAAATGCTGTAATTTGATCTTTAGATGGAGATGGCTCTGTCAATAAAGGATGGTTGGAAAATGTTTTACAACACTTGTGTTCCCTGCTGGGTTTTGTCTCTAGGTTGTCTCTAGTGGCCATCTGCCCGTAAGATACAGGCTCCTATGTGTTCCTCTGTTTCTATAATATACAACCTTTTGCTTTGGACTTCAAGAAGTGCTGAGAAATAATTTCTATCTTTTTTTTTATTTCAACTGCTTTTTTAGGTCCCCTTTCTGTTGGTGTCCAAAGATGGTTTATATATATATATATGCACACACACACACATATATACACACATATATGTACACATATATGTTTATACACATATATATACACATACATATATATACCTATATATATATACATAGAGAGAGAGCGATAGATATAGATATATGTGTGTGTGTGTTCTGACATTAGAGGAGGTCATTTTTGTTATGATTAGAGATGTTTGTTATCGTACTTGCAGTGCTACCATGAGTGCTTAGTCCCAGATCCTCTCTTAACAGATCCTCAGCAGTGTATCATCATGTCAAGACTAGATGACCTCAGAGTAGACTGGAAAAGTTTATTTGATCAGCGTTCTTACGAGTTGCATACAGCTGTTCTCATTTACTTCCAGCAAAGTCTTTGTTTCCACTTAATCTTTTTATGTCTTAGTTTTTGTATTTGCTGATTTTATTAATTACCTTAATATTTCTGGTTATATGAATAATTGAGAGAGATGATACAAATATGTCAGTATCCATAAGCATTACTGCAACACAGTTCTTGATTTGAAAATCTGTGATTTGATAGTGAAATCCTTTTCTATAAATATGTACTACTATTATCCACTTGTTGCTGTATAAAATTTCTCTCAATTTGGACTGGTTATTCTTCTTGATGTGGCCTAAAGTGATAGATGGGAAGTTGGCAAATAGCAGTTAATCCTGTGCAAAGTTATGGAAGGCTATAGGCATCTCAGATTTTGGATGTGGCATTTAGCTTCATTTTTTCAGGTTCCAGAAGAAGTTTCTGCAGAGGAGCTGCTGGATCACTGTGAAATGCTGAAAAAGCTGTATTGTTTTTTGTCCCGTTAGGTAGCTAAGTACGTAGCTATGAAGGACAGGATTGCAAATGACTTGGCCAAATTTCTTCACATTTAACTGATGCAATTCAGGTCCCCTTTCTGTGTTTTGCATTGACGGTGGAGTTCTGTTAGCCAGAAAAATACCTCTGGGTTAGGTGTCACATGATGGAAGGTGACTGTGCGTGCTAAGTCTTTGTTATCCTTTGACTACATCGTCAAGCTCTGGGACCAGTTCTTCATATTGTTCTCATGTGTCTGCCTGCTTGGATGGGTTACTGCAGGAGACAGCATTTTAAGTTGCTTAACAAGTTGCTTATTGTAGGAAACAACTGTTTGTTTTGGAAAAATTTGGATTGCAAGGGGTTAAATGTCTTCTCTAAAGATACTGTAGTTTTGGTTTCACTGACCTCTGTCATGATGGAGTGTTCTATTCCTTTTATTTGAGGAGTCACCACCAGAAATTATTATTTTTTGTGATAAACTGAAAGACCAGAAGAACCAGGCCAATGATTCTGTGCTTACAGCATCTTATTTCTCCTTCACTTACCACCTCAAGCCTATTCATGTGGCTGCAAGCTGTGGTGGTACACACACAGAGTTAAATATTTGCTTGTTGAACACCTTTTCCAAGGCTGATAGTAATTCTTGAGGTGACATCTGTGTTGACTTCATGTTTATGTGTTCTAGTTGGCTGAGTAGCTGGGTAAGCTTCACTGTGTGGGTGCAGATCAAATAGCAGCAAAACTTCCTTTTATGCTTATGTACTAATATGTGAAAGTGAAAAGAAATGGAAGTGTATTTGAAGGAGTGTTAGCTGTGGAGGAGTTCTCTGAGATTTGTGGGTTTGTATTTTGAGGTTGGTTTTCTTCTTAGTTTATAAACAAAACCTGGGACTGAAGCAAGTACCTTTCTTCCTGATTCAGATTACAGGGTTAGAGATAGTGCAGTCCATTCACACTTTCATATCTGTAAATTGTTCTGCTGAAAGCTGCTTGGGCGTGTGACATTCATGTGGCTTTCTCAAACTCTTAGCATTAATCTCATGTCATAAATACCTACCAACAAATTGAGAGCTATTGGCTTTAGTTATTTAACATGAACCACAGGTGGTGCTCCAGACTGAGCCTCCAGTTTACAAAGAATGTGTTTCTTTTGTTTGTACAAAGACAGCTTTTTTCCTTATGTATCATTCCATGGATGTAAGGACTGATAGCCTGCTATGTATAAAACAGGCTTGACTTGGGGATTTTTTTTTATTTAGCATCCTGCCAATTAACAAACTTTTGATTATTGATTGAGGGGACAATTAAGCACTTAGGTAAATACTTTTCATCCTTCTTCTCCAAGCTTATCTTCTGTCATACACTTTCCTTCCCCCATTCATAGTCTAAAGTTAGTTTTGTTGTCCCAATGCACGATGCTTGGTCAATCCCAATTCCTTCAGTGAGGCAGCAGGTGGTGTGAGAGGTCAGGGGCATGTACAGGGCTTTTATTATTCTGCTGCTGCTCCTCCTCCTCCATGCTCTTTACTGGTTGTGTTCCACTGTGGTGGATTGTCCATAGGCCACAGCCCCATGGGAGTAGAAGGACCAAGAAGAGAAGTTCCTGGCCCTGACTTGGGTGTTCCATGCGCCTCCATGCCTTTAGAGCCATCCTTGCTCTGGTGTGGAGAACATGGAGGTCCCTAGCCATGTCTCCTCTGATGTACCTTCTCTGCTGTTTCTCATTTTTCTCTTTTATTTTTACCCTGGTAAGTTTGAGCAGAAGCATCATATGCCCTTCTGGTTGAAATTTTGATGTGTAGTTTGAGAGCCATCTGGCACTGGCCATGACTGACTCAGGGCAATTGGTGGCCGCCTCTCGCACTGGTCACCCCATCATTTAGCTGTTCTAACACAGTGACCTCCAAATGTGCTTTCATTGCACATGTGCAGAAGCATTTCTGAGTATAGTGATTGCATTGTGCTCCTCAAGATTTTGGGCATGAAAAGCTAGCTCGTGGTTGTGCATCTGGACAATGATCATAGAATAACCAACAGATTAGTAGGCTGAGCATGCTGCTAGGCTGTTTTGTGAATCTTACCGAGTTTTGTCCATCTTCAGTGCTTATTTGGAAAAGGGCACAATGCTTGGCTAAAAAAGGCTCAGCAGGGAAACGTGAACTTACAAGTCAACAGAAGATATCATGGTATCTCTTACATGCACAAATCTTAGTGAGAAATGAAACATTTGCCCAAACTTTGTTTATCAGAATCAAATGAAACATCACCAACTGTACAGGTAAATTACCCCGTAGATTGACTTCAATTCAGGAGCGACCAGCTCATCTTCCTGGAGACCATATCAGCATAATGGGACAGCTGTGCAGCCACCTCACTGCTGCCTGGAACAGTGGGAAAAGACAGGGGCTGGAATAACTAGGAGTGTAGGACAGAGGGAAAGAGGAAGTAAAAGAAGTAGCTCTTATATAGAAGTGAAGCATTCAAACTGAGACATCTTCTATGCTGGCCAAAGTTTAGAAAGGAGATGGCCTCTTAAATTACGGCATGAACAAGAAAAACAGGTTATTTGGAGTGAAGTGGAAAGGACCTGCTGCCAGTGGGTGCAGTACTGCTGGTCTCACCTGGAAAGCAACAGCTTAGCTCTGCCTGTGAGGCTCACCTATGGAATGAGGGGAAGGATGGGATGGAGGAAGCTGCCCCTGCTCGGGTATCGGCTGCTGTCTTGTGCAAGCACTACCCCATCCTACCTTCTTCCTGCCTTAAATACTGTACTCTTCACAAGGTTTTGAGAGCAGAAGAGCTTTTGGGAGGTTGAGAAAATAGGGAGGCTGTAATTTTACCTGGAGGGAAAGATGCTTGCCTGTGGTTTCAGTGTAAAACTCTACAGTTATTCTATGTTAACCACTGACCTTGAATGGCACAGTGGGATGTTCGTTTTCTAGTATCCATATTTTTTGTTGCTTACTTTGCTTGCACTGAGCAATTTAATTTTTTCCTACACAGCTTTTCCATGTGGAAATTTGTGTAATGTGAGAGATTGACTTCAAATGATCTGAATGTAAGAGTTAAAAAGTATTTAATTCCTCCAGGTTAAATCTGAGCATCCGTCTCTTTGTGTCATGTCTGTTTCACTTGCACCAAGTGCTGTGAGAAATTTGACAATTTTGCTGATGGATAATAATTGTGTCTTTAACGTGGTCACAGTTGGGGAGAAAGTAACTGAAATATGGAAAGCAGGCTTCTAATGGAACTCTTAAGCAGTGTTTTAAAAATATTTTCATGAGTCTGAGAACTAGGGATGGAAAGAAAGGTATGGAAATGATGAGGGCAGACTACTGCAGAGAATGCCAGAGCTTCAGGGAAGAATGGGTAAAAGTGCATAAAGCACTGGTCTGAGTTGTCACTGCAGGACTGAAAGGCTTGATGGAGTTTAACAGGACCAGACTTGACTTTTACTTGAGTTTCAAAGACCTGGAAAGGAAGAAGAAAATACAGATACTTAGTTTATTATTTTGAGAAAGAGATTAATGTTAAACATCAGGGTGCAGTCTGAAGTAGAGCTGTTCAGTCTTGTTGTTCAGCTCCCAGTGTAAGACATTTGCTCCTTCTGAAAATTCCTGTTGCTTGATAGAGCGTATTTCAAGCAGGTAAAAAACAAAGCCTTTCTAATTCAGACAGATTTGGCTAAGTTGAGAAAGCAAATGAAGTTATGTTTTGGATTTGAATTGTGCTCCAAGAGTTAATACAGGAAAAGTATTTGATCATTTCTCAGTTGTTTGTGATAATGCAAATAGACTGTTTTTTTATTATTATTATTATTTGTTTTAATTTATCTGAATCTTTTTGCAGTACTTAGTTATCGTAACTGAATACCCCCCAAATTTTATAGGCATTTGGCATAGCTACTGATGAAAACTTTGTTATCACCACAACAAGTAGGAAAGAAATTACAGAAGACAACTTCAGTAAGTATCTTAGATGGCAAAGTAATTACAACTATTTCTTACATTGATTGTAAAGATTGTATAATCATTGTTTATGCTGTATCACATTCAATAATACAATAATTAACTGAAAGTACAAGTCCTATGATAGTTTGCCAAGAATTGTTACAAAATTGACTTTTGCAAAGAGGTTTTTGACAACTACTAGCTAGCATGATGACTGTTATGCTAAATAATGTTTTTACCTTCCATGAGAAATTCAAGAAATGATAGGGGAAAATGGCATGTACGTAGCTGTCACCTGAGAAAACTTGCATTATTAAGCTTAGAAATGTGAAAAGATGTTAAATGTTGTTGCTAAATGCTGATCGGGTAATGCTGATAAGAAAATATAGAGGTTACCTGAGGGTAAACCTGTTCTGGTTTTGAGAGCAGAAGTTGCAGTGCTCTTAAATATACTTTGTATTTCATCTTCACTGCAGGCGAACTTGTTCAAGATGGAGTTACTTTATATCTGCTGCAGTCAGTCGATCAAATGCTGGTTTTGGCGACCAAGGAACGAATCGACTTCCTGCCCCACTATGATACACTTGTCAAAAGTGGCATGTATGAGTACTATGCCAGCGAAGGGCAAAATCCTCTGCGTAAGTGGTTGTCAAAATAATCTCATGTAAATGCTATTCCTATGGATATAATGTCATTATGAGGAAATAACTTCCAGTTATAGCTGGTGAAAAGAAATAGTCTTAACTGTAAAAGGAAAACTAACTATGATCCTCTTACAAATTTTTCTTCTAAAAATGAGTAAAAATGGCCATGTCTCAATGCAATTTATAGAGGTACCTCCTCAAATACTTCTTTAAGAAGTTTTAATATTTTGGACGTTAAATAACTTTAGCCTGAGTAATCTTGTGGATGTCATCCAGGACAGGTCAGCATTTGTGTTACTTGTGTATGAGCTACTAGAGAATTTTGTGTACCCTCCCATCTGGGATTCTGAAGGGCTTAACTTACCAACAAGAGCAAGTATTTCTTTAAAAAGGTGCTGTTTGAGTTAGTTTTTATCTAACTGGTATTTAAATATATAACCAACATTTTATATTGTTTTATTGAAAAAACTAATTTCTTTTTATGACTTTTCTGAAAATTCTGTCTGTAGCTGCGATTACTTTTTAAGTATGTACTTCTTAGGTAGAGCAGGCTCAAAATTGTACAGAAAAAAGGCAACCATCAAGAGTGACGTATGATACCATTCCCACTGTGATTTCTGTTTTAAAACAATATCAACAATGTCCATAAATAGCAACTATATTTTTAAGGACCAGTCTCCTTTTTCCCCTTTCCTCCTTCTGTACTTCATTTGTTCCCTGCTGCAACAAAGACACTGTTTTAGTTTGTGTTTGGGTATACTGTGCTCAGAGTGGACTAACAGTTTGGTCAATGATGCTGTATCCCTGTGCACAGGAATTGCTGTGTTAGACCACACAAAGCCAAGGTCTGTGTGCTGTTCCTGCCAGCAGCCATTAGTGGACCTGTTGCTCACCAGCACAGAGGAACTTACTGGAAGGGTCAAGATGGGTGGTAGCCCGGTCTGCAGTGATCACACCCTGGTGGAATTCATGATCTTAATGAATAAAGGCTACGTGAAAAGTATAGTCAGGACTCTAAACCTTAGGAAAGCAAACTTGGAGTTGCTTAAGGGCATGGTGGGTGGGATATACTTGGAAACAGCCCTTGGAGATAAAGGAGTAGAAGAGCAGGAGAAATAGCTTGCAGCTATTTAGAAACTTTGTTTCTTAGTGCACCAGAACTATTGATTTCCATGTGCAAGAAATCAGGCAAGAAGACTAGCATGTCTAGTGAAGACCTCTTGGTTGAACTAAAACAGAAGAGGGAAATGCGTTGGCAATGGAAGCCAGGGGCACAAATACTGGGAATAATAGAGGTTTGTTGCCTGGGAATTTAGGGATGGGATCAGGAAAGCTAAGGCACAAGTGGAGCGAAATCTGCAAGGGACACAAAGGAGAATAATAAGGATTTCTACAGATACATAAAAAAAAATGACAAAAGAAATTGTACCCTGAATAAATGAAATGGTGCCTGAGGGGGTCTAGAGGCAACAGACACAGAGAAGACTGAAGTACTAAACCATTTTTTGCTTCTGTTTCCACTGTCAGTTGTTCCTCCCACATCTCCTGAGACCCGGAATCTAAAGTCAGGGACTGGGGGAATGATATTCCCATTCATCAGAGGAGAAGATCGGGTTCAAGACCATCTGAGGAACCTGAATGTACAAGTCCATGGGACCCCATGAGATGCATCCCAGGGTGTAGAACCGTCAGATGTAGTCAGCAAGTCACTCTCAGTCATATTTGAAAAGATCTGACAGTCAGGCAAAGTTTCCGGTAGCTGGGAAAAGGGAAACATCACACTCATGTTTAAAAAGCAGTACTGTGGGAACTGTGAGCAGCCAACATGGCTTCACCAAGGGCAAATCATTTGTGGATAAGGGATAAGCAACTATCTTGACTTCTGTAAGGCCTTTAATACAGTTCCACACAACATCCTTACGGCTAAATGGAAGAAATACAGTTTTGATGGATGAATGAGTAAGAAACTGGCTGAATGGCCACATTCAAAGACTTGCAGTCAACATCTCAATGTCCAAATAGAGGTCAGTAACAAGTGATGTCCCTCATGTACTGGTACCATTCAATATCTTAATTGATGACATAATGAGATTGAGTGCACCCTCAGCAAGTTTGCATGAGACACCAAGGTGAGTGATGCAGTTCATAGACACTTGAGGGAAGGGATGCCATCCAAAGGGACCTTCACAGGGTTGAGAAGTGGGGCCAGTGTGAATCTCATGAAGTTCAACAAGGCCAAGTGCAGAGTTCTACACTTGGTTCAGAGCAATCCCCAGTATCAGTGTAGTCTGGGGGCTGAATGGATTGAGAACAGCCCTGCTGAGAAGGACTTGCAGATAACTGGTCATTCAAAAATTGGACATGAGCCAGCAGTGTGTTCTTGCAGCCCAGAAACCCAGACACATCCTGGGCTGTATAAGAACTAGTGTGACCACTACGTTGAGGGAGATGAATCTTCCAACTACTCTGCTCTTGTGAAACCCCCACATGGAGTACTGCATCCTGCTCTGTGACCCCCAGCACAAGGCAGATGCAGACCTAATAGAGCAAGTCCAGAGGAGGGCCATGAAGATGATTAGAGAGCTGGAGTACCTCTCCTGTGAAGACAGGCCAAGAGAGTTGGGGTTGTTCAGCCTGGAGAAGAGAAGGCTCCGTGGAGATCTTATTGTACCTTCTAGTACTTAAAACATGCTTGTAAGAAAAAGGGGGAGAGGCTTTTTACCGAGACCTGTAGTGAAAGGGCGTGGCTTAATAGTTCTATGCTCAAACAGGGTAAATTTGGACTGATCACAAGGAAGAAATTCTTTACTGTGAGGGTGGTGAGACACTGGAACAGGTTGCCCAGAGAAGTTGTAGCTGCCTCATCCCTGGAGATACTCAAGGCCGGATTGGATGGAGCTTTGAGCAACATGATCTAGTGGAAGATGTCCTTTTCCAGGTCAGGGGTGTTGGAACTGCATTATCTTTGAACGTCTCATCTGACCAAGACTCTGAAATCACTTGTTAAAGGTTGTGTTTTTCTACACATGAAGAAAATACAAGAAAAATAAGAGCAAAAGCGGTAGAACAAGATACTTCTCTGTTGTGAATTTATCAGTGTTGCTGATGATGCTAAACTGGATGATGAAGTAGATAGATTAGAAGAGAGCTGTCTTAGGAAAAAACCTAGACTGGCTGGAGCAGTGGGCAAGCAAGAACAGTATGAAGTTTACTGGGCTTTGTCAGTGTCTGCAGGGCAAGATATGAGTTTCTTCACAACTTGATGTAGTTCAAAGTAATTGTAGACTTGTGTTTGGTCCATCACACAGTATCACCGATGTACATTTGCTGTTTTCTCTCCCTGAATACTGCCACTCCAAAGCTTGAAACAGTCTTCTTCATGAATCAGAGAAATGGTTTAACGATGGAATCTTGATGTTGTCATTTTGAAGTCCACTGGTTTCTGGGGGTTTTTTTCAGTAGTAAAGCAAACTTTGCTACTACTGAAGGAAAGCTAAACTTTTTCCTCTGTCATGTTATTGCTAATACAGCTTACTTCAGTGGTTTTAAGTCATCATTCTCTTTTAGAGAGTGAACAAGCTTTTCAGGTGTTTGTGAGAACCTTTTCATATGCATTTATATGAGTTCTTGAACTTGTCTGTACTCTGCAATAGGTGACACAGGGAAAAGAAGGATTCCTGCTCTGATTGCACTGAATGTATTCATATTGCTACCACAAAAGCATTTAAAATGGTCCAAAAGCTGTGGTGGTCATAACTCTTCTTGTGGTCATAACTCTTCAATCCTAATGAAACTAGATTGATCAAGACTACAAACAGAGTAACTTTTAGATCCAATTCTGTAATGACATTACTGGTATATATGTTTTCTAATGTGTTAATACTTCTCACTCTTTGAGACCCTAGTGAAGTATTTTGTGAAATTCTGCAACATACTGGTAATTCGAATTTGCAAACCACATATATTAGTCTGCCCACTTTTGTTTGTTATGTACTAGAATTGACTTACAGCAAATAGCAGTTTTGAGCCTGTTGTGTAAGTGTCCTGCAGCTGATGCTCCTTATTTGCAACAGGTCTAAGGGCATGCCTAACCTATTTCTGGTGTTGATGAAGGACCATTGTCCTTTGATATGGAATAGTAAGTATGTATCTCATAACTGATGCTCAACTACTGTGGTCTGCAATGAAGAAAGTTGCAAAACAGTGTAGAACTGTTTTCATCCTTCAAAAACAATTTGAGGAAAATGCCAAATGCTTCAGTATTGCTGCATGATATTAACACTCAAGGGATTTCTTTTACATGTCTGAAGTGTAGGGCCAATATAACTTTCACTGCAGCATTCTGAAGAACCTTGTAAATTGTAGGAAATAAAACTTCCTTTTCAGAGAGACTGAACGGAAATGTGTATTCATTAAAGCTAAGTGAATAGGTAAAGTAAATGTGTGTCTTGTTTTCTGACTCCTATTTAATAGGGTTATTTTTCTTCAATTTCTGTAGCATTTGCCCTTGCTGAGTTGATTGACAATTCTCTGTCAGCTACATCCCGAAATACTGGTATTCGGAACATACACATAAAATTGGTAAGATAGAGATATTCTACTTTTTTCAGCTGTAGTTTGCACTATCCATTTTTTTTGTGCTCCTTGTTAATTTGTGTTGGGTTTTTTCCCCCTCAGTTATTTGATGATTCCCAAGGAAAACCAGCTGTTGCTGTGATCGATAATGGAAGTGGAATGACTTCTAAACAGCTTAACATCTGGGCTGTATATAGATTGTCAAAGTTTACAAGACAAGGTGACTTTGAAAGGTTAGAAAGTTTTAAATATTCCTACAAAAACTAACAAACTCTGTGAAGGTTCACAAAATACCCATTTAAGACATAGCCTGATACCAACACTTAGCTAAAACCTGTCATTTTATGATTACATCAATAGGAGCATACTTTTTGTAGGTAGGAAGTAGAGGAGCTTCATAACATGAAACTGCTCTTCTAATATTATGGTACTATGTGAATATTAGGATAGGATAGTAAATGTGAAGATGAGAATTACAGCCCCTCAGTCTTTATCATATGAGCAACTAGTATAAAAAGTAACGGGGCAGTGAAAAGTGATGATATATCTAGGGGAATTTTTGTGCATTGGAAGCATGTCCAAATAGAATGGCAGTATCTTTCAAACATCTGGAGACAAGTGCATAAAAAGTGATTCTGGATCATTTGTAAAGAAAGTGACTGCTTTTTGAAATTGCTGCGAGTTTAGTAACAGTGGAAATGTGTAGTATTCTGAAGCTACAGTTTTAAACTGTGGATTGCTGCCATTCAGTGGGAGCTTACATGCCAATTATGAAAGAATAACCTCTACTCTTTTTTTCACTTGTGACTGCTGTAATTAAAAAAGAGATGTTTGTCCCACAGCAGGTAAAACTGTTCAAGCTGACTTAAGAGACATGGAATTTAATTACTGATAGTGTATCTTGTCTCTCCAAGACTGCATGTAATAATTGGTTGGCATTATTTCCCATTTTGACTTAAAAGTATTTTTGTCAAAGGATGCTGTCAGAAAGATCAGGCTTGCTTTGTAAGCCATTCTCATTTGAATAAGACTTGGTTTGTGAGAAGGGATAGACATGTTTTATAAGATGACTTAGGAAAATGCTTACTCTGTCATCATCCTTTTGGAAAGAATACATCAAAAACATTAGGCACATACATTTTAATATTGCAATTTTGATAGGTCTCAAGTGAAGGATTTTTTTAACGCAGTGACAACAGGAAGAATTTAATACAAACTGTTTAGATCAGAAGTTTTTTGTTTTTTTTAAATTACTTTTGTCTTGAGAAAATTCAGTCAAGGCACTTTTCTTCTCAGTGATCATTCGGGATATGTACGCCCTTTGCCAGTGCCTCGTAGTTTAAATAGTGATATCTCATATTTTGGAGTTGGAGGCAAACAAGCAGTGTTCTTCGTTGGACAGTGTGCCAGAGTAAGTAAATGTCTGTCTTTCATTTTATTTTAAAACATTTTTACATAATCAGATTGTTATTTCCTAGCTTTTAAGCACAGCATTAAACTACTTCATTATGTTCATTTTAAGTCTTATTTTGATTTTAAATGCTGTTTCTTTAATAAAATCAGATGATAAGCAAACCTGCCGAATCTCAAGATGTTCATGAACTTGTCCTTTCTAAAGAGGATTTCGAAAAGAAGGAGAGAAACAAAGAAGCAATATATTCTGGTTTCATTCGAAACAGAAAGGTGAATACCCTTAATACTTCCACTTTCTTAATTGAAAGCCTTTCCCAGGTTAACATGATTTAGTTATGTAATTTTCTCATAATACTTACCTGGGGATATCTTAATTTTATTGCGTCATTTTCGCCTTGAAGTGTAGAGGGAAGTGATGGGAAACTTGAAAACACTGTATCATAAGGCTTTATTTGTATGTGATTTTTTTCTCTTTTCAGTTAATGTTAAAGGACAGAAATGTTACACAGTTTTACATGTCAGGTTAAGAAAAATATGTCAAAATCCTTGATTGCAGTATCCTTGAATGCAAAATCCTTGAATGCAGTGATTTTTTGTTATGTATAAAACATAAAAAAAATGTGTATTCTCTGAAGTAGTAAGGAATAAATTAGGGAAACAAATTGTGTTTTTATATAAATATTTGGAAGAACTAACCTGCATATGGCAGAAAAGTCTAGCCAGATCAGCAAAACATGGTGGTTTTACAAGTATTCATTAGTTTTGTAAAGTAAATGAACCTTTGAGTGGAAAACTAAAATGAACAGTCCTGATGGTTTTCATGAAAAACTTGAGCAAAACATCTGTAAAATAAGGAGAAAGATGAAAAGACCTGTTCTTTGACATTTTTGACCAAGGAGGTAAAGGCAAAGATCCAGCTACGGGTGCAGATGAGAGACAGAGTGGGTGCTGTGTATGACAAAGTAATCAGACCTTGAGCCTGTATCTAGTGGGTTGTATCAGTTCTTGGCCATTTTTTACGGGTGAGAAAGGAACAGGAGGTAAGTAAGGTTTTTATTGTGCCAGTCTTGGATCAGTGACTTGCAACAAAAAATGAATTGTCAGGGGTTTGGTTTTGATCTTCATACAATATTGTATGAAAATGAAAGCAGACAAAATCAGCTTTTTTGTAGAGGGCACAAATGCTTTCCCTCCCCATTTAGTATTAAAAAGGGGTGGTAATAGAAAAGTAGAACATAAGCTAACAGGCATAAGTTGGAGTCAAGTAGCTGAAGGAGGTGTCTAGATACTACTAAAGAATTCAAAAGGTGGTGCAGTCAACTGTTTGAAAAGTTGTGATAATATAGAATTAAGTTGACACAGGTGAAAAAATGCAAATACATTTCTATTAGATAAAAAAAGAACTTCTGACTATCCAAGAGGGAAGAGATTATGTGAAGAACTCAAGTAATGGGAGTGAAGTGTGAACATAATGGATAGCTAACTCAGGTTTAGGAATTTTTTTGCAAATCATCGAAATACCTGGGTGAGTTCATTACATAGATGGGAAATAAAGTGTGTGAATTTGTCTCTTTAATGACTTGAAAAGTGCTCTGCACTACACGTAGGCAAGCAAGACAACACTGGCAAGAATAGAAGTTGTATTGGATTACTAGTGCTACAAGAATAATTGAGTTGGTAAAGGAAGTTGCTTTGGCAAAGAAACCAAGATGTAATTAATATCAAACATAAGGCACTCTTGAACAAGGCCAGAACTCTGAAGAGATGTGGCATTTATGTCCCCCAGCTGATTATCTTCTCTTGATGGATAATAGGCACCTATCTTCACTGCACTCACTTCCCTGGACCATTTAATTTTGCCAACAAGTAAATAGTACTTCTCCAGCTGAGATGGATGCTAAGAATGTAGGGGAAGGTGCCATAGTAGTTTGTCATCTGTAGTGGGAAGGCAACCAAAGAATTTGGGAAGGGTGTTTGGAGGTTCTTTCTCTCTGTAAGTAGTACAACAATGGTGCTTGTTCAGCATCAGTGTGAAGCTTCTAGTTTGGTCAAAATCATACAGAGATGAGGACCAAGCCACTGGCTTTTCTTTATTTTCACTGATCTCTGCACCAGAGCCCCCTGTTTGCATGAGATCACCAAGACTGTTAGGTTTAAATGAAGCTATACTGTGAGCAGAAGAGATGTAGTCTTTTTTGATGAAACGTCCCACAACTGGTTAAATTATCCTCTTGCTTAAGGAGAGGTCTTTGATTCCCTGAGAAAATTTAAATCTTAATAGAAGACAATTCATTATTTCACCACCTACAGTCAGGTAAGACGTGTCCTTTCATGACTTAGTGATGTGGGTTTTGCCTGCTCTCCTGCAAAAGGAGCCGTGAAGCTGCATGTGCTACAGCATATCTTCTCAGCTGTACTAATTGTATTTACTAAAAAGATCTCAATCTTATTTTTTTAAATAGCTTAATTTCTGAATGTACCAAATGTAAAGGAATATGCACTGGTCCAACATGAAGCATGACATCAGCCACTCTGTTTCTGTGCAGATTAGAAGCTTATCATAACTGCAAAGTGCATTCCATCCAGAAAAAGATAATCAGTAGCTTCCAGAATTGGGAATTTCTGTTTCTGTGAGACTTCTGGATATTTCATCTGGAACTGTGAATTCACCATTTCTTTTTTTCCAGCAAAAGCATGTTTCTTCCACTTCAGTTTCTATAATGCAAAGCAGCCTGCCCATTTAAAAGCAATTTTTTTTTTTCTTGGTTTTGTTTTCTTAAAAAAGGCTTATGTCTTACACATGTAATAGTCCCATTTGATTGGTAAGAACATGGATATCACAGTGCCACATGAAACATTATTAAATCCAGTTCTAGACTGAAGACTTCAATTTCTGTGATGAAAGTGGGTTGAAAATGAACTACGTCAGGGATGTCACATTTTCAGCTTATTGACTTTAATTTGGAAACTTCCATTTTAAGCTTTACTCTTTTGTTATGCTTAGCATCATGTGCTCTGTATTACTTTCCTGTTACATTTTTTAATCTCTTTCAAAGCTGATGGGAGTTTAGAAATTCAGTTTACATTCCTGCTCTTATTATTTTACTCTTTTTGTAGCCATCTGACTCTACTCACATCACAAGTGATGATGAAAGATTTCTTCATAATCTAATATTAGAAGAAAGGGATAAAGAGAGTTTCACAGCAGTTGTCATTACAGGTGTACACCCAGATCACATGCAGTACTTGAAAAACTACTTTCACCTTTGGACAAGGCAGCTGGCGTAAGTTGGTGATTTAAAAGATTCGATTTAAAAGTGGGCTAACTAACAAAGTCAGCTTTAATTGCGTCCTTTTTGTACTTAGGCATTGGACTCATTCCTCTTAAAGCTCTTTATACATCCTTTGTTGATACTAAAATTAAATCTTCCTACCTAAATGATTCTACAGAAACTAAAATGACTGAATGGTCCCCCCAACCAAAATGTTTGCAAACATTAGTTTCAATGATGACTGATAGGTAATTATCCAATGTAAATTTTAGTAAGTTACTTGATTTAATGTATTATTAATGTAATAATCAGTTATCTAATGATTAATGATCAGTTATTTTGCTCACAGCTGTGTTCCTAACCTTGATATAGAGCTTTGTATTTACAAATTATTTGTATTTTGGGATCTTTTGGTTGGTTGGCTGTTTTAAACAACAAAAAAACCTATTGCTGCTTCATCCCAGTTCAAGAGGGAGAACAGTGTATGATACTGTCCACTCAATACTACAGCAGTGTCATCAGTGGGCCTGCAGAGCCTGGAGACAGGGAACACTGAGATAACTGTAGTTTGTTTGGTCTTATCTCTTGAGATGGTGGATCTGTCTGTGTATGTAATTTGAAATAGGAAGTCATACACCAAATTTGAAATCTGACAAATTATAGAACTTTGTTTTCAAACTATAATTTTTTGTGTGTTATCTGTAATCTCATAATAATAGGTAATTGTTTAAATGCAGATTCACAAAAGAATTAGATTATATCTTCTTATGTGGAACATCATTCAGTGTTGCATGTAAGAACTTGTGACTGAAACCCTTTTTATCTTCATGAAATGTAGGGATACCTCTACATGGACAGATTAACTTAGGTCCCTCATTACCTTCTAGGTGTTCTTCAGGTGAACACCCATATTTAGGTGTGCATTTGTTCTTTCCAGCAATCTCTTGAAATTAAAGAGCTGACTCCATTTGAGATGGAACACAGTTGCAATTATTCAAGTATATGCCCTGTAGTTGTCACAGTAAGACTGATCGGATTTAGCTTTCCGGTGCACAACTTTCAGCTGTAATGGCCTTTTTGCCCTCTAACATGTCCACATACTCTTCTGCCATGCCTTTTGCCACACGTGCTTGATACCAGTTTCCTTCTACTTTAATGGGCGACAGCACAGCCCTCATAGTTTTGGATGCTTTGAAGTGGAGATGAACTGCTACAATAACAATGTCTTAAAAAGGTGCTATGAGAGCACCTTTTGAAGTCTGGAAGGAATGCTAACAAAATGCTAATTGTTTTGGACATACCGTAAAGTCCTGAGCACTGTGACCATGCTTTCTGGGAAGCAGGTTTTCTCCTTAGGGTGCATTTAGTGCAGTGGATGTCAGAAGCAAAGCAATTACAAACACTTGCATGTGCATTTGACTTTTGCATTCAGTCCCATTGACTCATATAATAGCATTTTTCTGCGAACTACCACCCTAAAGTTTAAGGATTCAGTCTTTGAAGCTGGAAGAACTAGCTAGCTTGGTGAAAAGTTGAAGTTAATGGAGTTGGCTTCCTCAGTTTTCTCAAACTTCAAATCTATTAAACTGATAATCTATCTGACCATGTGATTTTTTGAAGTTTCTTAAATGAGCAGAAGTGTCCATTAGAAAATAATGTTTACAAACAGAAAAATTATTTCCAATATGCAGAGCACATCCATGACTCCTGCCTATATTCAGATTTTTGTAAATAAGGTTAGTGATTGTTGGTTGAGTGTTTCTATTGCTATTAGATGATTGAATGCAAAACTGGTATCAGACACAAAGTATGGAAAGCTTTGTGTCTGTAGTTCTTTCCAATCTCTGGAGTGCAGAACAATTTAGAGTAGTTTTACTAGTTTGTGCTTTGATGTAAAGGATCTTGTAGCCATGTAACAATCATATTTTTTTTCACTTATGGAGGTTTTTTTCCCAAATTGTTTCAACTGTTTTATCTAAAAATTGGTCCTATTATGATTCTGCATGTAAGAAATGAGAGGAGTGAAAAGGAATTACTCCCACTAGTAAATCTTCTGTACTAGGTACACATGTTGTCAAGGAGTTGATTTATAACAATGCAGCAATGCAATAAACCAGTTATATTTAATAAAAAAATGAGCTTATTTAGATTTTTTTTTATTATAATGTGCAAGTTTTTAATTTCACTTTCTGGTTGGTTTTTTTCTGAAATGTATTTCAGACATATCTATCACTATTATATTCATGGACCAAAAGGAAATGAAGCTAATGCTGTAACAAAAGACATAAGCCCTTTCAAGAACATCAACATTCAGGTAAGAGATTTTATACGTATTAGTCAAATGCCTTCTTTGATGGCAAGTTATTTCATGTTGTGCCTATTTCTCTTTAATTATGCATTTTGAACTACAGCATTTTAAGACATGTATATAATTTAAATTTTTTAACGCAATACTATTGATCGTTGCAGCACAGGAACTAATTCATTTGCTAACAGTTAAGATAGATGTCAAAATGCTAATTACTAGGGAAAAATCAACTTGTTTTCTTTTTTTACAGATTTCAATGTTTGAAAAAGGGAAAGTACCAAAGATTGTAAATCTGAGAGAGATCAAAGATGACATGCAGACACTGTATATAAATACTGCAGCAGATAGTTTTGAGTTTAAGGCACATGTAGAAGAAGAAGGTATAGTGGAAGGCATCATCCGATATCATCCCTTCCTGTATGATAAAGAAACATACCCTGATGATCCATGCTTTCCATCAAGTGAGTGAAAAGTTTTGCTGCTTGTCAGTCCTATCACAGACAATCCTATTACTCTACATGTTTAAATGAAATAAAAACTAGAACAATTTAAATTGAAGTGCAAGTTACTACCTGATTTCAATTGTGTCAGAACAAAAGAGTTACGTTCTTTTGGGGGAACAGAGTCTGCAAATAAATTGGCTGTTGTGGTACTCGTGCATGTAAACCTGATCTTTGGCAATTACACTGTTTGATTTCAAACTATAAACTCTTATGGAATGTAGTAAGATCAAAACTTTCCACTTTCCTGACTGTTAGATCTTTGCTCCTAAAAAGCAATAAAATACCAGCAGGTACATTGAAGAGATTCTGACAGAGGAATACTGCAAAGAACAACATGTAGTCTGAAGTCTTTAATTTAATATTGTATTATTCAGACAGGATGAGTTTTCAAATGCTAAGGATTTTTAAATATTTTGTGTTGGTATTTTTCTTTTTTTGAGAAAATAAATCTTGAGTTTAATTGTGACATGATTTTATGATATTAGAAGAACATTAGTTGAAGCTAAGAGGAAAAACTAATACTTACTCAAATTTGAAACTTTCAAATTTGGTAGATTTGGTAATACTTGACTCCTGTTTAAAATTTTTGCTTCGCTTTTTTAGTTTTTCTGCTTGATAGAATAGGAAAAAAATCCTAATATTGTATATAACTAGCTTGATATCAT
>JAOXXN010000395.1:102969045-102989209 GCA_026770055.1 Myrmophylax atrothorax | reverse complement strand
ACCAGCTTTTCCAGGAGTATATTATGGGAGACAGTGTCAAAGGCCTTGCTGAAATCTAGATAGACCACATCCACAGCCTTACCCTCATCCACCAGGTGGGTCACCTGATCGATCATAAAAGAAGATCAGGTTGGTCAGACAGGACCTGCCCCTTCTAAACCTGTGCTGGCTCTGTCTAATCCCTTGTCTGTCCTGTAGTTGCTGTGTGATTGCACTCGGGATGATCTACTCCATAACCTTGCCAGGCACTGAGGTCAAACTGACAGGTCTGTAGTTTCCCAGGTCATCCTTCCAGCCTTTTTTGTGGATTGGCATGACATTGGCCAACCTCCAATCATCTGGGACCTCCCCAGAGAGCCAGGATTATTGGTAGATGATGGAGAGTGGCTTGGCAAGCTCTTCCACCATGTTTAATAAAAGCTGTCCACAAGGAACTTGTCCACTTTCAGGTGCTGTATTGATATTCTAAATACTTTCAGAGTTTTGACTGTCCTGTTGTGCTTCTTATGCTGTAGTCTTCTGCTGTTATAACTATTGTTTTTACGTTACTGTAAGTTAAAAAAGACAATCAATCAATATACCATAACTTTGGTTACAACAGTATTCTGAGTAGTCTCTTTGCTTTGCAGTTGCAAACCACTTGACTTAATTCTGGCCTTAATCAAGAAAAATCCAATGAGCACACATAATTCTTTCTAAAAATGTATTACTCTTTTCTCTTAGAGGGTAAACCAGAGAAATTTTTGGTTGGTCTTTTGGAGCTTCCTTTTCGAATTGGAGTACCTTTTAGTATTCCTTTGGAACTGCAGGATGAATTTGGTCATGCAACACACTTGACATCTCGCATTAGGCCGGTTCTTGAAGCTAGGTAATTCAGCCATCTCTCCTCTTTTGTTTTTTCTTCATGTTACAATAATATAGTAATACTTTGGGGTTTGTCTGAGTGACATACGGGATATTTTTCACATAAATTAGATGGCATTTTTGCTCTTATTTCCATCAGAATATCTGCAAGTATCTTGTATGTTAAAACACTGTGTTTGTATTTAAATGGCTTCTTTTGTGTTTTCTGTATATTTTTCTAGTGGATTAACATTGAAGCATGAAGACATACCTGTGGGAACAAAGTGTGTCATTAAGGGTATCACTGCTAAAGGCTGTATAAACAGTTGCCAGGGCAAGGTAGGCTAATAAATTTGAACTGAAGTAAGAGATTACAAAAAAACACAGAACAAATAATTTTTGTGTAAAATGGATTGTCACATAGTGTTAGCTAAGTTTGACCTACACTAATGACTACAGGTATTTATTTGTTTTCAGGGATGTTTTCAAATTATCTCTTCTAGTTTTACCTGAAGCAATTGTCTTTCTCATAGCTGCATTCTGTGAGCTGATGGGATCTGGAACTGGAAGGGCTGAGCAACACAGGGCTGTGTGGTATAGTGTGCCCAGCAGTCCTGAGTTTGAAATGGTGCTGAAATTGGTTTAAGCCACATCATCTTGGTGACTTTTGCACTGAAATATCATAAGGAACACTAAAATCTTTCGTTCTTGTACTTTACATGATGAGTAATAATAGTTCATGTCTGGAGTGTCTGCTCATGCTTCTTTAAATGTTTCCAAAATGATGATTGCACTTCTGTAGCAAATACATGTCATTGAAATCCAACCTGTTCCTGACACATTCCCAGCACTTAGTCAAGCTGTTAATTTACTGTAAAAACAGAAACATCTGTTACATGCTAAAAATATTTCTTTCATAAAACAGATCTAAATCTCCCTGATAAATATAGATTTGAATATTTTAAAAAAATAATAATTTCAATTCATGTGTATAGTATGTTTGCACAATATTCAAACCGGGTCCTAATCCTTTCATGTAATCTTGTAATCTGGCATAGTAAAAAGAAAGCTAGGACTGAGGTAGCTGAAGGTATTTCATTATACTGTTGATATTGTTGCTTAGAAAAAAGCTAGTGGAACGATGTGTAAAGAGAAGAGGGAGTGTTCTTATTGAAAAGTGGAGGGGTTGGAACATAGTAAGTTTTGTAGGCAAAGCTGAGAATTTAAGGTCCAGTGCAAGAATAATGACATAAAATAGAGATGGATTATAGGGAAAAGAAGTGTGTAGGAGCAAAGTGCCACGATACAAAAATAGTACCAGACCTTAATGATTGAAAAGAAAGGGTGTTACTTTCTCAAATTGTATTTCAGGAGAAACAATAATTTAGGAGAAGGTGAATGAGAGAACAAAAAAAAGGAAATGGAGACCATGGAAAAAAATACTGTTTTTCAGAGGTAGAAGTAAGGAAAAAAACAGTTGAAAGAATAATCATGCTAAATGGAAAAGAGAAACTCAACTGAGATAGGAAATACGGAGTGTCACAGTTGTCAGTGATGGAAGCACTGATAAAGATGAAAGATAAATCAGACTGCATTTACTTCTGTACTCATTGACTTAACTCCACCCAAACAGTCAAGAAGTATGTTTTGATTATGAGTGGAATCAGTGAGAAAATTTTAAGACACATGTGTAAGTAATATCAAGAAGATGACTCCTTTGTAATATTTTGAATACAGTCAGGAGAAGTTTGAAGAAGGAAGTTTAGAAAAGAAGATATTTCTTCTTCTTTTCATTTTAAAGCACTGCACTATATGTAGAAGCCAACTTTGAAGCAAAAGGAAAATAGGGGGATCGTGAAGGATAAGGGACAATGAATTCCCTAGAAGACAAAGATGTCGAAAGATTAAAAGGAATGAAGGTCAATATGTAAACTGGATAATTAGAAACTATAAGTAGTGCAATATGAAGATGACAGTATTAAGTAAAAACTGAGTATTGCAGAAAAGGGTTTGAAACTAAAAGAAAGGGGAGCATAGGACGAGTGTCTAGTGAATAAATACAATGCTACTGAAGATTTCAGCTTATTAGCATTAAACACCTATTATCAGCTATACTGATTTCCTATGTTTTTTTCTCTACCTTATTTTTTCCTTCTTTTCCCCTTTAGTTTAGTGGGGCTTCAGCTGACAGTGCTGATTGGCTTGCCAGAAGACCAGTGTGGTTGGGTGGCTGGTTGGAGCTGGAGAGTTTTTGTGCACTTGTGTGTCTGGCCATCAACTCCTCATGTATTTGATGTGGTTGCAGGTGTGATGCACCTGCCCAGGCCTCATTGCATTTTCTGCTTCTCTCACCAAGCAAACCTAATGAATGACCTGGTTGTTTTCATCCAATCTACAGGATGTTAATGTTGCATGTATCTTGTGAGGCATGGGAGGGGCATATGCCAGGATTATGAAATGAAACCTTTCCAGAGGCAGCATTTCTGAACTTGTAAAGATGACAGTACATGAATTGCAACTAATTATTCTCAAATATCATATATGTAACATATGAAATGCACACACCTGCAGTGCAGCTAGTTTAAGGTGGTGCTTTTAAGATTGATTTGACTGCTTCATTCTCTGACTTTAATGTGAAAATTGGTTTTAGTGATGCACTCTACAGCAGTTGTTTTTCTTATTGGCTTATACGAGGATGAGATGGACAGTAGTTGTGCCTTGCTAAGGAATAACAAACACAGAAGTTGCAGACCCTTTCTTTAAAACTGCTTTTTTTTTAAACTGATATATTTTTCCACATTAAAACAACCTCTAAGCAGGAAGCTACTAGTTCTATATAGATCCTTTTAATGGTTTCAGAACCATGTTGTTTAACATGCAAATCCTGGATTGGACATCTCTGGGTATAATAACAAGGAAAAGACAGATTTCAGTACAGGAAAAAAAATACAGATTTTTTTTTAGCAGTGCAAGGGAATTTGTAGAGGCAAATTACATATATATGAATTGACATGGTTGTGTGACACAATTTATTTTATGATTTTGTTTAAAGTTAATATTTAAAATATTCTTTTCATTAGAACTTTAATCTGAAGATTACTCTTCCTGGTTTGAAAGAAGACACACAAATCATTAAAATAAGATTGCAGCCTGGTAAGTATTCTTAAACTATTTAGTGAATTTCTGGTGTGCTTTCTTCTGATGCTATTAATGAAATACTTCTCCCAAGAAAAACTATTAAGTGAGGCATAAAAAAGGATTCTATCTCATCCAATCAATGACTAGAAACTAAATAAACCTAAGGGCATGTCATTCTTGGCAGGGATAACTTCATACTTCACAGCCCAATCTTGTCTATTATTCTAGCAGCTGGAATTCGCTTGGTTGAGACTAATTTTTCTTTTTTTAAATTATTTTAGATCTTTTTTTACCTAGCACCATTGAATGAACGAATTTCTTATCTTCCAGTTTTTCTTTGGCGTTAAGACTTTTAACCTGTACTAATCTGCAGTGACCTGTTCTCCCTGTAGAAAACATATTGTGAATGAGAAGGTGCTCAGTTTCTTACCCCAGTGAAATGGGGGATGCTTTGGTGAATTGATTGTGTCTGTGATTTTAATGTTACATGTTGAATTTATCGTTAATGCAAGAGTGGAACACAGAAGTCTGTAAGGACACTGCCCTTACCAGAATTTTGTTTTGTGTATATCTTGATACTGAGGATTCCCTTATCTATGAGATCTGTTATCACTTGTTACTTGTATTTTTTTTTTATTTGGAGTATAAGGTATAGTCTGAAGGCTGGTATTTTTTTTGTCTTGCAGATTACCAAACTTCAGGCTTCCCCATGTCATTTTGCATAGAAATCATGTACTTTAAGCTTTCTTAGGCAAACAATTCACAGTTTATTCCATTATTCTTTATTATATGAGGAGTTAACACTTCATGTAGAAAACAGTGAAATGACTGGAATTGAGACAGACTGTGTTGTGTATTTGTGTATTGATGTGATTTACCTTGGACTGAAGGCAGTTTCATCCTTCATTAGAATCTTTTGCTTTTGGCAGTGTAGAGATGCTTCACTACATCTTTCTTGTCACTGGACTTATCCTTGGCTTTTAGAGCTGTTTTTTGAGGAAGCAGTGAATAAAAGCTGTTTCAGTCTCTCTTGTTCTTCAACCAGTGAGTTTCAAATGGAAGTTTTAATGAATCATGAACAAAGGATGTTTCTGAAAAATTGCTTTCTTTGTTCCTTCAGAACTTGTCTTTTGCTAGTAATCTATTACTTCCTTCTCTTTTTTAAAACTGTTAAAAATAATTATATGTTCTAGGGGATAGACTTACTTGAATAACTTCACTTTACTATTCAAGTAATGGCAACAAAATTTACTTTCGCCTTTTTTTTGAATGCAGATTTTAGCTGTAATAGCTTTGGCAATTAATCAGATATCTCAACATTAATATTTCTGGTATTAATATGTCAGAAGAAAGCTCCAAGGTTCCTTTTGATGAATGTGAATCCGCTAGTATGTAAACAGAACTGTATCATGTGTTTATACCTTATATATGCTGAATTTCATCTTGTTTGTCTAACTATTCCTTTATTAATTCAGAACATTGGCAGGTGTTATGTATTGAAGGACAGAAAGGGTCTAGAACTTCTCAGGATAAACCAATACACATTAATTGTTTTACATGGTTTGTTACCACACTTATGTTGGTAGCTTGGCTTTAAAAATTCTTTGAGATAGCAAAAACTCAAATTCAGGGTCTCACAAGTTATCTAAAGTAACACTACTGTATGCAATTCTACATTTTTACAGGTCCTCCTCGTCAATTGAAAGTAAAACCAGATTCAGAAATTCTAAAGATTGAAAATGGTACAGCTTTTCCCTTTCAGGTTGAAGTACTTGATGAATCAGGAAATATAACAGCACAGCCAGATTTGATTGTTCATTGTAAGGTAAAGTGCATTTCTTTATGTGCCATAAGTATTTTGATACTTGCTTTTTAAAGGGTCAGAAAAGAGTCTGTTTTGGAATCTAGATAGAATTTGGTATCTTTAATAATGCTTTTGAAGTTTCTGTAGCTTGGTAGCCATAACTGTGACTCTCTTGCCTCATCTATTATAAGTCATTCAGTGTTTTAGAATCAGTAGAACCTGGCCTTAGAAATGGAAGATAAAATTATGCAAGGATATATAGATGCTGTTTTAAGGTATTTAAGTAATACTTATCATATACAATGCTAAAATGTATTCAGAACAATGACTTCATACAGCTTACTTTTGATTTTTTTTGAAGTTGAAAATGCAAGTCTAGTGCCTAAAAAGAACATTAGGTAAGAGTATCATCGTAAGCACTAATCTAAGCTCAGCAGAAAATGTGTGTTGTGCTTTGGCTTTAAGACATTAAAAAACTTCCCCTTTTGGCCCTCTGTATTTTTTTAACTCAAGAAAGTGTCTTTTCTAATTCTAGTGAAGTTCCGCAAGAACAACTAAAAAAGTTTTTCCTGCTGCAAAATATTCTGTGTTCCATTTGCATTTTATGTGCATACATTGCCTTCCTGTAGGCTGGGTCTGCAGTAGTATGATGACGTGTTGAACTTGATGTTTAAATTCATTTAATGTATGATGTTTAGTAAATTAATGTAAATTATGTTAACAATTTAATTGAATTTATTGCATAATGGCAGAAGAGACTAATGCTTATGTGTTAACACAAAGCAGTTGGATAAATAGTATATTTTATTTCTATAACTTTCTCCTGTCTCCCACACATTTCTTACCACCTGCAGAAAAATAAAAAATACAGGTGTTGGTTTTGCAGGCTTTTGCAAAGCTGAAATATATAAAATTTTTCTGTGTATAATCCTATGTATATATATTTGGACTTGGACAAATAATCATTTCCGGAATAATCATGGTAGTTCTATAAAAGAAACTTGACATTTATTCCTACATTTTAAATAGTTTTTAGGTGCTTCAGACCTTCCTGTGTATTCTGTGGACTGCAGTAATGGAGGAACAAACATTTTAACTGGTCCAGTTATACATGTACAGAATATCAAGAAAGACCAGATACTGAAAGCAAGAATTGAAATACTTGTAAGTATTGCTTGGAATGTTTGGATGAACAAAAGATTGAAAACAGTTTATTGCACTGTCTTGCATCTTTTATGAATCAACTTAAGCCCCACAAGTTACTGGTTTAGTTATGATAAGCCTGATAGACAGGTGGCTGCACTTCTTAATCTCTAGGAAATTATAAAAAGGCACAGAATTTTTTCAGTTTTTTTCTTCACCTCTCTTTATTTCTTAAATCCCTGAGGTGTTTCAGAAAATGCATATTCTCTGGTATTTTTCTTCCCCTTTTTACTACCTGGATCATTTTGAGTTATTGCCGTCAATGCATGAACGGTTACTGTCAGAAAAAAGCATGGCAATCAATAGGGGGTTTTGTCACATTTCAGTTTTAAAGCTCTTGAAATATGATTTTTTTAAAATGCTATTGAACATCCCAGTTCTCTGGTAGTCAAGAGACACACTGCTGGAGAAAATAACACTTGTGTGTGTTTTACCCTGAAAAAATGTGTAAACAAATACTAATACTGAAGGATGACCTATGTGAAAGGATACTCGTGATTACTTTTTAAAAGTGTTTGTAAATTGTATAACATAATATTTCTGGAACAGAAAATTTTTTGAATAGCTACCATGAATTCTAGTATCTGTTAAAAGTTGTAAATATACTGGCATATCCTTTGGTTAACTTTTGGCAAGTCAAGGTGATTTCATGTTTGGACACCTGGTCACACCTGGTAAGCTAAAGTAGTGACACAGGTTGTTATGGAGTTAGGTTTATGCATATCTGTATTTCATATCTTAATGATATGTCTTTTTTTTCCCTCCTATGTATAGGATTGTAAAGATGTGCCACCAGTGGAAAAGATTATTAAACTTCTTCCTAGCAGTCATGTTGCAAGACTACAGGTCTTAAGTATGAACGGACTAAAAGCTCTTCAAGTTAAGCATCAGGATGAAATTACTTGTGTTGCTGGCCGTATCATGAACAAACTTATATTTCAGATGTATGATGAAGCAGAAAGGGAGATACCCATAAATGCAGCTGCTGCAGAAAAAATCAAGGCAAGTACTTTGGAGTGAACAGCAGCATAATAATGTGGGAGGGATAACAAAGCTGATTCCCTTAAAATCCGTAGGCATCAGACTGTGAAATAATACTCCTCAAGACTGTATTATTAAACAGAGGAACTTAACTCTCTGCTTTATTTTTTTTAAATACTCCTATTGTAATTAACTGAATGTTAAATAATGCTTCAGGTTAGTGTTATGAAAAGGAGGTTAGTATTCCCAGTGCTTCACCTAAACACATAAAATAATTAGGATATAGTTATATTCCTCCTTATGAAGGTCTGCTTGCTTGTCTTATGTCCTTGTCTGTGTGTATATTTGGAGTCTAATATGAATACAGATTGACTTTTTTTACATGAGGTTTTGCAGAATTGGGTCTTTCCTAACTCAAGGTTAGTGAGGGGCAACCTAGTGCATGCTATGATTTGTTTGGGGTTTTTTTGGAGAAATTAACTGTATTTGGGAAGATAGTGTTGGTTATTGTTGGGAAATGCACAGACTTTCCATTGAAAGTTTCTATTGGCTTTATGTTAGAATGGTTACAAGATATATTATGTAGCTAATTATTAATAATTTAGTTTTTGATCAACTGACAAAATTTTAATTTTAGGTTAACTGGACACCTAAAATTGACAAAGAACTGTTGATGCAAGGTTTATTACCTGATATAAAAGTACCGAGCTCAGTCAAAGATGTACGTTACTGTCTAATTACTTACCTTGATGAACATGTGTCTTTGGAGAGCGCGTTCACAGTCAGGTTTGTTCATTTGAAATAATTCATAAAGAAGTATGTTGTTGGCATAGCATTGTAGATCTGTACTTTGGAGTAAAACAAAAGTCTTTCTACAAAGCTGAAATAATGAAATCAGTTGGCAAATTAGCAGGAGAATGTGAGTTGGGGGGGGAGGAGTAGTTTGTGCGAATTATTTGCATATTCTGCATGTGGTTTCTCAGTCAAAACTGACAGGCTGTAAATTGAACTTTAAAAATGTCTGTTTATTACTTCTAGTGAGTCTAGGCAGTTAGCTCTCCTGGTATCTTTGTAAAGTTTGTTAAGATGAATATGATTCTAAATTACTTTAAGTGTATTTCATGTGATGTTTATAGGTTAAAATAAACTAAGTAGTTCACAGCACACGGATGATGGGGTAAATTTGCAGCAGTCATTTCACAGATCTGCATTAGTAAAATAAATTACATAACCAAGCATTAGATATTTTAAGATATTTATCATGCCTACTATTATGTTATGTTTATCTTGATGAGAAAAATAAGTCAATTTTCATATGCTTACTCAGACCAGTTCCTGATGAACCAAAACACATTAAATGTAAACTAAAAGGATCAAACACACTGCAGATAGGTGAAGAACTACAAAGTGAGATCGGTGAGTATTTGCATATCTTTGATTTCTTTTAAGATACGTTTCTTTTTTGGGGAGTTTTTAAAGCCTGTTGTGTATACAGATATCAGGAAGAGTAAATTATCAGCAACTATTTTAGTATAGGAAACCGGTTTACATTCTCATTCATAGAAGGATGATCAGACTTCTCTAATTGCTGTTTTACTATCCTGGAGTTACTCTTTGATAAAATTTGACTCTTAGTTTGTACATTGGGACAGATTGCCCAGAGAGTTTGTGGAGTCCCTCTCCTTGGAGGTAATCAGAAGCTGCCTGTCAGCAGCTGGCTCTAGGTTGCTCTATTCAAGCAGGGGCTTTGGACCAGGTGACATCCAGAAATCTCTTCCAGCTTCAGTCACTGTGATTCAGTGATAGTCATGTAAATTTTCTCTATATTGTGTCTATGTTGTGTATGTTTATATTCCATATGTTCTATAATGTTTCATTATAGCAGCTGCTGAGGTAATCATCTTAATAATAATTTTAATCATCATCATCTTTTTTAACAGATGTAATGATTACAGATCAGTTTGGAAATCAGGTTCAGTCCATGACATCTGCATGTGTAAATTCCCTAGGAGTTTCTGGACCTGGACTTGATAAATCAAATTTGAAAATAACTTGGCAGGTATTTATAAGAATGTCATACAGTTTATTTCTTTGTGGCATTTGTGTGGTAATCATCTTAATTCTGTCACACAGAACTGAGCCAAAAATGCAGAAAGGTAGTCAAATTACACACTATTTGTTAAGATGTGGAATTAGAGGCTTAAAGCATTAAAACTGTATGATCCAGTTCTAAAGAACAAGCAGCATCTGTTAAAAACCTTATCACTGCTGCAGCTGTACAGTGTAGGGACCAGTTTTCATTGTGCTTGAGTCAGGTTTGCTTTGTTTCTAGTCCATTGTCCTATATGGGTTTTGTTCATCTTGTTTTTAGTCTTCTGTATTTATTTATGTTGATGCAGTTGATTTTAAGGTCTTTTGAAGACTTGAAGAATGGACAATGTCTATACCTTTTAAAGCTGTGTGTAACTTACACACTGAAAAACAGGTTTCTTAGAAATGTTTGAGTTGATCAATGAAATTGGCCCTTCTGACTCAAGAAATTCATTTAAATTTTAACAGAAGGAGTAGAGCTTGTAGTTTCATTTTTAGTCCACTGTTTTCACAGTGAAAACGGAAAACAGTGTCTAGATAGTATAAATATTAAATGCTATATTGAAAAATACTAATTATACTTCCTTTTATTTGTTGTTGATTAAATCTGTTTATTTCTTAATAGGAAAGTACTCAAACAATGAAAGTAAAAGGCATTCGATACAAACCCTGTTTACTTGGAAGCAAAGAATTGTGCTTCGCTTGGCATGAATTTTCTGACTTTATCAGAGTGAATTTAATAGCAGGATCACCTGCTAAATTGCAATTTGTCGATTGGCCAGAGTTAGAAAAGGTAAGTTCACTACTTCCAGTTTGGAAAAAGGCAATACAGTCACTAGTCAGGTCTTTTCCTTCCAGAGCTTGTTGGAGCACAAAATGTGATTTCTTAGTATTTACTCTTGAAAAATTGTCAGACTATGACTACTCTAGAGACAGTACAACATAACACAAGCAAAATTAAGTATATTGCAATCTAGTTATATAGATGTGTTTTAAATAGGACTATAGACATGAAACAGTGTTCATGCAGTAGCTAAATACATTAGGTTTTTAAAAGTAAACTTGCTTTGGAGTAATCTAACTTGTATATGTTTACAACACTATTCCTTCAATAAGTCTTAAACTGTTTGTTGTGCCCCATTTGTGTTTCTACAGATAGTATAATTTTTCTTTCTTTGGTGCAGTACTTTTACTGTGGACTGGATCCTGACACCCATCTTTCACTGCTGTTTTCCAAAGATGCACTCCTTAATGGTAGTAATAGTGGGCAGCTCATCTTTCCTTCATCTGTTATTAGTTTTTTTTGTTTAGTATGTTGGAAGGCAGTTTCAAATTTACTTAAGTTTACAAGTGTTTACAGTCAGAAAGTGGAGAACAAAGTACAGGACTTAAATGGAAAAACTGGAGATTTTTTTGTACCATACATTTATTTGACTTGGATTTTTTAAATTATTTTTCTGTGTTTACTTTGGCTATTCAAATGATAGTGCTTAAATTGCAGCAGAAACCAGAATAGCAGAGTGAAAGCAGGAAAAATAAAATTGGATCTCTTAATAGAGGACAAGGAATCAAGATTGGCATGTTGGGAAGATGGAGAAAGAAGTTACTGAACAAAATGAAACAAAAGGTTCAGGGGGGTAGCATAACTATTTTTGCTCTCTACATAGTTGTTAAAGTGTATCAGAAAACAAAAGTTTTAAGCCATTAGCTCTTCCTATTACAAGGACACTGATAATCCTCTTCAGAAGCATGTCTTTCCTTTTAATCACATCAACATGAGTAGCCTGTGCAAGTCAAGTATGCATTTTATGATGACAAGAATGTAAATGGAGAAATTCTAGAAATACCATTTTGGATACAATTCTATCATGATCTAGCTGTTACAGGAGATAAATAGTATTGAAATGGTGGTTACTACTGAATGTCTGGGATACCTAGAACAGAACAGTACAATGCAATTGTATCTCTTCCAGCCTGTTGCAGTGATTAACGGTAGAGAATTGGAGAGGCCCCTTATTGTTCAATTGTGTGATCAGTGGGGAAATCCATCTCCTGAACCTAATGTCAAAATCAGCCTTACAAAGAGTAACAACTTAAAGGTAAGCATAGGCTTTATTATGTGAATGTTGTTTAACACAAGGTTTTGTTGTCATGTCTAAATTATCTTAATTTTCAGTACATTTTTGGAAAGTTAATAAATTGTTGTAAGAGCACAAAAAAAAATTAGTATAATAGTAGTGTCAACAAAAAATGTAAGTAGTTCCCAGTACAGATTATTCAGCTTCCTTGCATTTTAGCAATCACAAATACAACAAAAATCATATAGGGCGGTGTCCAAGTATAATTAAAATGCATTCCAGATGTTCTACAGAGCCTTTTTCCAAATTTTGCATCACCCCATCACCCACGTTATCTGAGGTAATTGACTGAATGGCAATTACGATGATGATACAGTCCCAGCTAGCAACCAAGTAATTTTTATCTGGGGGTTCTTTGACTTTGGGTCTTGAATTTTTGCCTTATCATCTGTATGTAAAGCCTGTCAGCAGGTTTGGTCCCTACTTTATTATCCCTGTGACAAGCACTGGCGGAATAAATTAAGTTAAAACAATGAGGATGCAAATCTAACCCAAATTTAAGTGGTCACTGTTCTTTCCCTGAATGAGGTGTGAGTGTCAGATGGTCTCCACATTGGTCTGTACAAAGAAAGGAGTTTGTCAGAATGCTCCATCTATTAAAATTTTCATTCTTGTTATTATAAAAAAAGAAAATTCAAGCAGTCAAACATTCCTAACTGTTGGGCGATAGATCAGAGACTGTTATACTGAATGTATGCATTCTCAGTACAGGATATATTCATCCATCTCTGGACATAACTTTTTTTTATGCGGGGCTGGTCTTGTTCCCATTTTCTTCTTCCTCGCCATGCATTTGCATCCCTCAGTTCTCTCAGAGTACACAACAGCCAAGAACTGTCTTTTGCTCACCTCTCAAGAATTGTGCCACAGCCTCACCTTTTTCCCAATTTAACTATGCTATTACTTTTTTTCTTGGATTTTTTTTAGGGAGATTTCTTGATACCTTGAATATTTGGGGGATTTTTTTGTTTGCCCCAACTGTTGCCTTTATGATGGCAGTTGGAACTCTTTGGGGTTTCTAGTTATGTTGTTCTTGAGGGAGCATACAACCTTGACAATAACACTGTGTGGTTGTGCTGCCTCATTAAAGAGTTGTTGTGGTAGCATGCTGTGTCTTTTCCGATTTTATGCTTGCTCCAGGGAGGACCAGCAGGATGTCTTAGGAGAGAGAGTCCACATGTTCTTTGTCTAAGTGAGATGTGTCCAGGAGAGTGTTCTGAAAGCCAAGGCAGATCATTGTTACAATGTTTATTACAGGATGCTCTTCTCCTAAAGCTTAAAACCAGTGTAATTTCTAAAGATTTCATTTCACACATTAGCAGAGCAACTAACTGTGCATTTGCTGGTCAGTATTCATAAGTATCTTGCAGAACCTCTTTAGAGAACTATCTTGCCTTGGCATTTCCAATAGGTTGTATGCACAGTCTCACAAAAGAAATGAGAAGCTTTTAACTGAAATTCTTGAATAAGCTGTCTTTTTATATTTCACATCCTACCCTCTAAGTATCCAAACCCCAATAGGCATTTCCTTTGCTCCATCCTGTATCTCACAGGTCCAAAGCTGAACATAAACACTCTGAACTCATGAGCAGTGGAAATGCACAAAGCACTGGTTTCTGTAAGAATTAGAACTTTCCATTCTGTGATGTACAGTAATTTGAAATACAGACCTGTGTTGAATTTACTATATTCTTCAAAAGAATTTATTAAATGTTTGGCAGTTTTCTTAGTCTATCTTTGCAGTGTTGCCTTCCATTGAACCATTAGGCACATGTTTTTTGCCATTGCTTTTCTCTAGTGACATGCTAGGGATAAACTCATGCTCCTATACATTATGAATCAACTTTCACTTTCCTACACCCCCCCAAAGTGTTTTCATTCTTTTAAATTACTGACATGCGATTTGGGAAAGAAAATAATGTTGGAAGAAGATTGCCCACTTCAAATATTTCAAAATCATTGTTTTTGTCTAAGTGGAGACAGGACGCTTAGTCTCCTGAAACTTGTGGTGAAATAGCAAAGGGAAAGCAATTTAATGCCAAGCACTGTTCAGATAATGACAAACCTTTACACCACATTGTTGCATTGTATCATCAATCAAAGAGTTGATTTCCCTCCTTAGTGAGGAAATCATTACAGAATAACTCAGAATGTATCCATGGCTTTTACTATCCACCAAACTGTAAAGCTGTTGTCTGAGGCCCTTTTGATACAGTGGCAAGCTATTTCTTAGGTAAGGCTAAAGCAGCATGCACACAAGTTTGCAGAAGAAATAGCTTCTGCTTACTTTAAAAATGTATTAGTACTCTTTAAAATTCAGACCTGTCTCTGTGAGGGAATAGACATTCACCATCTGCTGCACTGGAGTTCATAGTTTCAAAAAGTTGTGGCTGAAGAGGAAAGTAGGTAGCTTCTCTGCCACGTAATGTGTAAAGGCAAGTATGACTTAAAGCTACTGCCAGTCATAAGATTTGATTTTCAGTGTCAGGGAAGTAAGTGTGGCAAAGACAGAGTGCACTTAGAAAACACACCTTGAGGAACACTAGTGAGTTACAGGGAAGGTTTTTTTCTAACAACGGGAATCAGCAAGAATTCCTTTAAGTCAGTCGTAAAATTTCCTTTGTCTTAAGGGACTTAGAGCTAACTAATGTGCTAGATAAACAGAAGATGTGTAAGCCTTTCTTGATGTTAGCCTAAAACAACGCTGACAAGAAGTTACCATGATTAGCATGTGATTAAATGCCATTTTTTACAGTATAGAAGTCTTGTTTATCATTATGTTTTGATAAATAAGGTACTGTACTTCATCAGTTGTCCTAACACTTTCCCCTAAGTTGTCTAGCAGTCTCACATTTTTGGCAATGAGACTACAATGGGAAAGAGGAAGAGAAAGATGGATGTCTTAGTTGTTTTTACTGCAGTTCTATAATTCTATAATTTTTGCTACCCAAGAATCTCTGTGCAGACTAGAGAAACACTGTAAAAGGAAATAAATATTTTGTAGAAGGTTTTTGGATCTGAAATTTTTTTCAGATTAACGTCTGCTATGGATGATATGATAACATCAGTAGCAATTTAAAAAATAATAAAATACTTGAACATATTGATGAGGAAAAATACCCTGGTTCAGATAAAATGATTGTTTACACAAGGTGGCAGAGAATTTTGAAACTTCTTAATTAATATTGTATTCATAACTGTATCTTTCCCTAATTTAGAGTGCAAGAATACAAAGAAGCTATGACTCATATTGATAGTATATGGACAAATGAGATACACTTTTTTCTTCTAAGACTTGATACTACTTCTATATCGTTGAAAGAGTATTTTTTTTTTGACAGATTATTCCTTCAAACCAGCAACATAAAACAGATGACACTGGTAGGGCTAACCTGGGAGTTTTTAGTATTCATGCACCTAGGTAAGTAGTGAAAACCAGATGGGAAAAAAATGAATTCTGAAGTGTCACTTGCTAGATGTATTTAAACTGTGCATTTCATAACATATCTACCAAGTATTAATCTAGAGATAAGATTAAATATTTACTATTTATATGCCAGTGGATGGCCAGATAGTGAGTTTAAATACATTAAGTGCTTAACTAAATAAAAATCATTAGCTGCTTCTTTTGGTCTACTGAAAAGTTGCCGCTCTAATTTTCTGAATCCTGTTTTCTTCTGGTGATGGTAAAACACAGCTTATAATTGTCAACCTGCAACAAGTGCAAGTGGTGTCATAAACCACTTAAAAGATTTGAAATATACAGTCTTTAGGGGGGCAGTTCCAGACACCATGCTTTCAGAGCAGGAACACATTCTAAAAATGTTGAAACTCCATTTTCTCTGGGTGCTAGGCCTTGCTTTCAAGGATTAGGTAGAGTGTCCAACAGAATTTTAAATAATTTTGGGTATTTTTTCTTATCTGCAATTGAACTAATGAAGTCTCATTTCCATTTACTGTCTTCTACTTGAAGCTGTAGTTGTTAATGTCTTACAGACAGGCAATGGAGCTAAGGAAATATTAATGCCAAATTAAATCTAATAAGCTAGTATCTTAGAATAACCTAAACTCACAACTTTACTTGTCTAATGTTGCATTAACACTTGGTTTTTTTCTTCTCTTTACTACTGCTTTGCCACTACTTGATACTGTTTATCATGCTTTCTTGTGCATGATTCAGACTTTTGAAGCCTCTGGAGAATTGTCCTTTCAGAAGAGATGTATCAGTTTTTATGATTTCTGTATATTGCAGGGGAGAGCACATTTTACAGCTTAGAGCCTCGTACAACAAGACCACATTAGATTGTCCTATAATCACAATAAATGTCCTACCTGATCCTGAGAAACCTGTCTGCTTGAATGTTAAATATGACAGAAGTCCATGTTTTCCAGCAGGAGGTACCTTCCCTGGTAAGTATAAGGATCTTTGGTGGATCACTCAAGAGCTTTGCAAAGGTGTGAAAAACTATTTCAGTGGTTCTCCTGGGATATTTTCTTGCTTTCTTGGTCTGTTCTGTATCAGTTCTTTGTTACATCTCTGTCTGAGATGCCTCTGTAACACTTGGAGAGAAGAGGTATGTAGATCATCTTTGGAAAGCATTTCAAAAGACCTCTTACTTATTTGTTCCAAATTGTTGGTTTTATCCATCTGTAGATGGTGAAACTACAGAATCTCTTATCTGTAGTGAAATACCATATTTCCATTTTTGATCTTCCCAAAAGATGATCAGAGCTAGTTCATGCATGTTTCTCCTCTACTCTTGTTCTGTGAAATAGTAACAAAGAAGATAGCGATGAAATTGTAGGCCAACTGATGCCGTGAGAGACCCCATAAAACAGACTCCGAGCCAGTTTAGTGTGGGATAAGAGAAAAAGGTAGATTCCTTAATGTCTAGGCTTAGGGCTTTTAGGAATGCATGATGACACGTCCCCAAACACTGCTTTCCAAGGTCTTTATAATAATGTTCACACAATCCCCAGTTCACACATCTTTCGGACCAGCCCCATCTTGCTTCTGGTCACACCTCCTTCCAATTTGGGTCTGGGGTCAGTGGGACTCTCTGTTCTTCAGCACTCATCTTCCTCAGCACACAAAGGGCTCTTGGAGGTTTTCCAGTGTTCTTAGGCTCAAGGTTGTTGGTTTATGTTTATGTTTCATTCTGCAGGCCTTCTGATAGTTTTCAGTATTCTACCTTGAAAACAAGACTAAATAACTAAAACAATGTGAGCTAGCTAGCTGATATGTGCTAGGGGTTAGGATACATAAACAATGAACTTAAGCTGCCAGAAATATTAACACACTGTAAAAATGAAAAAATCAGAAGCCCCATAGGCATCACAACCATGAGCCAAGAGGAACCAAAAAGCGATCAGAAGTGTGCCAGGGACAGTACAAAATACTTTTCTCCTGCTGTATTCTCCCACAAAACAGTGATCTTTTCTTTCCAGCTAAGACCACTGAGTCATTAAAGACAAAAACCCATCTCATGTTTTATATCCCAGTAGTATTCACAATAAGGAAAACAAATAAAGAAGAGTAAGTTAGAACCATGAGAAACATGTCTTGCTAAAATAGAATTTGAAACTTCTGCTTTTTCCTGTAAGGAAACTTTGGCATGAATGAGAGAACTATCCTAACTAATTCCATAACTTCAGGAAATAACTCTTCTTTACAATAACCATGGGAGATACAGTTCTTGAATTTGCCAGCGAAGTATGCAAATTTGCTAGCCCTTCCTCCAGAAAATTTTCCTCTTTAATTTGCAGCAGCATGGTTTGCACTATGAAACAATGATGCAAAGATACCCTTCAGAAAGCTGAAGTCCTGTCTACATAAATCAAATGGAAAGCAAGAAGATTCTGTCACTTTAAATATAATGCCATATTAAGAAAGGCAAAAAGAAGACTTCAGTAATAATTGAGTAAAAAAAAAAAATTTGAAACCTAGGAAGCCTGCTGTATTTTGTCAATAGTACCTGTGAAGGAGAGTAAGGTAGTTTCCAGATTATTTTTTTCCCCATTTGAATCCTACCTTAATTTTAAAAGAATAAAATTAAAAATGCACATTTGAGTCTTCAGTTGATGAGTTTGAGACCTATTTGATGAAGTAAATACTAAGAAATTTCCTATACTGAATGGTAGTCACTTAATTATAGATTAAAATTATTAAATATAATATGGTAATCCTATTTCATTTGGTCTTTATTTGAAATGAGTAAATTAAGGTGGCAAATCTGAGGAAGTTTTCAAAAGGTTTCAGAAGAGGTCAAGGTAACTTTTGATCAATCAGCGTATTTTCAGTACTGGGCAGTTGTTGGAAGGAATATAATTAATATAATTAAGTGACTTGATGGCCAAATGCAGAAATGGGAACAAGTTGGGAACTGTGACTTTTGTAGAAGGAGTTGACAACTGTATGAATGTAAATGATGCTGCTGATACAGAGTACTTGGTTTCTTAGATGGCTTTTGGCAAGTTTCTTAACCAAAGGCTCTGTAAGTAAGCTGTTACAGGACACTGTATTACAATCTGCTTAAACGTTGCAGAAAGAACTTTAGATTCGAATATTCCCCTGAGCAAAATTAAAACTCACACAAGTTACCTGTTGATACCAAAACCTGATTTTATTAATTGCTAAGAGATGCAAAGAGAAAAAATAAGTCTAGAAAAGGCTAAGATTACTTCTAGAAGCAGAGAAAAGATACCATCAAAACTACCTTTTTGCCGAGTTGATGTGGGGTGGCAGGAGAAGCAGTTTCTGCCTTTTTCTTCTGTCTCTGCCGCTTTTTGATGTTATCTCTTTAGCGGGGAGGGGGGCAGGTGTCTTAGCAGCTTTAGTTCTCTGGAATGCAGTGAGGAGGTGTGGTGTCATCATTCATAAGGTGCAGGCCATGCAGGGTCCCAATTTAGCAGCACTTTTTGGCCCTCAAAAATATGTTAAGGGTAGAAGGATAAGGTATAACTCATGCATGTGGCACGGTGGGTCTCGGTTCTCTTCAGGCTGACAGAGTTTCAGTCTCTGGTGGCAGGTAGGCAGCAGGCGGTGGTGGAGAAAAGGTGAGGGGGAGGAGGGGAGAGGTTCTCAGCTGTGGTAACCAGTTCTCTCTCTTTCCTCTCTCCTGATTTTCCAAAATTTTTCTTCAACATTTTATAGTATTCAAAGGAGGTTGTACATGGTTTCTTGGCACGTAGCCCTATTCAGATGTTCAAACTATAAACAATGGCATGATCTCCTGGCAGGAAAACTCTAGGAGGAAGCTCCGGTGAGAACTTCTGGCAGAAGGCTTGACAGAGAATTTTTGGTGGAAAGTTTTGACAGAAAGAAACAATGGCAAAACATTATTTGTGGCATTTCCATATTACCTGTGTGTTACACGCTGTCCTTCCTATAATTCAGTCTTTCCCTTTAGGTGGACTTAAAAATTGTCTATTTTAGAAGTGTTTTCAGTTCAGTGAGATTTCAGCACAAGAATCTGATTTTTCTCCCACCCTATTCCATTATAAATATTTCTGGATTCCCAGATCATAAAGATCACCCCAAGATGACAAAAAAAAATTGAAAATCTGCTTCTTGCAAATCCATTTGTTGTATTTCCAAGCCTTTATGAAATATCTGCAGTGTCTTTTCAAAATTTAGAACAAAAAGGTTGTGTTTGTAGTACTTGGGAGTTGAGAGGCAGAATACTGCCACAAATATGAGGTCTGTGGTGTTTGGGCTTGTTTCTTGACCCTCATAACTTGATCAGTCATCATTTTTATGGCGAGAGGTTTTTGTTTTTTAAAATACTCACAAGTGTTTTGCCTAGAGGAAGCATACTATAGAATCATAGAATGACAGAGTGATTTGGGTTGAAAGGGACCTGTCAATATCATTAGCTCTTAACCTCCGGGGCAAGCAGACCTTTTTCAAATGTAGTAGGTAATATAAATCAACCAGGTTTTGAGAGAGGAAGAGAATTAAACAGCT
>JAOXXN010000395.1:102954262-102968945 GCA_026770055.1 Myrmophylax atrothorax | reverse complement strand
CATAAATAAAATACTTTAACATCCTAACTATTTGACTATTTGATCATATACACCTGAGGGTGGGCACTGTAGTCTTGGAGGGAGTCATACCTGAATTTTCCGTGCACATCAATGTATAGTCCTTCCTTAAGGTACAAAATTCAGTTCTACATGAGCAGTGCAACTTCATTTACATGTGTGAAATCCACCTTTAACCATAGTGTCAAAGTGCTTTGTTGACGTTTCAACTATAAGAAGGGTGGCTTTACTTTAGTTTGGATTCCATTTCCTTCAGACCACTGCACTTTCTATAGAACTTAGAAGGAAAAGGTGTATTTCTCAGACATAAAATGGCAAGTATTTTGATCGCAGAACTAGTCAACAGCAAACGGAGTGAAATGTCTCCCTGTATCCTATATCTAACAGATTTTAGTATGTGATACAAGTCTGTAAGAAGTAGCCAAACTCACTTCAGCTTCATAGCCTGAGCCCTTGGGAAAATGGTAGTGGTGTTGGTACAGTCTTTTTGCAGCTACTGTGCCTTCCTATCCAGTAATTCAATGGCTAAAGCACTTGTGAAAGAGAGAGGAAGATCTGGATTTCCTGTCCTTAAGGGAAGGAATCAGCAACTTACCTAGCTGATAATTTGAGAAAGGCTGACTTAAAATTTTAGGATTCATTTAAAGCTGTCACTGGATAAAGTAGGGGGGGTTGTTTTCCTAACGATTGTTACCTAATTTAATTACAGGGTTAAGGAGAGAAGATTTTCCATATCTGGTTTGAAATTCTTTGTTTCTTTGGCTCTTTTTGGAATACCTGTTTTGTAAGGTTTTTTTGTTTTAGGTATGAAACATACAGGGAAATTCATGAAGTTTAGGCATCTCAATTCTGAATAAAAATCATGTTCAAAAAATGTTGTCTCTCATCCTACAGATTTTATGGTTAGTGTTCTTTCTGAAGATGAAACAATTATTAAAAATATTAATCCAGCACGGATTTCTATGAAAATGTGGGAAGCACAGAGCAGCCGGATTAGGACACCAATTGATGTAAGTCATCAAAATTCATTTTCAAAGTAGGTATTAAAATGCGAGCATAGGCCAAATGTAGTAGAAACTTTCCTTCATTTGACTTAGATCCGTACCCTGTTCTATATTTTAAGTAACAAGTATTACATATCAACCGTATTTGTTTATCAGTATCTGTCATGTTACAAGCTGGCAGACTCTGAGCATCAATACTACAGTAACAACAAAAATGTTATTGCTCTGCAGAAGCTAACTCATAGGGAGAGGATTAAAAATTGTCACCCTCGATTTTGCAAAGAAAAGGCTCCAAAAATTAAGAATATGAAACTGGTGCCTAAATTATAGGTGATATCATTGAATTACTGTCTGCTATCAGTACTGCGAATCATTAAGACTTGTTAGCATATTACAAGTAAGGTACTTTAAGTATACTGCTTTAAATTTTTTACATCTTTCTTTACAGGTTACAACATTTAGCTGTTGTAAAGTGAAGGATGAAAAAGAAGATGGCTTCTTCTACTTCAGGTATAGCAGCGTTTATTTTATAATACTGATGCAACTTACTATAATACAAAAGACATAGTTTGAAACTGAAACAAGAGTTTTATGTTTTGATAACAGTCTCTTATAAAATTAGTATGATACAGGGCTAAGAGAAAGTGAAAGATACTAGCAGGATGCAAAGAGATGAGGATTGAATTCGTCTTAGGTACTGTAGACATTTGTTTAATCTGAGAGTAGAGAAGAAAAGTGTCTAGGATAATATATTAGAATACATTATGAGAAATGCTGGCAATGAAGGGACTATATCATCAGCTTATCATGTATATAGCAGCATGCCTTAATTCTTTTCAATGTTACATTCAGTGGCTGTGGAATTGCAGGCTGTACAAAGCAGACTTAACTCTTTAACACCTTCTGTAGCTGTGCATTAATCTTAAACCATGACCTTGGCCCTGTCAGTTTAGTAGTCTTTCCTTGGGCTACTTATTCAGAGGTAGAGTCTTAGGTAACCAGCAGCAGAACTAGAGCTCATCATAAGCTAGTGCCTGACTGCCACATTCTTTCTACATATATCTCTGGTAGGCAATCTATGGGATCACCTGAGTAGTTATGGTACTGGCTGTTGATTCAAGGTCTTGCCTTCTAGGAGTGAGCTTTCCTTCTGCTTTCAGAGAGCAGGCTTTAGGATCTCCTTATTCCTGCAGACATTACTGTTGTACAGCTGATCCTGCTTCCTTGATCAGAGAAACAGAAGTAGGTTGCTGCACCTCAGCTGTGTCAAGATTTCAGGAAGGTCTGAGTGGCAGCACTTCAGGAGGTGATATGAAGTTTCCTAACTTGTCTCTCAGCTGTGACTCCCCTCTCTTTTGAGGCATATAATTGAGTTCCAGAAAACAGGCACCCAGTTTGTAGTCCTTAGGACGTACTCCTTAGTGCTTTCAAGACCTTCATGTATCATTAAGTCTTCAAAGCTTTTTTTCTGGGCTGGTGGGACACAAATCCAGGGTTCTGACCCGGCATGATATGCAATGCACATGTTCCTTCATCTGTAATTCCCTGAGTCATATCCAGTCAAGAAACTAACCCATCTGGGAGGGCAGTTGATACGGCCCTTGTTTGTTCGGTCATTTTAGCTTCTCAGATAGTGTACAGCAAGGTAATATATTTGCATATGAAGACTTTTTGATTTAAGAGATTACAGCTTGAGGTGTGTGAATGAGACTTGAGGGCTGCTGGCACGAAATCTGTTTATTGACCATTACAGGAGAACATACAAATCCCAGGGAGGGAGCGGTAACATATTTGAATAAACCTGCACCACCTTCCACCAATCAGCTTGCTCCTTCAGGGGGCATGTGCAGTCATCAACTCCTTCGGCAGCCCTGCTTGCTTCTGGGACGTGTAGTGTCCTGTGGTTCCTCTACTCCGGTTACCTGTACCCATGTGCTGTAAACCTTCACCTAAAATCGACTGCCACAACTAATTAAAAAAACCATATAGGCATGGCTTTTTGTATCATTTCCGAGATCTGTCCTTACCTTGAAGGCATTTGAGGTTCCAGAGCTGCCTAAGGCTGGGTTTGGCAGCTATAGTGCATGGAGACTCACAAATGAGAGTGCAGGTTTGCTTTTAAAAGAGCAGAGTCTTGTGTGGCTAGTCCAAGGTTATGGAATGAACTTCTCCAGAAACCAAGGGTCGTTGCAGACTTGCACAAAGTATGAGGTACATTTCTGTGACCTTGGTCCCTCTCAGAAATACTTAGTAGTAGATATAATTAAAACATAAGAACTTCCTAAAATGCTAGCAAAACAAAGCACTCTGCATCATGTATTTGTACCGCTATAAAAAGAAAACTAGAATGAATATGCTGCTGTGCAGTCATGCTAATAAATGTTCTCCTGTGGAAAGCACTATGGTGGTCAGTGTGATATAAACTAACCTGTATAGGACTGAGTATAGATTTATGAAAATCTTGACATTGGTACCTGTAGTTTACTAATTGTCCACAAATGTCCAGAATTAAAACTCCCAACAGTACTGAAAACTTTGAAAGGACAGTAGACACTGCCCATTAGCATCCCTTATAGAAAAATACATTTTACTCCTTGCTACCAATATCTGTGGCATCAGTGTCTGCTGCCTGGTTTGTCTCAGGTTTTCCTGTTCTTGGCACAGTCTCTGATGGTTTTCATCTGTCTGTCACCAGTCAGTGATTATTATGCAGTCTTAAAACTTGCATAGCAATTGTGCAATTTCTTCTTCTCCAGAAACCTGTGTCTGTCCAGCCATGAGATCCTTAGCAGATTATTTACAACTCAGTTTTTTAATGCATCCTGACAAGGCAGAGGCTACTTTCAATCTTAAGATAGATAAAATGCAGAAAAGAAGATAAATTGTTTCTTCTCTATATGAAATAGAAAAAAGGAAAAGTCATGGCCTATTCTAGACATATTAAAACTTTGGGATTTTGTTTTTATAACTTAAGCATTCGAGGGAATCTTGCATGTCGCTGCTTCTCAAACAAAAGATGAAGAAACAAGTTTCTTAATATTATTGACAAAACAGAGAAAATGCTGTATATTGAAAACAAAAGTCTCGTTATCCAATACAGGAGTGCCACAAGTCATCCTCAAAGAAATACCTTAATCTTGGCTGTTTGCATCTCCTCAAAAGTTTCTAAGCATTCATAAGCCACTGCTGTCCCTTGTTAAGCACTGGGATGGTCTTCTGGATGCTGTGTGGCCTTCCTTGCTAGGTGAAGTTTTGTTTATAGCAGCAGAAAATCAGGTGTCTGGTCTTTCCTTCAAGTTTTGGTAATAGGAGCTCTTTGCTCTACACTTAGAATGCTGTAAGGTAAAATGAAAACACTTTTCTCTCACTATGCTCAGCCTGGGAATTTGGAGAAAATTTGTTGTTGTTGCAGATCTAAATATGTTTATGCTTTTTTTCCAGTAGCTTTATGAAAATTCATTGAATGGGAAACAGAATGAGATAGACTTGCAGATTTCTGAACAACAGGGCCACAACAAACTTCCTGTCAGCTAGTAGAGGCAAACTCTTGGAGAGTTTCCTCACTCAAGCTTCCAAAAGCTTTATTCTAATTCTTGAGAAGCTTTGATGGCTTTCTTGCTGAAGAAGGAGTATTATGCCTTAACAGGGGCTTTCTAACTATTTTGAAGGACTACTCAGAATTTGAACTACTTGCTGCATACTTACGTACTTGTCCCTTCAATACTGACTCATGTTTTTTTGGTTTTTTATTTTTTATTTATTTAGGGATAAAATGATTCCAGAGAGAGTGGGCATTTACAGTATCCAGTTTACCTTTGCAATGGATAAGACAAATACGCTCAACAGTGAACAGGTATGAATCTATAATTCGTGTAGCCAAAGTAATGCATGTAATACAGAATCATCTCAGAGAAGTGTTAGGATATTTTGTAGATTCAGAATGCAAATAGTTTCACTTGCAAGTTTTGCAAAAAGCTATATTTTCATTTTTGATATTTACTGGTTTCAGACTGTTGATTATCAAAATATGTTTTAATTAACTTTTATAACCAAAAATTTGAAGGAATAACAGAGCTGCGTAATTTGCAACCTAGTAGAACTACTTTATGGTTGTGCTAATTTATGTCAGAGTTGTCCATAAATTGCACATATATTTGTTTCGGTGTTTTTTGAGGAACTCAAGTGTGCAGTGAATGCAGTTAAATATATCAGTCTTTATTTTATTTGGTTTTATTTTATTCTTTCTCCTTTTTCTTCTAGATTATAGTTGAAGTTGTACCTAATAACCCTGTGCGCTTGTTACCTGATTCTTTACCAGCTACTCCGGCAGTTTCCAATGTTCAAGCTCTTACTAGCCGTACACTGGTCAAGGGTTTGTACCTCCATATAATGGTAACTATACTTTCATATAAAATCATAATTAGGAAAATACATAAGACTGCTAAAAATATGTTGAATTTTGCTGTAAGGCATTGCTGCTGTTTCTTTGCAGATTAACCTCATTTTTAAAAAAATGTGAATTGGTGATTTTTCAGCATATGAGAAAGGCATCTTGTTCCATTTGCATACAGATTACCAAAACTAAAGTATTTGGTTCTTGCTGTCAGACATCTAAACTGACATCAGTTTCTTGTTGCCACAGGGAAAAATTGTTTCAAGAATAGATGCTAGTGGGAAAACACTTGTATATACAGCAGATGTTTCTCTCCATGATTGTTCTTCCAGGAGAGAGTTTATCATAGAAATCTTGTATGATAAAAAATAAGGTTTCCTGAACTTTGAATGTTCATAGGAGTACAACTTACAAGTTACCACTTTGAGCAAAGCAGACTCAGCGTCTGGAAAACTAATTTAATTTATCACCAATTAAAAAAATTTGAGTAGTAAGAAACAAAGAAAAGACCAAAAGAATAAAAGCAATGGCTTCCACCCCACCTTTTGCTAGGTGCAGCTTTGCTCCAGACTCCCCTACCCTTCCCCAAGCAGCACAGCGTGGTGGGGAATGGTGTTCAAATTAAGTCCATAACAACTCCTCACCTCTGCTCTGCCTCTTCTTTTTCCTCACAGTTTCCATATTCTATTGTGGGTCACTTTGTGGGCTCTAGTCCTTCATGAACTGCTCCAGTGTGAGCCCTTGGCACAGACTGCAATCTTTCAGGAAATACTCACTTAGTTTAGCATGATATCTGCTGCATTTGTGGTCCTTCATGGGCTGTTGCCATCAGTTTCCCTGTGAGCTGCAGAGGAATTTCTGCTCGGGTAGTACCATCTCTCTCTGCTGCCACTTCTCTCCCCCTCGGTTCTTTTGGTTTGTTTTTTTTCCCCTCTACCCCTTCTCCCCTGTCTGTGTATATTTTCCCATTCTTAAATATATTTTCCCAGAGGAAACACCATTTTGGCTGAGGGTCTCAGCTGTGCCCCCTGCAGTGGGTCAGTTGGAGCACAGGCCATGTCCAGCATGGGCAGCACCAGCCTCTCCTCCCAGAGGCCCCCCTGGAGCCCCTCATTGCCAGTACCTTGACATGCAAATCCAGTGCAGTATAGAAATGGATTACTTACTTCAGTTCATGTGCCAAAGTAACTTTATTGTGTTTTTTACTTACAGGATGAATACAACAACCACACTGGTCTTGATCTAGTTGGCACTATAATAGCAAAAATTAAAAGCCCTAATGAAGAAGATATAGAAATCCCACAGTTTCAGGGGAAAGTCAGTACAGTGGAGTTTCCATTTGAGCATGGATCAGCTGAAATTGTGAGTGTGACTGAAATACAGAGCTCCATGAGCAATGGATCTAATGAGGCTCATTTTCTTACAGTTTCAAAGTTGATCTTACACCTCATTGTGTTGTCTGGAGGGTTAGGATATATTGTTGCTTTCCTTCACAGATAAGTTACTTCTTCTCTTTTTGGTTGCTGATCTTCAGAAAACCTGAATGAAGGACAATCTTTAAACTGTTTATCCTTACCAAGTGAGGGAAGTGTATAGGTACTTTTCACTTAGAGACTGAGACATGCAGGGGGATCCAGGACAAATGTTTTCCTCATTTGAATTTCACATGTAAATAACACTTCACCAATCTGTAGTTAAGACATTATTAGCAGTATTTTACAGTTTTATTTATAATATTTAAATATGTAGTGCAATATTTTTGAAAGCCATGAAGACTGTCTTTGAAGGTTATATATCTATCTCTTCTTTTAGGCTGCAACCACCTCTCTCTTGATTTGGCCAGTTGAGTAGCAATTTCTACATGTTAAAGGTGGAAACAGTATGAGTTTTATTCTAAGCATTATTCATTTTATGCATGATACCTTTTCCAAAGTAACAGCACATTTAGATATTGCCTATACTAATTTTATTTCTGTTTACCATTTTTAGGGTTTTATAATATTTCCCGTGTTTATAAAGAAAGGCAAAAGATTTAATTTGTCTTTTCAATAAGGAATTGATAAGAAATGGAATGTTCATGATAGTGTTTGGATATATATTGTTCATTCATTTGGGACTTGCTGTCTACTTCCATGGTAACAGCAGTAACTTTAACTAAACACTGGGAATGGTTTGTTTTTCCTTCTCTACATTTATGCATCAGTTCTTTCTTTTTAACATTCTGTTTGCATTTCACATACTGAATGAAGTACACCTGAGGAAATCTTGCTTATGGAACAGTGCAGAGGATATTTTTTCTGAGCATATGTTTCTTGAAATAAAATATATGCTAAAAATAATAAGGCTTTTTAAACAGGTAAAATGACAATCTTAATTCTTAAATAATAAAATACCTACTGCTGTATCTTTGTATTTTACTTCTATTTAATAGTTATAAAAGGCCTTTCCAAGCCAATACTTAAACCTGTAGTAATACTGTATAGATATCATGTGTTAGAGAACTTACAAGATACCGTATTTGAAGAATGTTTATTTTGTGTGTTACCTCAAGTGTGGGCATAAACTTAGGTTGGTTTGTTTGTTTCAATAGAATCTAGTGCTGGCTGAAGACAGTCCTGGAAGAGATAGCACTGAATATATTCTTGTCTTTGAGCCACATCTACCAGCTTTGAAAAAACCTTTGGAACCGTATCATCTCTCATTTATGTTTTACAATGGTATGTTTCAGTTCCTCTAAAATACTTGCTTTTCCCTAAAACCAGCTATTTTTAGGTCCATAATACTTTGTCAGAACTATGTAATAGCTTAATAGATTTTTGCTAATATATGAACCAACTGAGTATGTTCCTCTCTTTTCTTCTAAAAGTATGTATGCTTATTTCTGTAGATTCCAAGAAGCAGCAGCTGATGGCAACGCTTACAAGGGAGAAAGACCAATTATCTAAGTCCATAGATCTTTACAGAAAGATGTTTGATACTACTAATCAACTTGTAGCTGAAATGAAATGTAAGTTCAATCAAATTTAAAAACAAATTTTCTTGAAATTTAACTTTTTTCTTTAATAATTTTGAGAATATAGAGAAGAGGAGAAAGATCAATATTGAAATTATGAGAGACAGAGGAGAGCAGAAGGGAGTATACTTTGCAGGGAACCATCTGGTTGTTTGGATGCACTTTTCTATCTATAAAGGGTCTTGATTTGAGGTAGAATGTCTTATGTCAGAATTATCAAAAGGAGTAATAAAACATTGAAGCTGGTGATCTGATTCCTGTTTTCCATGACTGTCTTTCATTCTCATCTTTGCAGTGAATGTGTGAATGCTCTTACATCTGCAAATTCAACAGTTTTGGGGAATAAACTATAGATAATCCTCTTCTAAAAAGTTAGTCTTACATTTTCAAAATGTTACTTTTTCCTCTCATATTTGCCCCTGTGTACATTATTCAGAAGTGTTGTGTAGCTATGCATTGTTTATCTTCATCAGCAAATGTATTCCTTCATGAAGTCTATTACGCTGCAAAGTACTGCGAGGGCAGTGGTTTATGGGAGTGGGAGAAATGAGGAAGATGTTTTCTTTGCATTTTTTTAATTATCCTGCCTGTTGATCAGAAGGTTTGTTTTAATAATTGCGTTTTCAAAATTGCTTCAGTTCAGATATGAGAGTTGAGGAAAGTGTCCAGAAAGTGTTGTCCCATGTAACAGACAGAAGAGGGTAGTGCCGGCTACCACTACCACTGTTCTCTTGTGTCTTGCCATTTTACCTGTTGGAGAACCATTTACAAGGATAATTGAAGATGAAAACTAAAACCAGCTTACATTCTCAGACTGACCCAAGGTCTAGACCCCTTTGCTTCCTGATGCTGAAGGAGTGGCCTCTGCAGAAATTGCTTAGAAACTGGACAAATCACAAAATCTTTGTTGACAAATCCTGATATTCTGTGCTGAAATAAAGAAGCAGATAGGATCAGCTGTGGCAGGCATACTTCTGAAGAGTTGTAAGAAATGCTATAGGAAGTGTTCCATTGCTTTCTAATATTTCCTTACTCCCTCTTGACTTTTCAGGTCAGGTTAAAGAAGCTGAAACAAGAGAAAGTTTTCTAAAGAACGAACTGAAAAAGCACCAAATTGAATTACCACAGACAAACACAGTATGGCTTATTTCTTACTAAACTCCATTAATGTATTTCAAATAAATCTAGTCCTCATATGGAATTGATACCAATATATAACAACACTGATACCAATATATAATATGATTGAATCACACCTGTTAGCAAACTGTGAAAATTTAAACCATAGGAAAATTTGGGGGTCAGGGTCAAACTTGAGATTATTTTTTTATTGTGCTGTTATTAACGTGAGTATATCTTAAAAAACCTACTAGAGGAATAAAAAAACCTTGTCTTTCATATGCTGATCTTGTTTTTGCATTTCTGCTAAGGTTACCACTGTTAACTGGTATGGCTAGTTTTTATAATGGGTTTTTGCAGGCTGATGGGTAAACACTGTATATATTCGGGCATGCACAGACTAAAGGAAAACACTTCTTTTCAGAGAATTATGTTTATGTTTTTGCCAAAGTTGATGTAAAAATAAGTTTGAAATATTCAGGACAATGTAGCCCATTGCTGATTTCTCATAAAGATCCAATTGCATTTTAAAGAAACTTTTTAAAGAAGGTTTTCAAACTACTAGCATTTTGAAAAAAAAAAACGAAAACCCACCACCTATGTAAACAATTATCTTTAGATCAACTAAAATCAGGTTATAGTAGAATCAGATGGCAATGATAGTACCCAAGTTCCCCCTGCTGGCTCAATTTTTCAAGCCTGGACGTAGTCCCCTTCTGAAATGGTTTGGTTTTGTACATTTGTGGTTGTCCTTCCTGCTGTTTTAAACTATCTTCATTTTTGGCTCTTGTGAAATGCTCCTCAAAGTCTTTAAAAACTGGAGAAGAAAAAAAACCAACAGGGTAATTAAAAAGTTCAGTCACAATTGCAATGTGCTTCCCCTTTGTTCTTCTGGGATTATGTGCAGTGGTCTCCTATATATTAAAGGTCCATTTCAGAGCATTGAATGGGTTTTGTTAGAAATTTAATAGATGACAAGTTAATTAAGTACTTCTGCTGTTCAGTACAATGATACATGCTTGCTGATTTTAAATTTTTGTTCTCAGCTTCAGTATGTGGATTCTCTTCTTAAAAAAAAGATGTTGGATCAAGAAGGAGTAATGAAGCAGCCAAGGAGAACTTGCACCCTCCCAAACTATCCAAAAGGCAACCAGGATATTCTAGGCAAGGTGAGTTTTCTCTCAGGGAGACTTCTAATGAGTTTTATTGGTTACCGGAAGCAGTAGTGATGAAAAATTAGCCAACTGAATATGCAAGTAATTTTTGAGGAGTATTTGAAAAAAAGATAGCATTTTCAAATCAGATGACCACCTCTTCTAACCAAGTCATCAACAAGGGAATTAAATGTCTGATTGAAATTGCAGGATTATTGTGCTTATCATGAAAAGGAGAGGTGATCTTGTCTTCTGTTTTGACTGTTGTAACTTCTGTGGTACAGATTGCACATTTAGCTCAAATCGAGGACAATGAAGCAGCAAAAGTTATTTCTTGGCATTTGGCAAGTGACATGGACTGTGTAGTCACACTGACGACTGAAGCTGCTCGTTCTATTTTTGATGAAACTCAAGGCCGACAACAAGTGTTACCCCTTGATTCTATTTACAAGAAGACACTCCCAGACTGGAGCAGGTAGAGACAAAACTTTTTTTTTGTCTAATTTGTTTTTTAAACTTTACTCCTATTAAAGATTCAAAGTACAACATTTCTGGGTTCATTATTATAGGAACAGTAATGTCACTTGAAATGTAGGCTTAAATCATAGGTTTATGTCTTTTACTTCTGTGTGATGTTCTTTATCTAATAAGGTGTTTCTATTAAAAATGTACCTTTTTTTTATTCACTTCTACATTTTCTAGAGGATGAACTGGTTTTTAATTAATTCTAGCACTTCAAATCGCATTAGAACTTTTAAAAATCCTTTTTCAGAGTACATTCCCTAAAATCATCTGTAGTAATAGAAATTCATTCTGCTATTTCAGTTACCCAAAAGATAAAGGATAATACAGTATTTTATTATTATATATAACATATAATAATATATAAAATATACCATTATATATTATATTATTACAATTAATTAATAATTGTAAAAAAACGGTGTTTCACCAAAACATCTTTAATATAACTGGCATTTCAGATATTGTTGGGATCATTTACCGCCTCATATGGAAGCATGAAAATGCATTCTGTTCAGTTTGAGATTTCTGACTAGACGTAGAAGCAGTAATGAAATAAGGACAAGTTACTTTTTTCTTTTCTTCTCCCTCACTCTCCTCTTTCTTTAACCAGACCTTTACCTCACTTAAGGAATGGAAGAACTGTCTTCAGACCTATTGGAAATCCTGTGTTTGCCAGAGATCTGTTAACATTTCCAGATAACATAGAGCATTGTCAAACAGGTAAATGATATGGAAGAAGTTGTTAATAACTTCTTTCATTTTAAAAAATGAAACATCACAAATCATAATCCACTCAGTAATCCTCATTGATACGTTTGCAAATACCAGTGTACATTCCTGGTGAGGTCTGCTGGTAAAAAGAGGGGTACATTAGCAGTAATTATTTGTAAAGAACAGTTGTGAAAATTTGAGCCATGACCACTGTCTTCTGCTTGTTGTCTTACTTTCATTTCCTCTATTTAGATGTACTAGAGTTTGGGGGTTTTTTTAAGTTAGTGCAGCATTGTCTTATTCCCAAGCTTCTGTGAGCAGAAACTAACAACCATAAGATCAGCTTTATATTTTCATATTGCATAAGTTACTCCTTTTGTTAGTCTGTTTTTCCAGTCCTCTCAAAAATGTTTAATGCATATATTTATGTACATGCAGACTGAACTTTACTTGACTAGTTATGTTATGCTTCAGTAGTTTAATAGTTATCAGAATAAGCTTTCTATTTTTATGTAGATTTCAGTTCTAACAATGTAGCAACACCTACCTTTTCTAACACTTTTTTTCCTTAAAGTAAGTGGACCTGCTCCTGCTTCTTTGTATAGAGAGTTGGAATCTGTAGTTAGTTCAGTAAGTTTTTTATTTTACTTCACTAATTTCCACTATTGAAATATTCCCCTCTGCTGTTAATAAAAATCAGTTTTTAGTCCTCTGCATTTTCAGAAAGTTAGATACTGTCAGACCTTTACCTATATCTCTTGGGGGAATTTAAAACCACGTTGCTTTGACATATCTTGTGCAAGACTACATTGGTAGACTCTGTATGAAACAGTCTTTCATTAGCAGCAGAGTCTTAAGCTCAGTTGGATCATCAGCCTGTGAGTGTGTTTTTATTTGATGAGCCATGGAATACTAAGAAATGTATTAAGAAACTGAGAACAAATTTCATCATTCCAGGAGGACTTGGAAAAGATGATCATTTATATAATTTCCTGAAACTTGGGATTATATCATGTGTGTCTTCATAAATGTAAGATACCAAGAGAGTACTTTAGTGGAAATGCGGTCAATTATACCAAAAGGCAATTAAACACTTTTTTTCTTTATGAGTTCTTTGACGAAAGCAGAAGATTGCATATCTATCTCAACCTCAGAATAAAATTTTGTTGAAAAAAACATCATTTACTGCTATTTCCCTTGCGCTTACCTGAAAAGATATAATAATGTTGCCTCAGAATTGACTTTGCAAAACTCAAGTTATTTTGCAGAGAAATTTCATGATTCAAAAAATTACATTTTTCAGTGTTTGGTATGCTCTTGGGTGACACCATCATTATAGATAACTTGGATGCTGCCAACCATTACCGAAAAGAGGTATGTTTCAGTTATTCTGGGTATTTTATAATACAAATATACTGCATAGCTACATAGTTAATATGTTACAAATTTAGAATAATTTCCAAGTTTAATGNNNATAATTTCCAAGTTTAATGCTGCATTAGTTGGAAGTGTGCTTGCTGTCTGTAGGTCTCAAAGCACTTAACAGTGAATGAAATCTCTACTACATTGGCATTGACAAAATTACCTCCATTCAATAAATTCTCCTACAGGAATGTTGCCATGATGCATGGGACCATGTTTTTAAAGATAAAAATTTTCAATTTTGCTGTTAGTGTTAAATGCAACTTCTTCAAGACTTTCGTAGTCACTGTATGTGTAATAAAACACAGGAGTCTAAGATACATGATGAAATTTCAAGTCCACTTGACTAAAACCTTGATGTGAACTTTACTGGATCTCATTGGGATCCATTTTATTTAGGTTTAATATTATAGTTTCCATTTCAGTTTATGAGTTTGCTTGAATTGAAATAATTATTATGCATAAGAATGTAGAACTGTATTGATGGGCATTGTTCTGTAGTGTATGTTGATAATAAGCTTTTTCCCCAGTATAAATCTAAATTCTGCCTTCAGAGTTCTGATAAAAACTGAGAACACAAACTCAAAAATTCTAGTCTTCATAATTATTGACAGTACTGCTTAATTTTAATATATGCATTCTATTGCTTGAAAGCAAAACTCGTGGCATGTAATTTCACAAAACGTTTTCATCAGAGAACAAGCTGCGTTGCAGTTGAAACATAAAAAGCTTCACAACAGCATTGCTGAAAACTTAGATTTTTCATGGAGTTACTAATTTAGTATCATTTTTATACCTATGTAGGTTGTGAAAATTACACATTGCCCTACCTTGCTGACGCGGGAGGGAGACAGGATTCGCAGCAATGGAAAATTTGGAGGCCTGCAGAATAAAGCTCCTCCAATGGACAAACTCAGAGGAATGGTATTTGGAGCACCAATGCCAAAACTTTACTCTACTTACTCTGGACAGATAGGTGGGTTAATGAAGTCATAAAAATACAAAACTTCCAAAATTTTGTTGTTTGCCTATGTTATTCTCTTAAGTAGTATAGAAAGGAAAACTTCCATTTAGCATAAAATTATTTGAAGAAATGGGACCTGTATAGTGTCCTGTTTATGAACTTCTCTTTTCTTAAAAGCTTATAGCTATTAAATTTCCTGAAAGAAGAAATAATAATGAGATATTCCCCTCTTTTTCTTAGTCTTATTAAAGGAGTATAAGCGGTGGTAATCATTTCAAACAGAAGGCATGAGAAGCTTGAGCTAATTGAAATTCTAGCATCTTTGAAAAACAAGTCTCGTGTCTTTCTACTCTGGAAACA
>JAOXXN010000395.1:102935404-102954176 GCA_026770055.1 Myrmophylax atrothorax | reverse complement strand
ATTTCCTATGGGATCACTTCCATTTCATTACGTGCTTGGATTCTTCCTTTTGGAATAAAGGTTATAAATTAAGTTAGAAGATGGCAGTTTCTGGCATGTAACAGCTGACCTGACTGATTGGTAAAACACTGAAAATTCTTATCCAGAAGTAAGATTGTCCTGAAGTACTTCCTTTTCAAAAGAAAGGACATGAAGTTTATCCATGACAGTATTTCTAGAAATGTGCAATGGAGAGAGAAGTGAGGGGAGAACGAGAGAACCCGTGCATCTATTGGAGTAGCCTTATATATGAGCAAACTACTTAACGTTGAGCAATTGAGGGAGGAAAAAAATAAGGACTAAAAGGATCTTTCCTAGGCATTTCAGTAAAAAATACATTACACAGTAAGCAAGTCAGGCACAGGCTAAAACATGCTGGGTTTAGGACACTTTATATGTGTCTATCAACACATTTTCCATTGTTGAACTCAAATTATTCCCCAGTATGAATTAAAATGAAATGTTTTGTAATCTAGTACAGGAACAATCATAGTAGAAGAAAAGGGCATGTTTTAATTTCACTTGGATAGATGCTAGACATTTAAAGGAAAATCATAGTACAATTCCATTTAAGGGACAGCATCTCATTACACAGGACTTGTCTTGAACTGAATTTCGCTCTTAGCATTAGTTCTGACATGCTCTTTTTCAACACTTGAAGTATAAAAGAAAAGTAGTTACTTAATCTGTGATTACACCAACAAGGTACTGGTAAATTAAGCTGTACTAACAATTTACAGTGCCTTTTGTCAGTCCGCAGCAGGCTCTCTGTGTGAGCACTTTCACCCCGTGGCAAACAAGGTAATTTAATGTTCAGCTAAGTTTGCGCAAGGCATCTCACACCACAAAGGACAATGAATGAGCTTAGGCTAATGTGCTCAAACCCTTTCTTTATTGCTTGACCTATTTATTCAGTGTCTAGATGAGGAAAAATTATTTTTCTCCTATGTTAAAAGAGGAAAAAGGTTCGTCAACAAAATGTACCCTTGTTTATCTGAGCCTACTTGATTAGATTCCATAGGTGGGACAAAGTGAAACTCCGTAAATGTTCTCTTGGCCCTCAAGGTGGAATACAATTCAAGTCAGTAATACAATTCTGCTTTGTAGCACTGAAAGCAAAGCATACTACAAGCATTTAATGTCATCAAAGATAGAGAATTTATTTGGATACACAAGGGACAAAATGTGTAGGTTAATACCAATTTCCTACATCATTTTCAGAGTTTGCTGGTACTGTGATATAAGGTACGGGCTCAAAAAGAAAAGAGGAATCAAAATACTGGATGTGATTTTTTTCAGTCTCCTTTTACACTCATTTTAAGAGCAGCCACCGATCCACTATAAATGTGGGTGTTATTTAAGTAGTGCTTTAGAAAGATATGTTTTCTTATGGATTTATACGTTATCTGAATTGTATTTAGTAGCATTTTAAATCAAAATGGCCACATATTTACTGTTTTGTGGTTTATTATTTTATTCCTTAATAGATCTTCTTCAGCAGTACCGTGCAGCTGTGGTTAAACTTGATGATGTGAATAAGGACCTTGATTTACATTTGCAGTCACTGAACACTCCAGAAATGCAAAAGAAAAAACAGGAACTCGCCGAACAAGAGAAAAGCCTCAAGCTAATAAAACAAAAATTGGGTAAGGTTATTGTATTATAATTCTGGTGTCCTAAAGGAGGAGAAGAACACTTAACTACAACCACATGTATTCTGCTCTTACAGACTAAGAAGTTCAAAATCTGAAGGAATATTGTTAACATTCATTAAGAGTTTAGAGATGTCACATTTTAAGCAAAGAATATAAAATCTATATGTAGTAGTGTGATGCTGTGGATAGTGCCTAGAGCAGCACTGCCCTGTATTGTATTCATATAATAAAAATGTGGTCAGTCAGTGTCTTGTGAACATGAAACTATGATCTCACTAATAGGAGATTATATAACTATTGGTGTGGCTGGCTGAATTGCTTTTGCTAAGGAAACACAATCAAAACATTGTGCTATAAAAAGAAATACCCTTAAATCTTTGAGGATAGTAGTTTTGAGTTAGAAATGGGATTTATGTCAATATCAAATAATTTATGATATTTCAAAGTACATTTAAAAATTCAATTCAACTTCTACTCTGTGACAATTATGAATAAAGGAAGTAGTTTTACCTGTCACCTTGGAACTCAGTTTCAGACATCAGGTAACCATAAAATTTATGGCGTGTCTAAAGCCTTCCTTCAGAGATTTAACTCAACTTTTACAGGGACCATTTGTAACCAGCAAGCTTGATTTTTTTTTCTTTTTTCTTACTTGCAACTTTTTCATAGGTATGACTCCTGCTTTATCAGATAAAGGCACAGAATCTTTGCTTCAGCCTATAATGTTAGATATGTCTGACACTCCCATACCTCCCAAGAGAATGAGAACAGTGAAAAAATTGTATAGGTAAGTCTGTTCTGAATCTAGTCATTATTTTCCCATATCCTGAATTCAAAACAAAAACTAGTTTATTTGGCATATATTTTATTCATATTTGCATACAATAATCAATAATAAGTAGAGTTTGCATAAAGCTGATTTTCAAGATAATTTTTAATTTTTTTAATTTTCTGCTGCTATTTAAGCTTTATATAAAGATTTGCTTACTAATTCTAGTTCTCTTTCTCTTGATGAACTGATTGATTGGAATCCTTGAGCATTTACATTCCCATGTTTTCTGGTATAGTTAACTCTATTACACCCCAGAAATATTTGAGATTACTTGGTCTGTAAACTCTTTTAAGGTTTGATTTTAAATACTGGGCAGATGAACAGAGAAAATTATTCTTACAGAATAGAGAAGGAATCTTGCTTGTACAACTTTTTCTAAGTAGCTGTCTGAGCTGAACTGGTGGTAAAGTATTTAACACAGTCCCTCTTTACTTTTGTATCTACGTCTGGTTAGTGAGCATTTGAACACACACACAGACACAGACACACACACACAAAATCTGGGAAATCTGTGTCTGTATCTTTAAAGTGACACAAACTGACTTTTCCATTTCTCATGTCCCTCCCCACAACTACATCATTCTTTGCTGAACTGTGGCTGTATTTTTGAGATTATTTAAAACTTACCTAGTTGTGTTCTTTGAATCTCAGAACAAGTGTTCACTACGTTACCATGCCTCTATTATTTATATTTGGTACTATTTTAATTTTTATCCACATATAGAACTGAAGTGGTTATGTATTTAAAGTATCTATTATTAGCATGATGCTATTCTTCATTTTAACAAAATAATTACAATAATAAGAAGCTGTGTACAAATATGGGGTTTATACTAGGGGGAGCTCTGGCTATACATGTGTATTATATAGATATATATATATGTATAGGAGAAAACTTTGTTTATAAGCCACTGTGTTTCTATTTTTGTTTAGCTCAGAAGAATGGATCTCCTGTCCCATAAAGCAGCAGCAGCAACAGCAAGCACTGCAAATGGCCCCTTCAGAACTTAATGGAACTCAGCGAAAAAGAAAGGCATAGACTGATAAGACTTGTTTGGAAAAGCAATGTATTGAATATGTGAATACATTCAGTTAAAGGAAAATCTTATGTTGTATTACCCATTAATATGAAGATTTTTATACCAATAGAAGATACAACTGTATTTCAGTTAGTAGTAACATAAGTTTAAGTATTTAACATTGATAGCCCAATTTTGTATAGTTAATTTTCATTTCTAAAAGCTTTCAAAATTTTTATGTTTATGTGTGAAAAAAGTTTAAAATATATTCTTTTTTATTTATGAAAAAATAAAAGATCTTTTCAGTAAAACTGCTTCTGTACAAAGCACTGCCAGTACAATCACTTGTATTGAATAGATTGTGTCCTGAAATGAGATTTTAATTTAAAAAGCATCCCAGGCTATCTTGGGGAGGAGCACTTTCTGGACTAGTCTTTTTTGATGGATGATCTGTTGAAGTAGTATCAGTTTAAAAGGGAGGGTTCAATCAGCAATGTGCTGAGATCTAACCACAGGTGCTCATAAAGTCTTCAGACAGTGAATAAAAAGCCCATATCAAAGGCTATATCCATGGTGTTGACGTGGGAATCCGTATCTCCTTCAGATAGTGCCAATGGAAAAACAAAGTAGTAACTTTTAAGTATGAAAAGTGTAGTGGGTTTATTAGGTGGCTGTTTTATGGGTTGGTGAGTAGGGATACTTCATGGTAAATGAGATACAAAATTGTACCAGTGCTAACCATCTTTCCACATCTATGTTACTACAGCCCTCATAAAAGAACCTCGCTGCATAAACAGATCAAAGATTACTCCTTGACACCAAAAACATAACTATGACAGAAAGATTTTAGTTAAGAAGCAGTAATGTCACAAAGGGAAAAGAAAAAATCCTTACAGCTGAACTGTGTGTATGAATTTTAAGAGTTGGAAATGGAGACTTGAGCTGGAGCTAGAATAATCACACTGGGAAAGTGTAGATACCTGGACAGAATTTTACTTTATAAGGCTCTCCCCAGCTTTAAAAAAAAGCCAAAAACCAACTAACTGAAAGGAAAGAAAAGATGTTTCTGTTGACTTCCATAAACATCTGGAAAAAGTTGTCCATGGTTTCAGACACAGAGTCTTAAAATGCTAGAGAAAATAGTGAACAGGTAAAGGAGACCAAAAAAAAGAGGGTGAATGGTCACCTCTAGTGATCTGCAATCACAAGGATTTTAGTGATGAATAGGGCAGAAAAGGACCAGGCATGATTAAAGATACAGTTTCAGCCAGAGTCAGAGTGAGCAGCTGGAAACAGATTTGATGGAATGAAAATTAAGGCAAGAATAGAAAGCTAATCTTGAGAAAGTGTTAGTGAAAGCCATATAAATAAAGAGCATAGGAGACAATGTTCAGGGATGTGGCCATGTTGGTTCACATCTGCCTCAATTTCTGTGTTGGACTGAAAGTTGACACCAAATCTACTGATTTATACTCTCAGCAACATGTATTTTATATACAGCTTTTCTGAAAAGGGACTTTAAACTTAAAAAGACATGGTGGCATCCTGCTAGAAGTTTCAGAATGCTGATCGCTGTTGCACATCTCTGACATTTCTAGTAAAATGAAATCTCTCCAAATTAAGGTGAAATTAAGCATTGCAGTTTGTGGTGGAAAGTTCTCTGAAGCTTCATGATCTAAACATCAAATTGTCCTATTCTTAAAATAAGTATATTCTAGTATAATGTGTAACACCAGCAAGAAACTAGCCTAGTCCTGCCTCAGCCCTTTTTTTGTTTTTCAGCTCTAAATTTGGACATCCAGGCAGTCATAGTGGAGGGTTTGCTGCATAAGAAGTGTCACCACACCAAGTTACTTGGTAGCACATCTTTTAAATGCATTTATTTTCTTCTGAGATCTGCCAAGCCTTACCCACTAACCTCTGAATAACCTTGAATCTTGTTGGATTAAATACATCTGGCAGAAATGTTTCTTTCTGGAATTCATCTCTTGCCTTCGGTAGTAAGTTGTAGGCACTACCAGCATCATATGATGTATCTCCCTGCTGGAAGAAGCAAATAGGACATTAAGGATGCTTTCCAGACTTGTGCAATAGCTATCAGAGATTCTGGAAATTTCACCAGGGAATTTTCAGGATTTTTGAGCACAGTGATTGCAGGTTATTACAGTGCAAGTTACTGCTTTGCTTAGTTGGTTAGGGCACCTGATTTGGTCATGACAAAACATTCAAGCTGTGAAGGTAAGTGTGAATTTTTTTCCTTTGCCTGCTCTTTGCTCTGTAGCAGCAGACGGGGCACCTCAGCCGTGCTGGGCTCTGTGTGTTGTCCTCGCTGATTTATTAGGGTCTGGTGGAAATGCACGCAGGGCAAGTGAGAGAAAGTGGTTGCTGCTTGGGTCTGGGCCTGCTCACAGGAACAAGGACCTGGTTTCTGATGGAGACTCGAAGCAGCTCCAGGTGGGAAAGGGCTGCTGCTTGCCACTTCACCACATGGAGACAGAGCAGCCACTTAGCAGGGCTGGGTGGAGGCGGGTTGGAGGCATGGGCTGTAGGTATATTGGGTCAGATGGCATCAGCCACAGAGCAGGGCTGGCTGGGAGTCAGTCCTCTTGGTTCTGTCTTGGCTGCTGGCAGCTGTCCCAGCCCAGGGAGACAGGACCTCAGTGCCTCCCCTTTTTTTCTACAGGCAGACACTGGTCTGGTGCCACTGTCCCAGTGTGAGGTGGTGATTGCCACAGGCACTATTCGCACTGTGTTATCACTGCACCCTGTCAGGAAGCTGAGCAGGCAGCCCATTCCTGGGCCACAGGATGCCACTCCACACTGCAGGCCCTGTACTCCCCACAGCAGGTTCCCTGCTCAGAAGGTGGACAAGATTTCCTTCATCAAAGCACCTGAGACCTTGTCCTTTCCCCAGCTTGCAGCTTTGGTTGCTCCCTGCCCCAACAGACCCAAATATATTCATACTGTATGTGAGACTCATCAGTGAAGATGGAAATTAGGGCACCTGTCAACAAGGAGGGATGGTTCTCTTGTAGAACCTAGCACCTCTGACCAGAGTGTATCAAGAGGAAACCTAATGTGGGTCCTCTGCCTGGGCTTCTTTCAGCAACTTTATTTACCATCTTACCTTCTTCCTAGTCTCCCTCCCTTCAGCAGAGGAAGGAGAAAACATCAAAGTCAAGTATTTGTTTTCTTTTGCCCACCCCTAAAAGGACCATGGCTTGACTTGGTGTTTAAACTGTCCTTCCCTGTGCTGGTGTGTGTTTCCATGCTTACTGCTCATCCTCTAGCATGCAGGGTTGCAGGGGCTGCCTGTCAGATGAGTGGAGATACCCCATGTAGCCCAGTGATGTAGCCTGGATGACAAGTCCTTCCTTGCCATCAGTACCACGGCTCTGCCTCTGTATCTTTACCCTCCCAGTATCACCATGTTCTCCAGTATTTCTCTAGCCACATGTATCTCATTTGTGATTTCCTCTGCTTCCTCCAGGGCCAAAGTCTCCTTGTCAGCCAGAGTGCCAGTTCAGGGAAAGAGTAGTGAGAGGGAAGAAGGAAAGGATTATTCTCAGGGAAGCAAAAGGAAGGCAGAGCAGCAAGCGAGGCAGGGAACCATTGCAGGATGGAATTCCTACATCAGTAGCCTGGTTGAAAAACACACCCATTCTAAATGTCCATTGAGACACCTTGTGAGACTTTAGCAGCATAATTACTGGAAGTTTTCCTCTGAAGCCTCCAGAGTAGGTGTCTATTTGATGAATTTACCTTTATGTTGCTATTCTGAACTCCATTTCAGCTAAGCCTTTAAAGGGATTTGTAGTCACCATTGATGAATGGTTCATACTTCAGTTGGTCACAATAGGAAGACAGAAATAAGTTGGTTGACGTACTGTGGTTTTATAGGGATGCAGTATCTACAAGTGCATCTTGCAGTTATTCTTCCACCCCTTATCCCTGTACCTGTGTGGTTCTAGATAACTGGGATCCAGTAGTTCAGTTGCAAGGAGGGAGAAGTGAAACAAACTCAGTCTTCCTTAGTGAATGAAGTGCAGCTCAAGGTGTGAGCTCTTCAAGTCCAGCTGACTAAGGTATGTACGTTTGGTGATGCAGGAACAGCAATCCTTGATATTTGAAAAGTCATGGCAGTGAGGTGAAAGCCCTCTGTGCCTGCAAAGATCATGGAACAGATCCTTCTAAAAGCTCTGCTAAGGCACATGGAGGACAGGGAGATGATTTGGGACAGCCTGCAGGGCTTCACCAAGGATAAGTCTTGCCTGACCAACCTGGTGGCCTTCTTTGGTGGGGTGACTGCTTCACTGGACAAGGGAAAAGCTATCTGTTTGGATTTCTGCAAGGCCTTTGAAATGGTCCTCCATGACACTATTCTCTCTAAATTAGAGAGAAATTGATTTGATCAGTGGACTGTTTGCTGGATGAGGAGTTGGCTAGCTGGTCACATCTAGAGGGTAGTGGTCAATGGCTCAGAGTCCAGATGGCAATGCCAAGTGGTGTCCCTCAAGGGTCTGTGCTGGGACCAGTACTGCTTAATATCTTCATCAGTGACACAGACAATGGAATCAGGTGCATCCTCAGCAAGTTCACAGACACTACCAAGCTGTGTGACGTGGTTTACGTGCCCAAGGGACAGGATGCCCTCCAGAGGGATCTGGACAAGCAATCCATTTGGCCCATGGGAACCTCATGAGGTTCAACAAGGAAAAGTGCAAGGTGCATTTCATTTGAGGCAGACCCAGTATCAGGGGGATGAACAGATTGAGAGGGGGAGCAGCCCTGCCAGGAAGCAGTGGGAATGTGCACTTGCAGCCTGGAAAGCCAATTGTATCCTGGGCTGCATCAAAAGCAGCATGGCCAGCAGGTCGTGCGAAATGATTCCTCCCCCCAACTCTGCCCTTGTGAGACCCTGCCTGGAGTGCTGCATCCAGCTCTGGGGTCCTCAGAACAAGAAGGACATTTACCTGTTGGAACGGGTCCAGAAGAGCACCACAGAGATGATCAGAGGGCTGGAGCACCTCTCCTGAGAGGAAATACTGAGAAAGTTGGGGGCGCTCAGCCTGGAGAAGAAAAAGCTCCAGGGAATCCTTATTATACTATTCCAAGAGTCATTTTGCTTCAACCTTTCCATTTTTTTTGTTGTTGATCCTAACAGTAATTTTCTACTATTACCTTCATCCTCCTTTATTACAGCTTGCATTTACTCTCTGCCCTCTCAACTGTACTTCCCTCTTTTACCTTTTTTCCTTTTTTATGTGATAGTAGCTGTTCTTGAAGACTTTATTGATTACAGTATGTCCCTGGGGCTGTATCATTTTATGGACATTTAATAAAGCATTAGTAATGAGTTGTTATTAAAATGTTATCTGCCTTCATGCACCAACATTTTCTCCCAATAAATTTTGCTCCCAAGTTGTTAGTGTTTTTTGTATTTTATATTTAGGAAGCAAAACCCACTAAGATTGCATTTCATGAGTACACAGCAATAATCATTTCCATGGGGGCAACCATCACAGAACAGATCTGCTGTAAATTCCCTTTCATGAGCCAGAATGCAGTACAGCACAGGAGAAGCCCGAATAAGTTTTAATATTTTCCTTTTAAAAAAAGTCATTTTGCTTATTACGTAGGAATTAAAGCATGTTTGACTGAAGGTAGCAGTAACAGTATCAGTATAAAGCAGTTGTTAGCCTCCCTTTCTGCTTGTTGCTGAAAAGGGTGTATCCAGTGATTTAGACATTCCTGCAACACCAGATCATCTCCCCAGGCTTAAGCAACAGGCATCATTTCAGGTTCATAAAAAGTATATACATGTGTATATACATGTGTATATGTACACACACACAAAGTTATATATGTATAAGCATACTTATAATTCCTTTATTATCCTGTATTTCCATAAACAGGCTCTTCAACACCCACTATGATGATGGAAATGCATAAAATTCCAACAGAGCTACTGTGTTGACTGGATGTACTTCAGCTGTTTGGATACTCTGCCTTTGCCTGTGTGGCACATCTTCTCTGCTATGAAATGTTTCCAAGACCAGAGCAGCCTCAACTTTAGCGAACAAAAGTGACATAAATAATGTGTGTGTGTGTAAACTAATTTAATTTTTTTTTTTCTAAACTACCCTGTATATAAAACTAGGGAATTTTTTCAGCTACCAGAGGCGAAAACTGTGTAATGTTCACCCTTTTTAGCAAATGAATGTTACATTCTAGTTGCTTGAAGGACATTTAGTGGGGTCTCGTTTCCTGTTATCCACTCCCTCTTTATCCATAATTCTGTAACTTTGGCAAATCAATTAAACCAATACACAAACTATTGCATTCAAGCCTAATTTCTAGAATAGAAAAATTGCTTTATTTTCGCCCAATATACTTATAAGTTTGTAAGAACTGTGAACCAATAAACTGAGGATCCTCTCATTCATCATTCTTCACAAAAAAAAAGAAACAAACAAAACTTGGTAGGTTAAAAGGCTACTGAATAAAAAACAGCTATTGAATTAAAAGTTGTGCTACTTTGTTTAATGGAAAATGGGAATGACCCCAAAAAACTAAAAGACAACTTTCTCCAGTAAACAGCTAGTGAAAACAAATGTTTCATATTAGATACAGCTCCTGCTTATAGTGTTTTCTTACAACTAGATCCAAAGTACACTAGGGAATGAAATTGCAGTGTTGTACAGTTAGTACTTAAAGGCTGCCTTATAACAAAAAGGCAGAGTGGACTGCCATGCTCCCACTTTGTTTGTTTCTTTCAAGAACCTATCTTTTTAACTCTAGGGGTCTCTTAGCACCTACCTGTGTGTGCAGGTATAATGTCAACCTAAATCAACAACTGCTGATTCAGAAGATATGGATTGAAGGTCCAGCTCTGCTCAGACTGGAAGAGCTGGTTGTGCAAGAGGAAGATTCATGTCAGCCTGAGGAATGCAGTAAAAAGAATTCTCCCAAAACAATGGAGGAGGCCATTCAACAAGTTGCTCAAGAGTTTCTTTTCTTCAGCAGAGTCCTGGGGCAATTAATTCTAGGACAGAGAATGTCCTGTGAAAAGTGAGAAAGGATGGTTAGAAGCCGTCTTAATGTTAGGGACAACTGGCAGAAGCAGTCATGAGAGTAGTTTTAGTAATGCATACCAGAGCTAACCCAGCAAGGGGAAGTCAAAGCAGAGCTGCTGAAGTGGAAGCAACTGAAGATTGCGAAAAGCCTCACATGCTGAAACTGCGCCTCCTGCTGCTGCTGATGGTAGCTCTGGTAAATGGGTTACAATACAGCAACTGCATCATGCATCATCCTAAACTGACCTAAGGCACACAACAAGGCTGATCGAGTAAAACTGCTGCACCAGCATGTTAAAAATGGGGATGGGTTGGGTTAGATCGGATAGTAAGTTATGGTGTGTTGCTTTTACACTGTGGTGTTAGACAGACGTGCAAGCTTACAACTAATCATATCCTTCATTGACGTTCTAATCACCATTTTGAAGTACATTCTGAGTGGAGAGCCTTCAGATGCCAAAAGGCAGTTTGCTGTCATGCAGAGCTTGAAAGGAAAAGGTCCCTCTGAAAGTGAGTGGTCAGACCAAGACTGATTTACCCCGCTGGACTTTGGATGGAGATTGTATCTCCCTGCAGAATTGAACCCATCTAGGAGTCCATGCCAGAGCATCTGACTTGTACAAGACTAGGTTGTTCTGGCCATCCTTACTCTGCAAACACTGGGAAGCCCGCAGGAGCACTGGTGGAACGCTGTACTTCTTTCATGCTGCACAAAGCCTAAAGAGTCTTTACTTTTTCCTTTTAATTATTACTGAGTTTAAGCTTGTGGTGCTGGTAGAGTCTCTCTCCTCTCCCAAGCTTTAATACCAACATATGCCAAGATATTCCAAATATAAACAAGAGTCCCCAGAGAAGTTTGAATGGAAAGGGGAAGTGTGGAATTGATAGAGTGTACGGAATCAGACACTGAAATTTTGGCCTGAAGTTTCACATCCCCCAAAAAGAGACCTGAGAGTTTGTTAGGACTCTGTTGTTGGATGCTTCCAAGACTGAAGCAGCTTGGGGTTACAGATGAACCAGCCATAAAGGCTACTGGCACATGACTTTGAGACCCCCCAGGAAACTCAAAAGTGTGATAGGACTTCCCTACATTAGATGCTGATGGCACAGCGAAGATGAGCAAGAAAACCAGAAATTGCTGGAGTTCCCAAAAACAAAACACCAGGTAAGTATGCAAGGAGTAACACGAAAGCTGGACAGAGAGATGGACATGTCTATCAGCATGAGAGAGAGCTGTGCTGGTAGATTTATGGATGACCTCACCAGCAAGATTCCTAAAACCAATTTCAGTTTCCACACTGACAGGAAGGCATGGATACAGGATTCTAGTGCATATACACTGCAAAACCTCTGTTCAGTGGACTTGCAACTTATACTAAATACACTGTTTCAAAAGATTTTATGTGCCACTTTTCTCCACTGCAGTGATCAGCTAGCTTCCCATGGTTGCTGAAAGGTCATGGAGACCAAATTAACTTTAATCAACCTTTGGTGGTAAAATAACTCATTTTTCTTATGGGAAAGAAAACAGAAATTTTTAGATTTTGTGTCATCTTTTTGTGGTATTTTGTGGCTCCCAGAGCCATCTAATTCCCAGTTACTCAACTGTCCACTGAATCACAGTGTGGGGACGTGTTCTAGCCTATGAAAGTCCAAGTCATTTTTTATGTTAATATTTCTTAAGTGTAAGCAGTAATTTCTAAAAAACTAAGTTGGACAGGCTTGGAGAAAGATATACACAGATATACATAGACATACCTCATGTGCTTTGCATACAAACTGTCAGGTATCTTGGAGAATAGTTGCTTCTTATATTGATACACTGATTCTTAAAGCCCATAAATACATTTGAAATATTCATGTTGAATTTTTTTCCTAACCTGGTCTACTTTCTCTTATCTTAGAATGGTAATACACTTCTGGTGTAAAGAAAGATTGGAAAGATTATTTTAACCAAATGTGTTGAAGTGCAAACAACAAGTGAACTTTTGAACTCTCCAGCACTCTCTGAGGATCTGGAGGGGTCTCTGCCAGGCTTGGGGAAAGAGCTGAATATGGATACTTTTGTTAGAATTTTGGCAAATAGAATTATCTGGAATTAACATGGCTTATTCAGATTCCAGCTTATCACTTCAAACTAGATTTCTCTTGAATAAGAGTTACTCAGTTTCTCTTATGAAAGTTCCTGTGACCCTGTGTCAAATGCATGATAGCATTATCAAAATAGAGGAATCTGGGGTCAAAGAGTTTGCTGGTTAGCTCTGTTGCCAAGACTGACTGTTTCAGACCCTTATAAAGACATGCTCACACATCTGTGTAATGTGTCAAGGACCTGATGATATGGAACATTTTCCACACTGCCACTTCAAATGTGAGCCTTTCCTTTGTTGAAAATCTTTCCTGCATGTGCAGAGATTGCATTCAAAAAACAATAATGAAATATATGCCATCTTCAGGGTGGGGCAAGAACTGGAAAGAAATTTGGGCTCTTTTTCCTGAGCTGGCAAAGCTCAAAGCAATTCAGTGTTCTGCATTGAAATGCAATTTTTGCAATACATTTAAAATACAGTTAGAACATTGGGAATCAGCATGTTTATTAATTGTTACCTCATTCTTTTGTTCTCAGCTTTCGCAATGTTTCTCAATTTCAAAGTCACAGCTATCACTTTTAAGTCTGTTCTTTCTTTGGAATGTATTTGCCATATTTTGCATGGATGCTGACTGTATATCTCCCTTCACTCCTTCCAGAAGTTCTTCTGATTCCTGGTAAAGAATAAAATATGTTAGAACATTCCTCAGGTTTTAGGCAATGCTCATTATTGCTCTTGGAAAGCTTTGACAAAACAACTACACAGAGAGATACAGAAGTAGTCAAATCCTGTTAAAATTCACTTAGGTTAAAAATAAATAATGCCATCTCAGAATCCATAACATCTAAAGCTTTCATCTGCATAATTTCCTCTGTCAGCTTGCCTTTTAAAAAAATAATTGTTTCCTAATCCTCTGCATATACATATTTAGTAATGATTGAGAAAGATTTGTGGGTGGTGAATGTACATTTCTTCTCACAAGAAAAAGGAAAACTAGAATCCCTAGGGTGAAAAAAATAGCTATCAGACTGTCTCTGCCAAAGAGTCTGAAATGCTTTGAGGATGCAGTGCTAGATGTCACTTTACACGATTTTGGGTTTCTTTTTTTTTGCTTTCCTAAACTTCAGGTTAAGTCTGGTATAAATTACTCCAGGATTGAAAATAAAAGATGATTAAATAGGATTCATTTCTGTAGGCAGTGAACCTGCAACCTGCACTTGAAGTTAAGGTTTTATAACCAAATGCTTTCTTCCTTTTTCTTTGTTTAAAATATCAGAAAAAGAACAAAGCTTCCAATAATTACCAGAGAGCAGTTGCAGATGGGTCCTGTCTTTTTCAACAGTCTGGTCCTCTAGTATACTGGATAGATCACAGAACCATAGAATGGTTTGGGTTGGAAGGGACCTAAAAGATCATCTAGTTCCAACTCCTCTGCCGTGAACAGGGGCACCTTTCACTAGACCAGGTTGCTCAGAGATTGATCCAGCCTGGTCTTAAACACTTCCAGGGCTGGGGCATCCACAGTATTTCTGGGCAACCTGTTTCCATGCCTCACCACCCTCACGGTAAAGAATTTTCTCCTGCTATCTAATCTCAACCTACTCTCTTTTAATTTTAAGCCATTCACCCTTGTCCTGTCACTCCATGCTCTTGTAAAAAGTCTTTTCCATCTTTCTTGTAGGCTCCCTTCAGGTACTGGAAGAATGCAATTAGTTCACCCAGAAGCTTTCTCTTCTCCAGGATGAACAACCCCACTTCTTTTAGCCTTTCCCCAATGGAGAGGTGGTCTAGCCCTCTAATCATCTTGGTGGCCTCCTCTGGATTCACTCCAATGTCCTTCCTGTGCTGGGGACCCCAGAGCTGAACGCAGTACTCCAGGTAGGGTCTTGAGCAGAGGTAGGTAGAAGCCACTTTTCATTTAAATGTGTACAATTTCGAATGCTCCAAAGGTCTGTGTTTTCAGCAGCAGTAGCTCCACGCAGCCACATCAGATACTAACAGCTTAAAGCACAGGCACAGGGGGCCAGAATTCAAGTTCCAATCTGAAATGGCTCCCAGGATTCTACGAGCCAAGATGCACTCTGTACAAATGATTCCCCATATAGTACAACCAAATGAACTGTCTGGCAGGATGAGGAAATAAAAATGGAGTGTTTTTTGGTATTTTGCCTAGTTTAATACCAGCTATTCACTTTACTTGATACCCTGCAGACCAGGTTGCCAGTGGTCTAAGAACCACAAATGGACGCATTGTGCATTGTGAAAACTCTCAGCTACAGCACTGAGTGACTCCGTCCTTACTGCTCTTGCTCCCTTTCACAGACCGTGCAAGCTTCACACATAGCATAGAACCTGCAGAGGCCCCTCGCCTTCTAAAGGTCCAACCCAACCTCATCCTTAACAACAGTGAGGTTTTCTTGTCAGTGTGAAATCTTTTGTAATGATTTTTTGCCAATTGAAAAACAGGACCAGACCCCAGGGACAGTCTGTAGAAAAGGATTGTTTTGTTCCCATCCCTGGATGTGTGTCCAACCTATGTTGCAATGTTTGGCTGTGGACTTCTGGTTTGTTGGGTTTTTTTGCCTTTTTTTTTTTGTTAATTGCCTGAAAACAAAATAGTGTATCGATGCAAAGGATCTAGGCTTGAATTTTAAACTGAGCTACTCACACTTAAATCACTAAATCCTGGAAAAAAATTATCAACAGTTACGCATCCCAGAAGAGTTTTGCAAGTCACCAAGAAATGACTCAGGTATGAAATGCTGTCTGTAGGTTTAGGGGGCAGTTGAAATGTAAAAACCCAGTTACGACAGACTGGATTAAGTGAAAAGAAAGGTAAGTGACTTTTACTGTAATTTACGGTAACTACCCATTATGTAAGTTTCACAGCAGTAACTCAATCCATATACATGACCCGTACCAGAGAAAGCATACACATAAGGAAATGGAATAAAGGAATTGTAAAGGAAGGCTGAACCACAGATAGAAGAGTGAAGAACTCTGATTCAATACTTAGATAAAGAAATTAATTAAAGTCTTCGTTACCTTTTAATATGCCACACAGCAAATAGTGCTTTAAGGTAATCTGCATTGCCAACTCCAAAATAGCAGCTCCAGGGGATCGCTGAAAGTCAGAAGCAGTTGGATAAAGACAGTAAATTACTGCTAAGCTGCAGCAAGTTAAAAAAAAAAAAAAAGGAAGATTGGTTTAAAAGTCAGGAGATTTTTAAAAATTAGGCAATTCTTTGTACTTTCCTTTTTGTTTCTGAGTCTGTAGGATGGGTTGGAGTCAAGTTTTCAGATTACTTTCTGCAATGGAATGCCAGAACTGACTTTTTCTTGCACTGCAATCTGAAGTGCTCAAATCAAGCTGGAATTCTAGGAACTGGAACTTAAATGAAAAAGCAAAATGTGTGAGATGCTGCAATACTAAAAAAACCCAAAAAATGTACAGGAAAATGAAGCACAGTAGTTACAAAAATAATTTTTTCTGCCTTGATTTGTAAAGTGAAGACTGATGTAGCCAAACCCAACCCATAATCCAACAATGCTAGGTCATTCCTCCTCCATCAGTAAAGTCCATTGAACTGAGCAGACCTCTCTAGGAATAAAGGTCTTGGGAGCATTCCCATTTTTTCAAGGCAAAAAGGACAACTCATGCATGAGGCAGCGAAGTTTTGGCTGTCTCAGAATACACTCAGTGAAGTGGCTCTTTGTGAGTTATCTAAATCTCTTCAGTTACCCACAGTTGATTTTTCTAGACATTTGACTTACTGTTTCTGCTCTGGATACTGATGTCTTCTTCTCTGAAAGAGAACTGTCCCCATAATTCATGTTAATCTTCTGCATTATGCTATTTGCAGTGAAATTGCAGTGTAATAATTTGCAGTGATTTTGCTTGACCTCCAATTAGGAAATGTCCTACTGTGCTTCAGGCAATTTATTTTCCCTTAGTGAAGTGTAAAAATATGTCTACAGTTACAGCCTCTGTGATGTTATTTCTCTATCAATGACAAACTCCAGGGAAACAGTAGGAACAAACTGGTGTAACTTACTAATTGAATGTTTGCCTTCAAGTGGCCTATTGTTGGTAATGCTGGAAAACTGTCCAAACTGAATGTGTCGACTGGCATGAAGTCAGGCAGAATCGCACAGGAAAGATTGTCCTATTTCTCCAAAATTTGAAAGAAGCAAAATGGTAGCCAATGTATTTCTAAACAGCAATGGCAAATATAATGTTTTAGTTTCTTCTAGGAAGAGCAACACAGTGCAAAAGAAAAGACCAAAACTCCCAGCTCCTCCATTTCTGCTTCCTTCCCACTCCCTCCCACTCCATCCCAACCTCAACTGCCCTACAACATTTAGCATGGATGCTGTTATTACTGGAATACAGGGAATTTCATCTGGCACAGTTTAACCACTTCTCAAACTGACACAGGCTATCCTAGCCTTTGCACAGTAATGACATCTGTATCTGCAGGTCTTTTTCTGGCTTTAGTACAGTTGGTACAACCAGAGCAGCAAAACTCCCTGTAAAGCCGAGGCCTTGGCACAAAGCTTGAGACTATGGAACACTGAAGACAACAGAGCTGTGATTTTGTTCATATTCTCTGGCATCAGTGACAGATACCTAAAAACAACAGGATTCCTTTCTTAATAAGTTTTATCCTACAGCAGTAAAGACTCCACTGTGTTGTTCTGTAAATGGCTAACGGGAATAAAAGTAAAAGCCTAGCAGCACCAGGAGCAGAGAATAATAACAACTCCTGTCAGAGTTCATCCTAGAGTTTAGGTTTAATTTTAACTGTCATAAAAAAGTATTTTAAATGACATTCTACAAGCCTGAAATTCTGTGCTCCTAAAAGTAAAAGCAAATGCTGTAAATAATGCCAGATGCCCTGAACTGAGTCCATGACTGAGTTCATTCTTGAATACATGCTGCTATATATAAATTCTTCATATTTTGTGTTCTCTTAAGTAAATTCTGAAACCATAAGTTCATTTTACCAGTATTTCATACAGTCTTGTTCAGCGGAAGCATTACTGGCATTTGATCCACCAGTTCTCAGTCCACCACACAGGAAATGCACCAGCAATGTTAATTTTTAACTTCTCCTTCAACCACCATCCCTGTAGCCATTGCTCCTCCAACATGATACAAAAAACACACTTTTTTGGAAATGGATATTTCCTTTTAACAATAAAAGACAAATTAAAGAGGATGCAAGTCCGTGGCTGATCAAGAACACTCATCCGTACAGCCTGAAGCAGGAAGGATGCCGAAGTGTAAGATGTGTCTGAAAGAATCAGAGGAAATTGTGTCACCAAGAGGTTTTGATCTCAGGTGGGAAAAAGGAAATTCAAGACTGATCTGGACTCATCTCACAGATAACTTAAGGATACTGCTGAAACGTCTGAGATGTTCTAAAATCTCAGTATTTATCAATATATATAAATACTTACTTAGCTAAAGGATATTATGATGCAGTTGTAGTTGTGTCTACCAATTACAACTACATGGCTATTGCTTGTTAGAAGACATGTATTTAAAGCTACCCACCCAGCTCTCCCTGGAAAGAAACAATCAACAAGACAATCATCTGTGGAAAACACTTTTGTATTTTCCCATACTCCATGAACTTTGCTGCCCAAGTCACAGATTATAAACCTTTTCGGGTAGAAGCTACGTGTTCATTTCCATGAACTGGACTGTGATAGCCTCACTACTGTGCAGGAAATCTTGCTCCTTTAATAGCCTTGTGCACATAAAAGTATTATAACCTCATCCTGTATTTGTATGAGGGTGTTAATGTCCTTCCGCACAAAAGCACCTTTGGGGACTGAGCAGGGGCAGAAAAGTGCCTTGGGGAAGGGTGTGACCTGCTACAAGGGACTGTCCTCCCAGCTTCCATCTCATACTTCTGCAGGACCAGGAAAGTGATCCTTCCCCTGTACTCTGCGTTGGTGAGGCTATACCTTGAGTGTTGTGTTCAGTTCTGGGCCCCTCAGTTCAGGAAGGATATTGAGGTGCTGGAGCGGGTCCAGAGAAGAGCAACAAGGC
>JAOXXN010000395.1:102917985-102928124 GCA_026770055.1 Myrmophylax atrothorax | reverse complement strand
GGGGGGGAGCGGCGCCTCGGCCGGAGGGGTGCGGAGCCTGCGGAGGGCGGAAACGGGGTGGGGGGATTTGCGTCAGTGAGGGAGCTGGAAGCGGGCGAGGGCGGGCGGGACGGACAGAGGGACAGACGGACGGAGAGAGCCCTCCGAGAGGTACCGGCCCGCCCCGCTCGCCCTCCGCCGCTGTCTGTCGCCCCATGGAGCTGTGCCCGGGGCCCGCCGTGCCCTTGGGATGGGCGCTGCCGCTCCTCCTCGCCCTGGGCGCCGGGCTCAGCCACGGCACCCCGCACCTGCCGTACTCCCGGCCGGGCTCCCGCAGCAAGTGAGTACCTCCCCCCCACATTGGGAGCGGGAGCCGGGGCGGGCGGGCTGCGGCAGCCCGGGGTGCCGGGGCGGCGTATGGACTCCCTGACGGGCGCTGTCTTTCCCCCCTGCAGGAACTGGTGCGCCTACATAGTAAACAAGAACGTGAGCTGCTCGGTGCTGGACGGGACGGAGAGCTACGTCCAGGCCCAGTACAAGTGCGCCTGGAACCAGTTTCCTTGCCAGCCCACCACGGTGTAAGTAGCCGAAGAGGTGACCTCGGGAGGGAGAGCGCTTTGCCACCCACTGCCAAGCCCCGGTGGTGGTTCCCGGCACCCCGAAAAGCTCAGGGCCGGGGCAGGAGAGCACAAACCACCCCTAGTCCCCAACGAGCCCCAAACAAAGCGCTCTCTTATTGCAAACATCAGGCGGCCGGAGCTAATTAGAGCCAGATTGAGTTGTTGGTCCGTGCAGCCGGTCCGCCGAGAGGGAGCTGCGCTGGCACACCTCGTCGGCACGATGGGGCGTGCGGGCAGGCGGAAAGCACGCGGGCGGCTTTCCATGGGCGGCGGGAACGCCAGAACCTGCCGGGAGCGCACCGTGTGCTGCTGGGAGCGCACCTACGCGCCCTGGCCCGGGGCTGCCAGGCTATAGTCGCGTTCAGAACCGGTTTTATAGTTGCTCTGTTTTGCTGGATCGGTGCGTGAAGGGAGAGCCAGGAACGTGAGCCAGCACTTTTACAGTCTGTCTATCCCAGTTCGTTGCCCAGTAAGGGGAGCAGCCAGTGCCGAGATTTTTACGGGGGTTAATATAAAGTTACATGTTTGATTTTAAGCTTCATGAGCGTGACCATGTGGTAGTCTGAAGAGTGGCCACCTACGGCACGCTGTGCTGCAGCAAGGCTGTGGGAGCCTGCAGATACGGCAGGCATCAGGGAATAGATGTATCTCACCTTCTGGCTAATATCAGGCAAATCCCCTTTCTTCACTTTACCACCTGAGAAGCAGTAATATTTGCACGTTTCTGTTTCAAAGCCCTGGGTGATATGCACTCTATGAAACCATTGCACCTCTCCAGAAGTGAGTGGAAGGACACCCATAGGTTTTCCTAAGGCTCAGACTTGGCTGAGGTGCTGACGAATATTTTGCAATAAAGATACAGTAACTAGTTTTTATTTTGAAGTGAAACACGGAGGATGAAACTGATACTACTAGATCCTGGGTACTACTGAAATAAGACTGCAGAGCCACCCTGGGGCCCATGACAATAGGCATTGGGTGTTTGGTATTCATATGCGCTGCTTTCTGTTTGTTTGGGTTGTTATTTTCGCTATAAAAACAGTTTTTCTCTATTGAAAAATGTAAACACTAGAATTTGAGGGAAGAAACAAAGACAGCAGACAGCTCAGTAACAGTGTCTTGTGTAATTTCCCTTACTTCTCTTTGGAGTGTTGAACTGACCGTTTTGGACTTGTGATTGATTTTATGGACTATGTAATGGGGTGTGCCCTCTATCCTGAGAAGTCTCAGTAGTGGAGCTACAGAGGAGTGAGGAGTGGTTGAAAACTGAGCTCTTTAAACACCTAAATCACCAAACATTAAGATAAGGAATTTCAGAGGCGATAAATTAGGACTTTCATGGACTATCTGCTAGTAGATAATAAAGAAAGTGCAAAGGCATTGCTTCTAGCTCAGGAAATTCCTGAACTGAATCTGTTTGAGCTGTGAGATCTTTAGCAGGAGTCAGAAGGGGAAGCCCAGCTTGTATGACTTCCCAAAGTCCCATCCCTTTCAAATTTCTCTGTGGTTCTGTGAAATGGCATTGTTTGTCTCTGTGCTTCTAAACATCTGGAGTTGGCTGCTGTCAGAGAGAGAATACAGGGCTAAACAGACATTTGGTCTCACCAGCTGTGTCCAGTCTCATGGGGTTTTTTTGTTCTTTTGAGAATGGAGTTAGATACTTATCATAAGACTTTGTTTCCCCAATTTGTCTTTTTTTTGGTGAACATCACTGTTATTTTCTTCATAACTGTAATGACAACTGCAAAACAATTCCTTATTCTTAACATGAAATAGCACCATACCAGCACTGAAAGATGGTGGAATATCAAAATCTTGAAAATTTATTGTGTTCAAAACACTCTGATTATAGGTTTTGACTTTTATTTTTCTATCTGTTACATATACATCTTCTCTTAGTGCCAGAGTGAGAAAGGAGCTAATCCAAATGTTTGAAAGACATGCCTCAAATTCTGCAAACCTCTAAGTTCATTCCTCTGAAAAGTATTGTTTAATTACAGAAGGAGTAGTGGTCTGAATAACAAAATGTGTTTATATATGTTTATTTAGTTAATGTTGATATAAATAGGGCAGGAAAGAACTATAAAAGCAACAAAGAAATGACTGTGAGGTCTTTTCGGAAATTACTCTCTTTTTTCCTCTACATACTTGCATAGAGAATGTAAAATGAACTAAATAGCAGATATTCATGGTAATAAAGTACAGTCCCTGTGTAGTCTCCTCTTGATACCCAGGGTTTATCTAAGAGCTCATTCAGCTGCAGACAGTGGGAACAGTGAGATCCAAATCAAACAAAGAGTTCCTTAACTGTATCATAGATGTAGGGGTTTTATTAGTACTTAAGTACTATTAGGTCTGTTTTTTAATCAGTCAGTGGATTTACTGTTGATTTATATTAGTTTAAGACTAGGTTTGAGGAGCCTTCTAGTGTTTAGGTACAATCTATGCTATGCATAAGAGTTACTTAGATTGTATTTTGTATGGCAGCATTTCACTGCCTTAAACATACAGTATACTCCCAAACTCCTTGTGTTCTTCACTTACGAGAGAGTGTGTATTGCAGATTTGGATTATAGTCAGCACTGATTGTCTTTTTTTTTAATTTTAGAAATAGAAAGCTCTGGTGATTAAGCATAAAAATCATATGCATGCATGAACCCTTTTTGTCTGCCCTTTAGGCCCATTAAATATAATTTGTCTGAAGAAAAAAAAACCAACAAAATCCCCTGTTGGAATGCTTACACTTCTGGAAGCATTAACTGTAAATTCACTTCAGCTACAGGGTGTATTTCCTGAACTGTTAAGTTGAAATTCAGGAAATTATTACACTTCATTGTTTAAGTTTTCTATAGGTACTTGGGCTCGATAGTGCATTTCCTCACTGAAAAGTTGCTGAATGCTTTGGCTCATTAAGGTGTCAAGGATAAATGTGAGTTGAAGTGTAGCTGCTTAAGAGATAGGAAGAGAGGGAGTAGAAAGAGTGAGCAGAAAGGCCCTTTGAAGTATGTCCCCTTTGAAGTATGGGGGGTTCCTGATTTATTTTTCTTAGAACTGTGACTAGCAAAGGAAGGAGGAAGAACTTCATTATTTATTAGTGAGTCATTGGGCTGAAAGGTACTTATACAAAAAATATTAATGTTTTAACCCACTAAAAAGAACTTGGATGTTTTGAAATTTAATATTGCTTCATAAATAACTGACCCCTCCCCACTTCTTTTGTTGTAAATTTCCTTTCCTAGCTTTCTTATGAATGGTTTGGTAATTTAATTAGCATTATTAGCAATTTGTAACTAATAGCATTATGTGATTCTAAAAGAAAAATATATTGCCCTTTTGTTAGATCCTATACGCTCTTTAGGCTTGTGGCATTTTCTGGACATCCTCTGGTCAATGTAGCTGCTTCAGAGTAGAATGTTGTCATACCAGCTGTTTGTTTTGCCTCTTGTTACAAAGAGTGTGTTGGGACACCTGGCTGTACCCACAGGGGCTCCGATTTATGGCCCAGCATTTTTGGGAAAAGCTGCTCTTGCTACTAAGGTTTTGATTTTTAGGAAGTGAACTGAAGTGGCTGAAGCAGAGGGATGTTTTCTGGGTTTGTCTTCCCTGCAGGACTGCAAATAGGACTTCCCTGTACGAGGTAATAAATCAAATAGAATGAAATTTAGATTGATACGAACCTCTGGAGGTCATGTAATCCCCTGATGGCCCCCAACTAACAGCAGAGCCAAGCTTCAGAGTCAGATAAGGTTGCTCTGGGACTTGAAGAGAAAATGCTTTATCAGATCTTCTAATTCATGTACCAGCCCCCATTAATTCTGCTCAAGTGAGTAGAGATATTTATGGGCTCAAGTCAGGTCATCTGCCTTTAGCTTGTGAGAGGTGAATTTCATGGTTTAGTGTAAGCTTCTCATCATAACACTAATGATAAATGTTTAATAAGCAAACCCATTATTTCATTTTGTTGCACACACTTAGGAAATGGTTAAGAAAAAGATTAATTAATCTATAGCTAAATTAGCATTCCTCTCCAAATCTCTCATTGTGCAATATTTTCCAACTTCTTGTCATTTAATACTTTCAAATGAATGTAAATAAGCCCAGTGCCAAACTAATTATGGTTTTATTTTTTGCCTAGAAGATTTAAAGCAAAAAGATTGAAGTAACTTTAGAGAATGTTACTAGTAGTTTTCTGCATTCATAAATATCAGGACAGATAACTACTTAAGAGTAAAACATAGCTTTTCATAAGCAGTATTCAGTGTTTATTAACAAAATAATTTTGAGTAAAAGTGGAAATTTATCACTGAGAAACAGCATATGAGGTTTCCAGTTCAAGTTAAATGCCTCCATCAGTCTTGCAACCCCCAAGCAACTTGGGTGGAGCACATCAGCCCCAGTCTAGGAACATGCAGGAAATCCACATCTAGTTTTCAGCCCTTCTACAGTCCCAATGTAGTTTTCACTGAGACTACTCATTTGCTAGAAATTAAGCATACAGATCAGTGTCAGAATGCACAGTACCAGGCAGGATCAAAACCTCAGATACACAAGTCAGCACATACCAGAGCCTGTGTTTGCCACTGGCCTCCAGCAATACATATCTCATAAGAAAAACTTTCAGGATGGACAAAAACTTAAAGGGAAAGTGTTTAATGTTTCCCTTCCAAGTATCTATAAAGGTCTTTAGGATTTCTTTTCCAGCTTCGTGTATTTTGTATGAAGCAGAATTTCTTTGTACAGGCTCCAGCTAGCTGACTACATAGGGAGGTTAGCCTAAGGGGTTGTGCATTGAAAACAGTAAGGAAACTTAAAAACCTTCAGTCTCCTGGAGTGCTTGTTTGAAAATCTTTGAGGGCCTGCTGGGTGTGGTAAGCTTTCCTGGCTGTGTCTCTGAGCCTGAAATTGTGCATCTCTGCCTCTGCATACTGAACACAACAGAGTCTTTCTTTGCGAACCGGACAGGGAATTTTAATTTCACACATCATTTGAGTTTTTTGCAATAATTTAAAAAAAAATCTCACACTGCTCCTTACTTCACATTAATGTAAATACTTAATAGTTTTATGCTTTTCTGGTTTGAGAAATATGTGACCTGAAGGTCTGTGACCTCTTCTGTTAAGCACCAAACTGTTGCCAAAACACCAAATTTTCACTTTCGGGGAGATGCTGACCTAATAAAGCATATTTAATCATAAATCACCCAAATAACCAAAGCTCATTCTGCACTGTTAGAAAGTGGGCGGTGCCAGTTTTATACATTATGAATTATTACTCCCATCTGACTTTGTTTTTGCATTCAGGTCTCATCTTTCCTTTCCTCTCTGGTTCACTTTTGACTTGGTGTCTTGAAAAGTAACAGCTCTCAACACAATGCTCCATTTTATTCAGAAAGTTGAAGTCCCAGCTAATCCCACAGTTAGCTCTTGCATTTGTGGAAGCATTGGTTATCTGTTCTATCTCTGTGTATTTTCAAATAATCCATCAGCAGTAGCTAATTCTAGAGCATCCTAGAAATCAGCTTATTTAATGGGCAGAGAAGCAGGAGAGATAGTATTGGAGTTCAGTTTCTCAGGCAGCTTTATAAGGAGCAATGCCAAAAAACCATGGTCAGGGGTCTACAGATAACATAACAATCAGGACCTAATATGCATTATGAAAAGCAAGCAAGAGTGATTCAGACTTTTTTGTGCTTTTTCAAACAATTTTGAGACACCCCTGTGGAAATCAAAAAGTTGTGACAAATATCCCCCCTAACACATACAACCACGGAGCCTCTGGGCTCACACAGATACATAAGGGAGCCTTTAATAAAGTTTACGCTAATGTATAGCATAGCCAACATTTGTACCTGATCTATTCTGAGCTAGATCCTGAATAAAAACCTGCTACTGGCTGAGAGCCTTAACAGGGACTGAAATGGAAGGAAAGCAAGGGAGTAAGTCAAAGCACTGTGTACCCACAGGAACACAACTGCCTGCTGTGTACACAACCAAGAAATCACCTATCCAGGTCACTGCAAGGCGTGCCTTAGTATCTGATTATGAAAGCACCATAATTTTACTAAAGTTGCATAAACAGGAATGAGCATTAGAGGCCAAGTACTTTTTTCCAGTGTTTATTTTTATTTGGTGTCTTCACTCTACCTGGAAAGCACAATGGAAGAAGATGGCCTTCCATCTGGAAGAAATTGCTCATGGGCAAAGCCCTGGCACAGGTGATTGCATTACTCACTCCTAGTAGGAAGGAAAATGTTGCTTTCCTCTATACCTACATAAAACCATTATCTCATCTATTGGTGCTGGGGAAGGAGCAGATAATCATGGTCTCCAAATCAGCTCATTACAGCCTGGTCTCCAGCACGTGCTGAACATTAATTCAATGCCTCTGAGAGAATCTGGCTGAATTTTGCCGCAGAGTGGAGGGGTGGGGAGGGGCTTCAATAAAAGGGGCACAAAATTACAGGAACTGTTAAAAGACAAAAACTATCAACTATTCTCAGGCAACACCACATGGTTTCATTTGCAGCTCCTTTCAAAGTCTTCAAAAGTGCCATTGTTTATTACTTATACAGTGAATTTTATGCTACTCAGCTGGAATTTTTCTATCAAAAAAGGATGAGATTCAAACTACAATTTTCTCTCTTGGGAGAGAAGTGTTTCTTCATGGAAAGAAAGAGTCAAAGGATTGCACACTCTGAAACATGGCCTCATGTCTCATACTAGTCATTTCTTCTTCTTGTATATATATCTTCGTACAGACACATACAAACACACACAAATACCTATCAGTCTAACTCTGTCTCAGCTGCCAAGGATTCTATTTCCATAAAGTTGACCACTAAAGTCCAATAGAAAATGCCAAAAAGTTTAAAATGTTAATAGTCTTAATGTTGATAGATTACCACTAGTTAGGCATCCTCCTCTTAGAAGCAGCAAAACCAAGACACTGGATGCATTTAAGTAACTTGCAGCCACAGGCAGCCTGTGGCAAAGCTCAAAGCAGAGCTTCATTCTTGGGATGTTCAATTAAGAGGGCTATGACTGAGCCAGACATTGAGCTAGTGGTTGAGGTCAGTGGCATTTTTTTCAAGAATAAGTAATTCCCCGCACTCCAGTGTACTGACCTACTTTATATAAATTTTGGAAAGAGAAAATACCAGCTAAAGGAAGAATAGCAGTGTAAAGATAAGACTTTCTTAAGTCCGTCTGTAAGAAGTTTAGTGTCTCTAATGACGGATCAAAATGGAAAATTATGTAGGGTGCAATAGGATTCTTTTTAAATAGATTTTCCTGCATTGAATAATTGGGATTTATTATGACCTTGATGGCTTGCTTTCACTTAACACCTGGCCTTCTGTAGGTTTACTCTATTCCTGTCAAAACATCTTTTCACTGCTTGCTGTAAATGCATTAGGATAAACACTTAGTAAAGACACATTTATCTCAAATTAAGCTCATCTGTGGGCTGGAACACAAGCTAACTGCCAGTGCTGCTGTGTATTAGCAAGGTTATAAAAGAGCAAAATCCAGAGGTGGGGTTTGACTCATGCTGACTTCATTACCTACCCTGTATACAGAGGGATGAATGTGAGGGTGGGAACTTAGACATGCAGCCATGGTGACTCAAATGCAAGTCAGTGCTGTCCAGCATGCTCTGTAGGTAACTGGATGGAAATAATGACTTTAGGGTGAGATGCAGCCCTAGTTTGACTGTAGTGGCTGTATTGGCTATTTCTATTGGCCGTCATGGAGATACAGACAACTGGTGCATGTCCATACCAACACAGGAGGCACCTGAAATCCATGTGTGCTGAAACTTACTGTTACGGACAACCACTAGAAGACTCCCATGATTTCGGTGGAGCTAGGATTTCTGCCACCAGTTGTAGGGCATACAGTTAGGCCTGCACTCTTGGGAAATGGAAAACTTGAGATCAACTTGTTCTAGTTTAGTATTTGTGTAGCATAAACATACCAAATAGAACTGTTGGTCAACATATGGTTGAACTTAATTATATCTAGTTAGTATTTTTGAGAGTGTCTGTATGCTATTTCAGCACTCTTGTTGCAATCTATATTGGAGCTTTAGATGACTGAGACTGTGTAACTGGATAAAAATAACTAGCAGACTATATAATTTACAAAGAATGGCTATACATTCAATAAAGGAGTTAAATAGTGAAGATTTGTTATCTTCTATTCAATAAGACAGCAATTTTCAGGCTGCTGAAGTCATGGGACTTGTTCCAATCACTACAGAATTTTGGACCAACCTTAAAGCTTTGTGCTCAGAATAAACATTTTATACATTGCTTATGTAGAAACATATGCTGATTCTGCAGTCCCTTCCTCACAGTGAGGATGTGGTGGCACTTATCTCATTGCATTTCCTAAAAGCCTGAATGTTAATATCTAGTTCCAGAACTGAGCCATATGTTTTCCCATCAATTTCATCCAAATGTTTCTGATTTGTTTTATTGCTATTAGGTGACATTCCAAATATCAGTGTTAACTGTTTCCTTCTGTGGCTTAGCACCATGAGAATATTATAGCTCATTCCCTAGTCCAAATGTCTAGCATTTACAGCAAACATGAATTTATAATTAAGCATTTTCCTAAGGAAATACTTCTTTCAAAGAGGAGGAATATTTGAATGCTATTATCACCCTGTATGACTTAATTTCAGCTGCAAAACACTTGATATTAAAAGTGAAGATTTGCATTAGCGTTCTTAATGTGTTTTCTCATTTGATCAGCATGTTGAATTCATGGTGAAGGTAGAAGCATTTGTAGTTACAAGTCTGTTGTGGAAAGTGTCTTAAAACCCAGATGTTCTTATTTTCTCTATTGCAAGGAAAGATTAGAGACTGTTGAAAGAATTCTTTCAGTTCCAGTATTCAGCTCAGTTCATCAGGAGAGTAAGACCGTCATCTTGGACTGGAGGTCCACAGGATAATGGGATGACTAAGCAAGTGCTGGTGTATTGAATCTTAACTTTTCACCACAGAAGAAATTACTGTTTTTAAATATCTTTGAGATACTTGTCAACTAATTGTGTTTATTAACACTTACATGAATAGCAGAAATCCATGTTAACTGTAGGAAGATTTGATGTTTTACTGGTTTTAATTGCATTGCAGTATTTAGAGGCATTAAAGCAGAGCCTCAATTCTTTAAGAGACTGTTGAAACTTTTGTGAACCCTTTTGACCAAATTGCCCCTCTAGGTAAGTCAGTAAAGATGCACACCTACCAGATACACCATGTGAAAATTGATGATACATTGTAACCATGTAACTCTTACCCAGCATGGTAGAGAACCAACATTTTGTCACTCCAGCTGCACTGAGTGCATTTCTTATGCTTTTTGTGTTTTTATGTTATGCATCTGCTGTGACTATGAGTGGGCAATTGGATTCAGAATACTGCAGATTTAAATAAAGACATATCTGATTCTGGTAGCTCCCAGTCCCATGTCTTTTACATACATAGACTTGCAAATTATTCTCAGGATGTGGTCCCCAGCAGGAAGTTATGGTTTG
>JAOXXN010000395.1:102901657-102917659 GCA_026770055.1 Myrmophylax atrothorax | reverse complement strand
GTTAGACTGTTATATCCTGGCAAAATGCTGGAAGTCTCCAGCTCCTCCACTGAAATTCATTGAGTGAGCAAGGTTCTGGCTTTAAAAAACTTACTGTATGATTTAGAATGTCCCTCAGGCTGGATGCCTGCTGCTGACTGTCGCTTATGAGTGCAGCTGAACAGTGCTGGCACAGTGGCACCACTCTTTGCTGGGCAACTTGCACACCAAGTCTGTATGAAGTATATCATTGGTATAGAAGCTGTAGCAATGAAGCTGTGATTTTTAAGAAATTTTTATGTGACTGAATTAAAATTAGGAAAGTGTTAGTGTAAGTTCCTGTTTCCCAGACTTATGTGATTGGCCTCCATGGAGGAAGTGGGAGTAGGTCTGTAACTCATTCATCTGGACTGGCAGTGTAGGGAAGGAGTATTCCTTGGTAAGTAAATCTAATTTCTGAGCCATTCATTGGTATAGCTATCTTGCTACCATAGTTCAAAATGTGACATATGAAAGCTGTTCTAGATCCAGATATCGAAATCTTCTGATTCTAGCGTATTTTTGCTCTAGGAGAATCGTGGTTTAGGATTCAGGTTAGTCTGTATTTGATATGCCATATCTGAAAACAAAACAGATCCCATTTGTGTATTTGCTTAAATTCTCAAACATGCAAAAATATTTTTTATTAAATCATATTGAAGCATTTTATGCCTATTATGATCGCAAAACTATGAAACAAAAAAAAGTTAGAATTTCAAACATGGTTATTTTTTATTTTTGAGGTGGAGTTTAGAAAATATTTAAATTTGCTTATATGAAAAACATTAAGCTTGGTTTCTTTTTGTTTGTTTATATTCTTCTTTTATATTTGGTTGTGTCTTATGATTTGTCTGAATGTTGACGTCATCTGAAGATGCTGGTGTTGGTCATGTCACTACAGAGAAGGTATTGAAAGAGAAACTTGTAAAAAATATAATAGAGAATCCTCATTGTGTAGTTCTGAGTGAAGAAGTACACAATCTGCATAAAAGTAGTTCTTATTCCTTTTATAAAATTACTTTCAGCTATATTCTTAGAACTTTGTTAAGAAAAAAGAGAGGTGTTTGAAAATAATCGAAATACTGTAATTTTCAGGAAGGGATTTGGCCGTGAAAGTATAGAGAGGAACACACAAAGTGTGGAGGAATGAAGTGTTTTATGCAAATCAGAGAAAAGGATGCCATTTCCGGCATGTGAAAATTGTTCTGGAAGTTCAAAGTTTGCATTTCAGTAATGTGGTAGTTGTGAGGGAGGTTGTAATGACTCTTAAAACCACTTCAAAACACTGAAGTGTCTAGCTAATCCTGTTGCTCCTGACTCTGGCAGCTAGTTGGAAGGAAAGGATTCAAACCCAAATTATGTACAGAAGACATGGTTTAATACTTTAGATAAGGGAGAAGGAAAAGGAAGTTCCTGGGTGGCCAGAATATTGTTCTTTCCAGTGTGCCTTCTACATTACACTCCTCAACTTAATTTTAGAAGCACTTGACCTTGGGGATGTCTGTACTTTATATTTGTAAACAGGATTCAGCAGATGTTTCAGTGAAAATCGTTGAAGAAATTGTGAGCTGGAGTGCAGTCTATGGCTGTTTCATACGTGGTGTTGCAAAGTAAAAAGGGATAGGAAACCCACTCTGAGTTTACATGCTCCAAGTCAGAATCTGAAAAGCTGACAGCCACAGCAAACCACTGTAGTTACGAGCAGCTCATAGCCAGCCATACAGCATAGCCTGCCCCTGCCTTCCGGTGTAATCAAGAGAGTCTTACTAGAACAAAATATTCTTGGCCAAGAAATAGTTGGAAAAAATCCGATGTTGTTTCTAGTCAAAGTAACTTTTTCTTATTAAATGAGAAGTCACAGACAAAGTAATAATGCAAAAAACCACTGAGTATTTCCCAAATACAAAAATTAAAATATATTGTGGCAGAATTGGAAAAGATATGGTTGGAAAAGAAACAAATTCATAATTAGTAGTTAACATTTTAACCACCCCACCACAAGTTTGTCAACCAGCCTACAAAAAAGGGACAGCAAATGGCTGTGGGATGTTATATAAAGATTATGTATATGGAGGTGAAATATGCTGAGTAAAATATACAGAATTATTTCATCAATTATTTGCACTCATGACAAGAGAAGCTTGGAAAGGTCACAGTTAAACTAACTCTCACTCTTTGAATAGAAACTGTTTCACAGTCAGTGTAAGAATTTAACTCTTTTCATTTAGTAGCTGAACGCTGATTTTTTTAATTAACCAACAAGAAAGTTTGCAAATTCGATGCAGTGTTTAATCAAATATATAAGTGATTTTTTTGAGAGAGCATGGCTGCTTCTAGTGCCTATTCTGTACTGTGTTCTCTCTGTCCCAAGAGACACTTCCTATAAGCCCAGACAGGCTGTGGATGAAACCTGTTGCAGAGCTCCTGTACAGTCCTTTGCTGCTGTCCTATATTTATTCTGCTAGTATTACTATTTTAGAGACACCTCATCTGAGAAGTGAGCCTGTCATTCATTAAATGGGTGCAACCTGTTGCTATAATCTGAAATAATCTTGAGGAAAAAAGATGTGAAAATGCTGTAGGGAGATTAGTAGCATGATGCTAGTTTCATTCAGAGAAAGGAATTCATGTGAGAAATTGGGATAACCCTTTTGTTTCTGTGTGTTCCAAGAATACCATTATATAGAGCTCAGGCAGAAAATCCCTGATTTCCTCATTTTCCTCATCTATCAACCTGAAATGAGCTGTACCTTAAATTGCTTTAGTTTTTATAAAATAGCAGAGCCTCTGCTTATGGTCTGGTGGGATACCGTAGTGTCTGACACAGCTGAGCACGCAGTATGTGTATGAAGGAAAGTTATGGAAGAAGTCTGTGGTTAAAGAAAGTTGCACAACCAGAATCACTTTGTCATTTATTAACTTATGAGTGATTAATCAGGGACGCTCAAGGCTGTATGTACATAATGTGTATATAGGTTTATCTGCCAGACCCTTTTCAACTTAACTAATGAAGTAGGAAAGAGTTGATTTCTTTCTTGGTTTAGCGTTTCATCTGACTCATTCTTTCGTGTCCTTGTCTGACACATACTTTAAACATTTTATCCTTCTCTGGAGTATCCCTTCCAGCTTTGACTGCTCTGTACATATGTATTCTGATGAGTGGTTTAAGTGAAGACTGTGGAAAGACAAATGGGACAAAGCAGGCAGAAATATTTTTGATGTCCAGAAGAGTCCTATGGGTGGGTTTGCAATGAAAAGCACTTAGAGTAAAAGGGGTTTGAATTTATAGAGTAGTACACTAGTGGTCATTGTTACTCTCAGTGGTGTCTGATAAATTGAACCTGCACTTGCCACATTTTATCCTCTGCTCATACATGAAAGCCCTTATTCCATGGCCTTATTTGTTCTCCCTGACGTGACTGTGTTGAGCACAGGTAACTTACCTACGCAGAAATGTTTGTTTGTTTGATGTTCGAAGCAGAAAATGAACCATAGATGAAAGTATTTGATTTTCATTGAAAAAAACCAAAAAATCAAAACCTGTTTTAATTTTTGCTTTAATCCAAATAGTGAGTTAGGTTACAGATTAAAATGCTTTCTGTTTTGGTAGATACCGGACGAGTTTCAGACCTCGGTACACAGTTGCGTATAAGACAGTAACTGAGCTAGAATGGAGATGTTGTCCTGGCTACAAAGGGGAAGACTGCAGAGAAGGACCAGTAGAAAAGCCAAACACTGCTCGTCATCCCACAACACCAGCTAAAGCTGTTGTGAAGAAAGGCTTAGGTAAGTTTTTGTTTGAATTTTGGTATGCATAATCATGTCTTGTTTCTTGTTTTGTCTTTTAAGGGTAAGAACCACCATGATTACTATTAAACTGAGCTATTGACAGATACAAAAGCCATATGGAAGACACTGTGTGGTGGGAAATTAATAGCCAGGTAATAGCAGTCTTGATACAGAGAATTTTCTGAAGAATAACAGAGGTGTGGGCTGTAGAACACTGGCTGCAAATACCAGCTGACTACTCATAGTTCCAAAAGATCTTTGTGTTAAGACTGAAGTTTTTGTAAGAATGTACAGGAGAGGTTTTTTTTCTGTGGTTTCTCCAATGTTTAGGGAAAAAAATTAAAAATTGAGAAGAATTTTTATTGAACAAAAAAAAAATCCCCAGGTACTAATTTTAATTTTAATTATATATGATGCTCCCTACCTGTTTAACAGTGTTTTGCTCAAGGTTGTGCAGATTTTACAGATTCATGTTAGATTACCTGCCTTAGCATTAAGGAGTAAGGGAATAAGTAAGGATAAGCCTCGATTTCTGAAAAAATATCTTAAAGAATGACTGACGTTTGTTTGTGTAAGATACTGTCTTCTGAAAGGGCAAGAAGGAATGCTGTTACTGCTGTGTTGTGCCTTTTATCCATTAACAAAAAATGATAAACAGATGTTCTCTTCTGAAGGACTTTTTCCAACATAATTGGAGATTAGTGTCACATATAACGCTTAGTCAGATTTCCACATGTGTTTTTTGTGCAGTGAAGTGTATTGAATGACTGGATACATGATTTCAAACTAGTCCTATAGATTATATACCTGCTTTAAAAATAACCTTTTTAAATATTTTGTTAGCCCACCTAAAACATTATTTCCAAAAGATGATAATAAAACATAGTGATATATGTATCATTCTCCACTCTCCTAGACTAAATAAAAAAATTACTTTGACTTTTCCTGAAGTTTATCCTTTCTTGACCTCTGATAATATTTTCTTTTTTTTTTCTTTTTTTGTTCTCGATTTTCTGCAATTTTTGCACACTTTACTTGAAACTGAATATCCAGAATTGTATGAGGCTCTGCAAATGAGTTGCTACTAATGAAAAAGGGATCGGAAGAGTGGTTTTAGATTCATTAATTGATTTGTGATAGGCAAAGAGTAGATTGCAGCTAAAAGTGTGCTTTTACTGTTTTTCATTCAATGAGAATAAATTATGTAATTATCTTGAATGTGTGAAACTTATGCTTTCATGCATGCTTTATTATTGCCTATTTAAATATATGCCAAATAATTAGATATTTGTGAAGCAAGTGTGATAACTGGATTATCTTGCAGAACCCCACCTAGTATATAAGAAGTATATTTGGACCCCAATTCAGTCAAATACTGGAGCACAAAGCCACTTTGGGCAAATTGCTGCCATTTAAATTTTCAGTGCGAATTCTGGAGCAAACTGTTCTTACAGAAGACGCAGTGGTCCTAAGGTGATTGTGTTGTCATGTGTATGGATCTGTAATGGTCTCTTATGTATACCATAGCTTAGATTTATTGCTGAACAAGAAGGGCAATTCTGCTTCCCAGGTTATATTTTGCCATTGTACCTTGGCAGGAATTGGTCAGTGTGCTAAAATTATTAATTTGAAGGGGGGTTGATAACGTATTAATTATAAACTACTGAAAACCAGAACAGAAAAGGCAAAAAGCATTCTGCAGATTAAATCATTACTTTGTTTTAAAGAAAAGTGAACTTAACCACAGCTGATTAAAACAACACTAGGAATATTTACATCCAGAGTTTGTCTGTTATTTCTGTGAAACAGATGCAGAACCAACAGAAGCACCGGAGCCTCCACCATATGAGAAGAGAATGCAGTTTCTTGAGGATGAATTATTTAGACTTACACGATCTGTGATTGAACTTCAGTCCTCTGTGGCAGGTGTGAATGAAAACCTAAAGTTGACTGTACAAGAAGATGCTAGTAAGATGTTGGTCACCTGGCTGAACAACCTTTATGACCGCCCAGAGCCTGACAGTGCCATTGGTGGTGAACCAGATACTATTCATCTGCCTGGACTCCACAACAATAAAGATCAAAAAGACCCTTTTATTGATTTTGAAATGGAAGATATAAAGTCTGAGCTTGCTGAGGTCAAAGAAGCCTTGAAGATGAGGAATGATGAGCTGGAGGAACTGAATGGAAAAGTAAAGGGCTATGAAGGACAATTAAAACAACTTCAGGAGGCAGCACAAGGACCTACAATAACAATGCTCAGTGACAATATGTATCAGGAATATATAGACTCAAAATTTGAGTCCCTCAGACAAGAAATAATGGAAGAATTTGAAAAGAAAATGGCAGATCTGAAGAACTCCTGTGAATACAAACTACAGGATATCCAGCAGCAGTGTGGTAACAATGAAAATAACTGTGTAGGGATAGTCGACATTATAAGAGGAAAAGAGAATGACTTGAGGAAAGAAATAAATACTCTCCGAACTCAGATTCCATCAAACAACTCCAGTTGTTGCAATGAGGGTGAGCAAAATTACTTGGACCAAAAGATAAAAGATTTCGATAAGAAGATTGACAGAATTGTGGAAGCTCATAGGATCTTGAATGTCAGAATAGATAATGAAATAATTCGGTTGTCAACTCCAGATCTAGAAGACATGTTTGGTGAGAGGTTAGAGGAGCTTGATGCGAGGATGAATATTACAGAACGAAATGCTGAAGAACATTGCTTTTATGTTGAGGAAACTCTCCGTGGTGCTATAGCTGCTGAGGTAGATGAATTGAGAGACTTGTTTGACCACAAGCTGCGGGCACTAGAGGTTAGGCTAGGTGGCACTATTTTAGAGATCGCTAATACTACAGACCCAAATGAAATGTTTATGAACCCTGGCCCCATCTTGCCCAGTGATGCAGGATTTGCAAACGAGCAATTTACAGCAGAGATTGAATTCCTGAAGAACAAACTACTGTCGCTTGAACAACTATGTGGACAGAAATGTCAGTCTGCACCTCAAGGTATGGAAGACCTTCAGGAACAGCTAGAAAATTGTAACAAAAAGTACAATCATTTGCTTTTGAAAACAGAGAATAACACTGTTCTCCTGCAGTCTCTAAATAGCTCTCTTAATGAGAAACTCAACTTAATGAAGGGTAACCAACGTGACATCCAGAAAATGCAGAGAGACATACGTGTATTCCGGTATAATCTAAATGTTGTTGATAAAGATATGAAAAATCTTCAAGACGGCTTGAGTAGCTGCAAGGAGCAGCTTCTGGGTGTCAATTCCACATGTAGAAAAACACAACGAGGTGTCTTCCGAAAAATTGATCAAATGCAGAGGACATTTGCAAATCAGACTGCTCATCCTAGTGAGAATTGCTGTGGTGAAGTGAAAGAGAGACTAGAACAATTGAATGACCATATCCTGAATGATCTTAGCAAGTGCAAAGAAAAGACACAAGGTGTCCAGGAGGGTGTTTCGGAAGTTGAGAGCAGAGTCTCTCATGTTGAAAAAGTTTGCGGCAAGCTGGACTCTGTCTCAGGTAGCTTGCACAGGATAAAGGAAGGTCTAAATAAGCACGTGAACAGCTTATGGAACTGTGTCCGTGAAATGAATGGAACAATAGCATCTCATTCTACTGATATTTCTGGCCTCAAAAATTCTGTCCAACACTTTCATAGTCAGGTCTCCAAAATCACCACAGACATGGAAGGTGTGCTGAAATCTCAGTCTGACACAAGTAAGTTTTTTACTTTTTTTGCCTTTTTTTTGTTTGTTAGTTTTTCAAATTACTTTCTTTTCTGAAACATTTATATAGGAACTAAACAAGGAAGGAAAAACTTAACGTTTCACAATTTCTACTTTGTTTTACAGTGACTCTAATTGTGGCTCTTTGCTCTAGTACACCACAGAGTACTTTGAGTGCTTTTAAAAGTATCCTCCAAAAAAACCCAAAACACGAAAAAGAAGTCTTCCGTGCTTTTATGTTTACTTTGAGACAGAATAGAGTGGGAAAAGTAGTATTTTTGAATAGTGAGTTTAAAGTCATGATTGTCTGTGGCTTTTATTCCAGTTAATTAATTTTTTGTTTCATTTTGTTTTATTCTGTTGCGTGAGTATTCTGTATTCCTTAGGGAAAATGGAAAAGTAAATGGAGAAAACTAAGTCAAATGAATTCAAATTTATGATAAGAAAGATTCCCTCTAACTTGTGTTCTTAGCATGCGTTAATGATTATAATTCAGCACCAGCTCTTTGATCTAGAATTTTCTCAAACAAGCTCTAACATATCTTGGCATGACAATATAAGAATTCTTCATAGCTCTCCCAGAGGTTTGCATTCCCACAAGGTAGTTGGCACACCCAAGCTGGCACTTTTTTCACAGCCACTTCTGTTGGTAGTCCAACATGTTAGTGCAAATCTACCTCCACAGGTGGTCTTAAGTTTGCATTAGAGCAGCTGAGAAGCATGGGCATGTTCCCCTTAAAATGCTGTGAAATCGTAGCCTCAGCATGTTGGAGAACCTTGCCATGAAGGTTTAGAGACCTTGCCAAACACTACTCTGTTCCCTCTGCAGTTCTTGCTCCAAATTTCAGCAATGGGTTGTTTTGCTGAAAGAGTCAAAGTTTACAGAAGGAAGCTGAGTTCCTGTTGCTGTTAGCATGACGCAAAGACATAGGAATTGGAGACTGTTCTGAAACTGCACTGCTTAGTTGGTTAGTGCTTCTGCTTTTAATTCTGTCCACGTTTGAGATAAATAAGAGGCCAGTTTCTCTGACTGGCCTAAAATTAGAGGAGGTGCTGAAGAGCCCGTCGACTGTTGCAGGTGATGATTGTTGGGAGAGATCAGATGCAAGACTGTAAGCACCCTTGAATGGACAAATTGTGCTTCATGAAAGGTCCGAAAGTAATTTTTTTTAGGGAAGACTATCCTTCTCACTTTAAGGCAGAGACTTGAAAGCCTGTAATAGATGTGTTTCTTTTGTCTAATTGTTTAAAACCAATTGTATTGCAGTACTTAATGCAAAAATCCTCCTGAGGTGAGAAGCTTTTGTATGAAATTAAAAAAAAAAGAAGCTTCTCTTCTTTAAGAGGAAGAAGTGAAGAGAAATGAAGAGGGTCCATAATTTTCAGATAATTCTTTTGGTATCATCTTGGCTTAAATTCAATAGGGTTAGGACCTTTACCCCTAGATCTTGCAGAAGTAGACCCAATCCCCATTAAAACGGATCATGATGTATCTGTGAAATCCTGTTTCTCATCCATGTTGCCCCAAATTAATTTGCACTAGAGACCAACATTGGAGAAAGGCCCAAGATACATAAGTAATCTTTCTTCTGCTATTTAAAGCAGATGTTCAAGTGACCTCATGGGTTGCATTTATCAGCCCCTATTACAGCATAGTAAAGCATTAAAATGCCTCAGCACACCTGGGTTTCCATAAAATAATGCTGCTTTAGGGCAGACCTCTCCATCCACCATGTGATGTTAAAAGCCTGTGGAAAGATGCTGCTGCTGGATCTGGAGTGCAGGCACTCTGAGCATCCCTTGCTGCTATGGGGTGCCTCTGGCCTCTGAAGGATTTGTGAAGCACACACTTCAGTCCCCAAATGTTTCCAATTACAATAACACTATCTGGCACAGCAGTACAAGTAAGTTTTAAAGGCTGGAGTTGCACAAAGATTTTGGCAAAAGAGCCTTTTTTGGAAGTTATTTGGGAACCCTGTTACATGAGTTGGGGTATGGCTTTAACTGTTTCTACATCTGTGATCTGCAGCATTGTCTCTGATACCAACATTATTTGAAAGGAAAACTGCTGGTCCTGGACTTGGATCAGTGTAGAATTTCTTATGCACAATTTGCCAGCATATCGTAGCATTCAAATTATGTCATTTGACTTCAGAAGAGCCAAAACAGAAACAAATTTTTACTAATAAAGTTGTTGAGGGCAGTAAGGCAAGGATATATTGTGAGGAATACCATATAAAATCTCATGAAGCAGAGTAAGCCCAGTGTACTGTAAACCTGAGCAAAGTCAAATGACCCAAATCTTAGGAAATATGACCGTATTTTCTTCCAAAGTTTTACTAAGTTGTTTCAAGTGCCTCAATCCAAACTAACAAGCCGGTTAAATGAGTGACTGTACATCAGATATAAACCCAGAGGCCAGAAATATATTTAATTTGTTATAATTCCTGGTGAAGGTAGTGCAATGTCCTGCCCCACACAAGGCAGTGGTGGCAGCAGGTGATGGTCTGCTCTAACCATTTAGGGGACCACGCATTGGGTGCTCTTCAAGGTAATACGATGCAGTAGCTTTTCATCCACGCTAAAGGGGGGCTGCCCGCAGCTCCATGTCTCATAGGGTAAGTTGTTCTCATTGCACTCTGTGCCTCTCTGTGCCCCTTTGCAGGTACATCTGCTCTTCAAATGGCACAAAACTGAAAGGCATGTTAAAGTCAGTGGTCTCTTTTAATTACTGCCTGGTCATATATATCCATGAATTTGTCCAGAAATAAGAGTGTGGTCTTGCAGCCAGATACTGTGCTGGGAGTGCAGTTTGCTTTGGTTGCCATTACTGCAATTCCTGTAGTAATTGTCTCTATAGCAGGGGTGTGAAAGCAACAGCAAAACTTTGTCTGATGAAGTTATGATCTGAGAAACCAAATGTGTGCTTTGCACTACAGCATTGATAAAATGCAACACAAAATCCTAATGTTGTAGTATGAATAGTCATACAGTCAATTCCTCTGCACTCCCTGTGAGCTTGTGCAAAATGCTGCTTTCTAGCATAATTGTAAAATCCCTGTGGTATATGTAAAAAAAATCAAATGAGGTCTTTTTGGCTTCTTGTGAGTACAGTCACAGATTCCTTTACTTGATAGTCTGCTTTACGCACTTTGTTTCTGTGTGTTTTGGTGGTTGAGGAGAGCATGGTCAGAGCAGAATGATACTAGAGACAGATGCATCCTGAAGATCCATCCACCTCATGCATGCAGGTTGCTGCTTGTCTTGCTTCCCAGCAAATCAGTCCTCCTTCAGTGAGGCAATTTGCAGGTTAAAGCTGCCTGGCTGAACAAACTGAAGGGAGAGGGGAACAAAAGCATTCTTATTTTCAATAAAGGAGGAAAATCTTTCCTTCTGTTTTCAGTTGCATCTGAGAGTAGATGCTCATGGGTGATAGTCATCAAATGGTCACTCATGACAGTGATGACAACCAGAGCAGCAAAGCTGCCTCTGCTGGGGACAGTGTTAATGTTCTTAACTGTGTAATGATCTCTGCTCTATCTTTTGCATTCGCAGAGAGATGGGAAGATGATGGGGAAGATTCTGTTTCTTGTGCTGCCCAACAAATTAAAAGCAGGTCTAGCTAGATTCCCGACAGCCTTCATCAGGGGTTTATTTTCTCATTGTCTTGCGAATTGAAAATTTGTGTTATGGAATTCAGTGTTGGAATAGGTTGATTCCAGTGTTATCATCTTTATCTAGTGATTTATTTGTACTTTGTCTTGCCATGATGCCTCTCAGTAGAAGAGGCCAAAAGGTTGGCAAAGATGGCAGACCAGATTGCTGTCAACCCACACAGATTAGATTACTTCCACTTGAAGCTGAGCTTTAGGCAGGTGATGCTGGATTTAGTTTTATGGAGATTCCGAATGTTGCAGTATTGATGTTGCATGCAAGGAAGCAGTTTGGTCAGGATATGGGATTTCAGCTGTTGATTGTTTAAAGGTCTAGAAAAGCACACATAAAAATGTATCAATTGTCCCAGTGTCATCCCAAAACATTGTCTTTATAAAGCTCAACATAATTGACTCAAGAAATGACAAGTACTTGCATCCCAAGTATTTTGTCGATTTGTGTTTTGAATGAGGTTAATCTGAAGATCTTAGTCAAAGGTCTAAATTGATGCTTCTGTGGACAGAAGTTGTCTCTACAAGTTTACAATTCTGTTAAGCAATTCACTTTGATACTTAAAGGCTTTTTTTAAAAAAATTATATGTTTTTTTTAATCTTGGCCTTTTTATGGAAATAATTTTAATCTGTATAAAGTGAACATTTCACTCTTTAGGTCTCTGTCTTGTGGACAGAGTTACCAAGGGAGCTTCAGCCCAGCTTTGTGGTGCATTGCTTGTATAGCTTTCAGTTCACATGACAGGTAAAGTCAGCCAGCAAAGCTCAGGGAGATTTATTTCTAACAGCCATATCTAGCAAATGAATGCAGGTGGTGTGAGACTTCAGTCATCCTCCCAGTACTCCACAAGGCTTATGTGTACTTTTCATGAAACTGAAAACAAGAAATGGGATTCTCAAGGGTAAAGTGCAGGTGCAGACTTGTCAAAAAACAGTGCTTGGGTTGCCAATGACACTGTCCAGACCCCAGACATGCATCATGGGCAATACCTGCGTGACTTAGTTGTAGGCTCTTGCCCAAAGGTGCAGCATAGGGCCCTCCTGGGGTCTCCAGCCACACAGCAGAGCCAGCGGAATCCTCACACCAAATCCACTTTGAGGCACAGCCAGGGGTTAACCCTAGCTATTGATGAATTTACCCAGGCTGATTTTGGACTGTGCTGAATTGAAGTGCTTCGTTGTGGCCACCGAGACCTCAGAGAGGTGGTCTCCACTGTGGACCATGGCAAGCTTCTCTGGTGAGTGACAAGTTGCATCAGATAAATTTGCAATGGAGTGGTTGCCTATTTCCACAGAAACTCACATCGATCCCTGCACCTGAAGACATGCTTTAGTCTCAAAGTGCAATGAAGTAACCTATGCTGAAATCTAATTTAGCATGAAATTCTAATTATTCTATATAAAAGCTGTCATTACATCTGCTGCAATCTACACATTTGTAGATTTCTGTTCTTAGTGTAGATGTAATTCAGCTTTATTCTTGGGAGGACATTGAGTCATTAAATGTCATCCAGGACTTCATTTTTATGAGTAAGCCATAATTCCTGTAAAGGACTTAGAACTACACCAGATACACAAATGTAACCATGTCAGTGCTGTTCAACTCTGATGTTATATGAGTTCATTGCCCTAGTGGAAAATTTTTTTAATGGTACCTGTTCGAAAGAATACAGAATTTTCTGGTCGATTGTATCCTAGGGTTCTGCCTTCATTGTCGGAAAATATTAGTAATGGAAGTACTTGGAATTTTAAATTCATTGCTTTTTAAAGTAAGGAAAAAATTCTCGTAATTCATGCTCATTTACTGAGTTTTTTTGCTGTGGATAATTTTCTTTATGGGGGTGCCTTATGCTAGGAGTTGTCTGATTACAGAATTGCTGAGTATGCAGTGAGTGTGAGGGATTGAGGAGAACTGAAGTGAAAGTAGAGACAGAACACACAGTTTTGCCAGTGCAGTCTTGGGTCTGAGGGATCAGGTGGCCTCCAATTGAGTCCTGTTTTATTTTAAAGTATTTCTTTTACAAAACTATGCCATTTTATGTAGTGTTTTAGGCAAATAATTTTGTATCTTTCCTCTTCTTTCCTAATTTCTAAGGGCAATCAGAAGTACCACGGCAGCTGTTGCCACCAAGGCCACCTGTGCAGCCCTTGCTGCCATCAAGGCCAAGGGTACAACCCCCACGACATCGGACCCCTCTCCAGCCACCACAGCTGAGACCTCCTCCACGCCCAGCATTGCCAGGGTCAGGAGTTGTGCCACTTCTGCCTGGAACAACCGGGATCATCTTGGAGACTGGGGAGGCAGGGCCTCCTGGCACGGTTTTGATGTCAGGAAGAGGACGGCTTAGAAGTGCAGATGGTCAGGCTGGCCAAAGTACCATGCCCATTGCTGAAGGGTATGCTGGAGCACCAGGTGAGAGAGCCAAAATGGTAGTGAATCGTTCCCAGCTAAGTGTGATGGACATGCCAAGTCTCACTGCAGAGGTGACACTGAGATCTGTTGTGCTTTACCAGCCACTTTTTAGCCTTTTGTGGATGCCCATTGTAGCTATTGCTGTTGGGAATGGGTTTACAGCAGAGGTGATTTGTGAATGGGCCTTTGCAGCCTCCAGCTGGCTATAGGAGCAGGGAAAACTCTTGTTGCTTTTCCAAGGCTGTACAAAGCATGAGCTCAACGGAGCCGATGTAAAATCCCTGGTAACTACAGCAGTCTTTGCCACTAGGGAAACTTAAATTAATTTTTTCTTTCCACAGTGCATGCAGTGGATTTAGTACGTTGGAGTAATAACTTGGTTTTCTTTGCCATGACCACCCCAGTTTAATGATAATTGAGCATTTCATAAAAGATGCTATGGTAGCTATTTTGGAAGGTTGATGTTCAGTAACCAAGGATCTTTGTAGAAGATTTCAGTGATATTTGGTCATAATGAACTCTATGTACTGAGTCACACATACTACTTCTCCTTTGTAGGGTATCCAAAGTCATCTCCTACCACGGACTCTCAAGGTAAGGCAGTTGTTTCCTAGAAATTCTTCACAAAGGTACCTAATATTTATTTCAGACCCTGGAAAGTAATAGCTGAGAGAAAATAAGTGTTGATTTTTGGCATTTAAGTTTAGCATTGAAGAAAATCTGACCGATTTTTGCTATACCTAAGCATTAAAACAGAATCTGCATACTTTGAAAATATGGGAGGGGAGGGAAGAAGGGGGTTAGGGTTTGAAAAGTAATTCGGTTTGGGTTTCTGTTACTTCAGGTTTGTTTTTTTTTAATGCAAAGGGGTTGTATTTTCTAGCAAATGTTAGTATGGACCTTTTTATTGACCTTCAAAATGAGAAAATAAATATATCATTCTACTGATTTTAGTATTTCTTTAATAAGATAAAAGGCCAAGACTAAGATTTTGAAGAACTATTTGTGTGTTAGCCTAGTGGATGACTTGGTTCTTCTCTTGGGAGAATTCCTGGCTTTGTTAGAATCACTAAGACTCTTGTTCCTGACTTCAGTGAAAGCAGAATTGCTACCACTGGTCAGCCACAGATGACAAGCATTCAAAATGCAGGTTTACTGATTTGGTGAGTTGTTTTTTGTTTTAGTAACTGTTAAAATTGCAGTTCATTTATGGATTTCTATGATAAACAGGTATGAAATTTGTGTAGGACACACTAGCTGGCCTTGATAAATATGTTGATGGGGTGCTGTCAGCCCTGCAATCTCATACTCAAGATAAATTATCAAACCCTGGGGAATGGTATCCTTGATCAAAGGGAATATTTCCACACCCGCTTCAAAAAGAATGATTTCATCTAAATTTGTTTGAGGAAATATGGGAAGTAGATGGAAATAAAACATAAGGGCTTTATCTAATTCAAAATCCTACCCCTGGGACTTAGTTTGATGGCCAGAACAAAATCACAAATATCCATCATAAAGAGTGGTCTGGCAGCTGACAAAAAAAGAGTTGTAAAGAGTTCACACTGTAATTCTGATATTTATACTTTCTAATTAAAAATCCATTATAGCCTTACAGCAATCTTTTTGCATTTGTGGTGGTAAGAACAAGCAGCAATAGATGAAGTTTCTGGAAAAGGATAAGAAGTAAAGAAACATTCATTTATCTTGGTGCCAGCAAAACCAATATAGATGTCTAGAGTTTTGTGATAAATGGTTTTCCTGGGGGGTTTCTTCCACTTGGTACAATTTATTGCAGTTTATAGGCAGCAGTATTTTAATAAGTTTATGCTAAAACTGTGTGAAACAGTAGTTGGATATTAGAAGTCTTGAAAAGGCATGGTGAGGCAAGCAGTCTGCCTGTCTGCTGCTTGGTGGAACATGTCCATGGAACAGTTTTCACCCTGGGATTCAGAGAGAGGTGTGCTTCAGCAAGGATTTCCTTTTCCTGATCCATGCCGCTGAAGACCTATCTAAATATAAGATATACCTGCTGATCTGTCCTTTAGCTTCCCCCAAGATGCCTTGCAAACTTCAGTGGCATGTCCAGTCAGGAAGGTAAGGATGGTGCAAAGAGCTGTTACCTCTGTAGAGTTGGAGCATTCACATCCACTGTTCCTAATGTGGCCCTAAGGCTGGATAGATGTGCTGAGACCAACGGCATGAAGTTCAACAAGACCAAGTGCGGGGTCCTGCACTTTGCCCATGCAGTGCTGCAGGCTGGGGGCAGAGTGGCTGGAGAGTGGCTCAGTGGAAAAGGACCTGGGGGTGCTGGTCAACAGCGTGAGCCAGCAGTGTGGCCAAGAAGTCCAATGGCATCCTGGC
>JAOXXN010000395.1:102858944-102898331 GCA_026770055.1 Myrmophylax atrothorax | reverse complement strand
AGATAGATAGATAGATAGATAGATAGATAGATAGATAGATAGATAGATAGATAGATAGATAGATAGATAGATAGATTATCTCAAGTGAAACCTTCTTTAGTGCATCTAGAGTAAAAAGTTTTTTCTTCCCCCAGAAGCTGTAAAACTGTGATTGAATCTTTTGTGAAACTTTGTCTGCCTAGCAGTTTCTTCATCAGAGCTGTGCCTGTGGTTCATACCTTCTAAATGTTTTAAAATTTTTCTTTCTGATGTTTATAGTCCTCAACAGTGACTGCTTAAGTGAAAGTAGTTTCCAAGCCTGGACCTTGCCTAGAGAAGCTGAACTTTGATTTTTGCAGAAAGAAAAGTGTTTACGGGGGGGACGTGTAAGAGAAGGTAGTGCAGCCCTCTGTAAAGTTCTGCAAAAGCACTGCTGAGCTGTTGGTAGGAATTGTGAAAGCTTCGAGCATGTGCAACTCCAGCTGGAAAGCAGGGAGGAGGGGAAGAGAGCACGGACACATTGCGTCTATTCTGCACCTCCTCATATTGACCCTGAACTAATCTACAGGATATTTAGGCAGGTTTAAGATTCCCCCTAAACTAGGCTGCAGACCTGAATCAATTTTGGCAGCATAGTGGAAAACAGTTACTTTTAACAACTGTTCTAGCAAGTAATGAAGGAAAATCTTGAAGGAAGCTGTGGCAAGCCAGGGCAGGAATTGCTCCCTTATTCAGATGACATCAATCTGAACAGGACTGTAGCAGCTCCAAAGGGAGATGGCAGTGTTTCTAGGAAGGCAGCATATAGTTTGTGCAGTATGACTGCAGGGGAGACAAACCTTTTGAGTGAGACAAAAAGAAGTAACTTGAGGTGTGTTTTCCATTGATTTGAATCTTGTGGTAAGCAACTACATAGAGATGCTTTCTGTAAGTAGTGTGGTGTTACGGTGGTGGGTGGAGTTTTACAGAAGCTACTTGAGTAAGTAAACTTCCTGCAATTAATTTTGGTCCATTCAAATAACCTCATCTTAGCTTACAGGAGCACCTGCAGGTGCACTGGCAGGTAGGGATAATGTAAAAGGGCTTCTGTCTGTTTTCTGAGCATGAGACAAAATGCTGAATGAGATTTCTAAAGACACAGGAGGCAGCTGGTTACCAGTCTCCAAGGGAAATCAAGGTAGTTATTTGCCAGTTCTGAAGCTGCAGGTATGTCTTCCCCTTGCCTTCCTCTCCCACTCCCCCATGCCAAGTTATTCAGAAAAAAAAATGGATAGATAGCAGATCACTTGTATATCCACATTTTAGATGAAATTTTGTTACTTTTAAACTTCAATTTTTAGTGACATATCTGAATTAGATTCCTTTTTTAGGAAAAGCTTTTTCACCCAGAGGGGTCATTGAGCACTAGAACAGGTTCCCTGGGGAAGTGGTCCCAGCACCAAGCCTGTCAGAGTTTAGGAAGAGTTTGGACAATGCTCTCAGGCTCATAGTGTGGTTCTTGGGGCTGTCCTGTGCAGGACCAGGAGTTGGACAGGTCTCTTTCAATTCAGGATATTCTCTGATTCGATGAATTGAACATTTGTTGCTGATGGGCATCTCTGATTGAGAGGGAAAGGTGAAACTTTTATTTTAAGGAAGACAGAAGGAGCAGGGTGAAGCAGCAGCTGGGGATAACTTTAAGGTCATTTGTTGTTTCTCTATGTGCCTGAACAAAGCAACAAGAATTGACTACTTCTAGCAGTGGGTACTGCCTTAGGGGCAATGTTTAAAGGGAAGGTAACTAAAATAAGACTAATAAGTGGTTGAGCACTAAACACTTGCCATTAAGTCAGTCTGTTAAAAGTAAAAATTTGTCTTAATTGTCCAAATTTTATTTCATCCAACCCTGTCTAACAAGTGTTTAGCTAGTAAGCAGACAGCCAATATAAAATGCCTAAGTGTCTGATCTGCTGAGAAAAGAAGTAAAAATTGCGAAGCAGAAAGTCACACGAAAGAGAAGTGCCAGAGAGAGAGAAAAGCCCCAGTGATGGTTCTCTTTGCATTAACATTGAAATGTTATATATTCTTATAGGCTTTTTCACTACCCTTTGGCAGAGATGGTAGGAGTTCTAAGCTGTGTGCAGCTTCTTAGGATGACTGGGAAAGCTGGCATGAGCCAAACACCTTTAGCACTCCTGTTGCCATTGTGATAGTGATGGAGAGTGGAGATGGTGAAGGGGAACCTCAGTCCTGAAGAGGGCCTTTGGCAGAAGCATCGTTGAATTGAAAGGTGGCAGGATTTCCACTGCCAGCATTTACAAGCTCTGTACTCTTTCCTTAGAAGGTGCTCAGTAAATGTTATGGTGAGACACCTGGGACCTGGTCCAGTGATACATATTCTGCCAATTCTGGCATCCCTCAATTGACAGGATTGGTCCAAGTGGAGTTATGTGCCAGAGCAGAGACATTGGATTATAAACCATCACAGGGTAAAGGCTGTGTTGTCATCCTGATGTGTTTCTCATTCATGTTATCCATTTTAGGACCTGCTGCTGTGCCCTCTCTGGTGTCGTTTTCTGCTGGGCTCACACAGAAGCCTTTCTCCAGTGATGCTGGCGTGGTTCACTTTAACAAAGTCCTTGTGAATGATGGGGACTATTATAACCCCAATACAGGTAACAACCAAAAGATGGACCCACAGAGAGTACAGACAGGCAGTAACACGGGTTACCAGGGTTTGATGTCATCTCAGGCCTTGCTGGCATATTGAACAAACAAAGTAAGCCCACTTAAACCAGACACACTGGCATAAAAGCTTCCTGTGGATGTGGACAGGCATACACTTTGCCATGGCTGTTTTTTCCACAGCTGCCCAGTACTACTGAGGCCCATCTCACCACTACATCTGCTCTAGCAGCACAACTGGTTGGGTTCCTCACCCCACTGCAGGCCAGCTGAGCCCAGGCAGCAAGAGATGAGGTTCCTTACTAATCCTTACTTATTAATCCTTACTTCACTGCAACTTGGTCACCTGGAGGAGGAGGGAGGGAGGTGACTCGTAGTGCCTCCCCAATGGCTGTAACTGTGGGCTGCCTCCTTCTCAAGCAGATTGTTGGGTCACTTGAGAGTATTAGGTGTGCCTTAACCTACTGGGGACTTGCACAGCCTGTGGGTGCCTCTCATACCTTCATCCAGCTCTGAGTCATGGAAGCTGCTTAGGCCAGAATGTTTCTCTGTGTGGACAAGACCTCTTATGTCCTGAAGGACAGGTGGGCTCTAACACAAAAGCAGCAAGCCTTTGCCTTCATGACTGCAGTGAGTTGATCAAGTCTGACCTTGTGCAGTTACCTGTACGTAGTGATGGATAATCCATGTAGCTTTAAGTTTGTCACCGTGCTTAGAGAGGTCAGGTATCCCCATTTTGAATAACTCTGAAAAGCTCAGTCTGTCTCTCTTCTGCAGGCATTTTCACATCGCCGTATGAAGGGCGCTACCTGATCACCGCCGTGCTGGCCCCAGAGAGGGATGAGTATGTAGAAGCAGTGCTGTCTGTCTCCAATGCAAGTGTGGCTCAGCTCCACACAGCTGGGTACAGAAGGGAACTTCTGGAGTATCACAAACCCTACTCGGGAAAACGGACCTGTGGTGGTCCTGGGACGTTCCACCTTGTTCTTCACCTCAAAGCAGGAGATGAAGTAAATGTTGTCGTAACGGGAGGCAAACTGGCCTACACAGACTCTGACGAAATGTACTCCACATTTAGTGGAGTTCTTCTTTATCCTTCCATTTCTCACGTTTAGGTTTATCTTGAACAGGAAAGAAGGGTAAAGATATTCAGAAGAAATTAAGTGTAATAAAATTCAAAGCTTTAATATATTCATTTTATATATTTGATTTCAGTGATGGGTTTATAGTCTATATGAAGACCTTTTCCTTGTCCCTTGTTTCCAGAAGTAGCTACAAAAAATGTTTCTGTAGCTAAATGAACTTCTTCCCAAGCCCTTACCTGTACAAGCAGAACAATTGTTCAAGCAAGTACATTCTCAATAGATACTTCTCCACTGTGCTCCTACTGTTCCCTATTAAATGGTCTTTGCAGTCTTTTCCCTAGTTTTTCAAATTGTCCCTAGTGTGTTAGAGTTTACATCTTTGCTTAAGTTTACAGTTGTGGTCAGCTATTTTCATGTTTTCAGTAAAGCAAGGCCAAGAAATCACAATTATAGTGGATGTGGTTGATGCGTTTCTATTTCTTGTGTTATTAAATAATGTGCATTTGCATAACAGTTTGTTCAGTGCAATTGCTGACCGTGGTGGTGCAAAGCAAAATGATACTCGTCTGCATTTTTCCTCTAAGGGCCAACCACAGTGTTAGGAGACAAGCTGAGTGACTCATTCCAGTCAAGTGAAAGCAGCAGGGCAGGGAGGAACTTGCCTCAGCTTGCGACTGGGCAGATGTGAGCATAAGGTGCAGTTGCTACTACTGAAAGATTTGGAACAGTTATTGTCCATTTATAGAGTAAAAAAGAGGATTGGTTAGGCATGATACTCTTGAGATTAGAGCTTGCTGCTGGAAACGAATAAAACAGGTCAGAAAAATCAGAATTGTCTCTGCTTAGCTAGAAAAATGGTAATTTTGAGAAGTTTAAAAAAATCTACAAAGTTTGTTTCTGGCACTCCTACAATACTTGCATTAAAATGGAAGTTTTTGTCTTTGGTGCATTGTAGAAGACAAATCTTGGGGAAAATGTTTGATAAAGGAAAATGGGCTTATTAGTCCATACTGCCAAACCTTCAAACCAACCATATGCAGCCTCCTGCACATAGGTGCTTTTGAGTGAGGTTTTTTTTTTAACACTCAGCATCTGTTTATATGGTTGAAACAACTTTCATAGCTTAAATAGATAAATACATTTTGGGCAGCAGTATTTTGTTTCTCATTTTAGCTACTTCTCAGTGGAGGTAACAAAAATAATGCTTTGGCTCTTAGGAGATAGCATTTTGATCTCTTTTGTGGCTGAAAAAAAAATATCTAGCCATGCTTTACTGAGAGCAGGACTGTTCATTTGTCACCTGTATGTTCTTGCTTGTATCAGTGATCTTTTGAATAGTCTATTCATGCCACATAGAGTTGTATTTATCGTAGTGGTTTGTGTAGTGTATTTTCCTTCTTACAAACGCGGAACAGCTGTTTATAGCCTCAGAACAAACAATTCCTTGGTGAGGGAAGAACTCCCTGTGCTGTGAGCAGCACAGTATGTTTATAGCTGAAGCCCTTCCCATCTGAGGAGATCAGATGAAGACTTGTGCCTTTGTTGCTTAGCTTTGCAATAGATACTCTCTAATAGCTGTGTTTCCAGGCGATGAGATGGGGCCTTCCCACAACAAACTATCACATCCTGGAAACTGAACTGCTTTTGAGAAAAGCAGGCAGAAAAAACTTTCTCTCAGCAGAGGAACTCTGAGTCAGACGCTGTGCAGCTAGGGTTGCAGTGGGGGAGTTTAGAGCACAGGAAGGAAATTGTCAGTGGAGTTCTAAAGCACCTGGTTTGGGAAGATCTCTTGGCACCTGATTTTCAGAAATTACGGTGTTAGAGATAAGCAGAAGCTAGGGCTGGCTGTATTTGAAGCAAGAAGGGTGTTTCTGTAAGGGCAGCTGTTAGTCAGTAGCCAAAGATGTACAGTGAACTTGCACTTCACAGCTTGATAAAAGGAGCCACCTCAGTCTCATTTTCCTGCATGTTTTTCTGGACCTGTGCTGGGGGTGAGGTATTAGCATGCAATCAGCAATCACAGACTTAGTTTTCCAGGGGGGCTTAGTTTTCTTTTGTCCTTTCTGTCCCATGCCTTTGTAGGTCTCAAAATTGAAGGGACAGACAGGAAGTGGTTTTTTCTGTTTTCAAAAGTCAAGTGTATCATCCCCTTTTTTTTTTTATGTAATCTCTTGTTACATGCAAAAGCCAGAGAGGCATTTCTTCTTTTAGGATATTTTTCACTCTCCTCAAGAAAGCTGTGTTCTCTAAGAAGTTGGCTCCAGACTATGTGTGACTCAAGTGTTGTTCGATGATTGTTGCCTGTTCTAAAAATGACTCATGGAAATAAACAAAATGAGTTTAGGGAGTGCTTAGGGAGACCTAGCTGGCAATCAAAACCTTTTTTTCCCACCCCCTCCAACTGAGAAATTTTTAAGAATTGGCAGTGCAAGTTTAGTGCTAAGAGTTGCAATAGTTGTATCATTTAACTATTACCTAACTGCTCTGGGAGGTTTCTAAATCCAATCCACAAATCCTTACAAGTCCAGTTCTGCTGATGGGACAGGGCCATCTTCTACCAGAAAGTTTTTTAGACCCAGAATCTGCTGATGCCTGCGTGGGTTGGTTTGAGCCCTCATAAGGCATAGTAGCTGGCATTTGGACACTGCTATAAAGCATTCCCTAAACTGTGTCACAGCAGGGTCCACTCTCAGCAGCTTATTTTGAGGACACTTTTAAACCTTTCACAGATAGCTTCCCATTCACCTCTAGCACCATGAGTGGCTAAAGCTATGACCTTTTATAAGGCACCTGTCTTAAATTCCTGCCTTTGTTGAGGCAGACTTGTCCCTTAATTTCCACTTCCTTGGTAGTTGCTGTAATCACGGTAGGTGTCTGTTCCTCGTAATGAGGTTATTTTCCTGAAGCTTATAAGGTGGAATATTCACCCAGCAGAGAAGACCACAAGGCTGTAGCCTCTTAACAGGCAAAGGGAGAATGGAACCTGAGTTCAGTCTGTGCTCTGGTGAGAGCCTGGATAAACTATTGATAAAGCAGGAGCTGGAAGACACTCAAGCTCAGAGGCATTCATGGGCCTGCTGAGGGTTGGCTTCACGCAGAACAGCCCAACTTTAAAGGAAGGATCAAGAGCCCTGCTCCAGAATACCCTGAGCCTGCTGACAGAGGATTTACATCTTTGGTGAGGATCAGCAGGAGAACACGGAAATAACTGCACTGAAACATTTCTCAGTGTGGGTTTGTGATTTGAGTACCACATCCAGGAGCATCCACAAGCTTACATAGGAAGCATCTGTTAACCAAGAAAGTCTTAAAAAAAAATTCCTGTAGGTGGGAGCCATAAGGCAGGAATGCTGCCTGTTTCATAGATCACAGTGCCACCTTTTAGATCTGCCTTGTAGGTGGTTTTGTAACAGTGTATGAGAACTGCAAGATTCTTGGGCAATACAGTGTCTGTTGTGCCAGGTGCTCTCATTTGACACTGAAGCAGGAAGAAAACCAAACCATACCAGATAAAGTACAGGCAGGCATCTGTCTGACAGTCCCTGAGCTAGGCATGACAGTTCTTCAGGGACTGTCCAAATATAAAAAAAACAGCTGAGTCCCCAAGGCAGCATAACTTGTGCGACAGGTGCATTCCCACAGGCAGGTCATTAGCAGCAGAAATCTGAAGACAAGCCAGCATGCTGACAGCCAGAGAGACTTGGCTCTGGCCAAACGTATCCTAGAGCAACAAGGTGACATATAAATCAGTCATATCTCCTGGAAAGCTTGCAGCAAAGCAGGAATGCCAATTTTCACTGCAAAAAGTGTAAAGAAACTACCTTATTATATTAATTTTCTATTAAGACTTCCGAAGACATGTCTATGCTGACCACTCAAAGCAGTGAGGATTTTCTGGTATTCCACCATGCTTCCTTTCAGTGTACACCATGTTAGTAGCAGCAACTTTGTGCAGTGTCACTGAGACTGTTTGGCTTGGTGAAGCCAACCAGCCCATCATGAAAAATTAGAGAGAGTCAAGGAAATGGACCAAACTGTAAGTGGAAAAAATATGAAAGCAACTGAAATAAAATGCCCATCACTACCCAATGCAGCTTTAAAATGCCCAGGGAATACAAAGCAAAGGGCTTCCAAGCTGCAAGCAGGAGATTCAAATTAGGATTAAACTGTTTCGTAAGGATACATGCATTTGGAATTGTTACCTGCTGACTTAAGTAAGTCTTTGTGTTACAGTGCAGTAGGATACGGATCTATTTCACTAAAACTGCAACTGCCTTTACAGTATCAGCTTGGAGATAGGAGGAATATGCACTCCAATGAGGCTTGTTCAGCAGATACATGTTGGGTGCTAGTTGCTCCCATTTAATGGTAGAGTTCAAATCATCAAGTTACCAGGAATACCTGGGGGCAATCTCCTGTCCTCACAAGACAGACTTGTGCTTGAGCCAACACCAACTTTTTTGCAACATACTCTGCAGACTTGAGATGCAGAACAGCAGCTCTGCCAGTTCTTTTTATATGGGAGACTTCATCTTGTAACATGTACTACATAAGCAGGTTTTGGCATTTACTTTGCTATCTTGATTGTGAAAAAAAAGGAACATTACTAAAATTTTTCAGCAAAAAGAAGAGTGCATTTGAGAATATGTGTTAGCTGTGCATGTGTATACATGTATTCATACATATATAGAAATACAAGTAGATAGAGAGCATAATATCCAGGAACATGAAGAAAACTCTGTGATGGAAAACAACTGCAGATATGTCCAAATAAAGCCTACCTCTTGTGTAATGCCTCAATGCTCTTTTGCTTTCCAGGGAACACAGCAGCACTGTAAGCCAAAATTTTCAGTCTCTCCTCCCCCACCTTTTAAACTGCAGTTTCTGGCTTCTCAATCAAGCTTCAATGTGTATTTTAAGTGTTTATTCACTGTCAAGCACTGTTACCTAGGTTTTGTAGTACACAGAAATTATGCCAACACAGTTCTTGTCATTTTAAGTTGCTCAGTCACTGCCCTGATGTTGTTGCAAGCAACCTAGAATGATCATCCAGTCCAACTGCCTGACCAATTCGGGGCTGGATAAAAGCTAAACCATGTTGTCAAGGGCATAGTCCAAATGTCTTTTAAACACTGACAGGCTTGGGGATCCTGAGATGGCCCCTCTGCTCCCCCTGCATGATGATGACAAAGCCCACAGACTTGGGACCTACCTGCATCCCCAGGGCTCTGCCAGCTGCTCCTGCAGCTCCAAGTGCACAGAGAGCAAGGGCTGTCCATGCCCAGGGGTGCTCAGCTGCTGCACATCCCATGCCAGGGCTGCGCTCCCTTCTATCCATCCTGCTGGCACATGGTATGGTTCCCAGTAACCAAAAGGGTGGGCAGCAATCCAACCCCTATAACCCTGGTGGGACGCCCCTCCTTGTGGAGTATCAGAGAGGCTTAAAGTCCAAAGATATAAGGGAGCATGGGGAATCCAGGGAGGGTTCCATGGAAATGAACCATGTCCAGTGCGGGGACAGCACTTGGCTGCTTTATACAGAGAGCTCCCATAAGCACTTTGTTGGGGTTTAGGGTTTTTGTTTATTTGGTGGGGGTTTTTTTGTTTTGATTGGTTTTTTTAATTGGGATTTTTTTGTTAATTATTGGCTTTTGCATTTGTCCTGGTTCTGGCCAGGACAGGGCTAATTTCTGTAGCAGGCAGGAAGGACATGGCCAGGGCCCTCGGTTTATTCAATACTTGTCACGTCACAAGCAGGGGGATAGAGGGGTGTGGGGTTTTTCTGATTTTGTGGGGTGGCATGAGGTTTCACGTGGTGACAAGTGCATGTGAATTGTTCACCTCTCTTGTACACTCTTCTGTTAGTATTGTTGTTACTGTTCATTTTATTTCACTGCTGTTTCTAGTAAATTGTTCTTACCTTAACCTGTGATCTTTACCTTTTTGTGCCTCCAATTCTCTCCATGCCCCCTGAAGTGTTCCAATAGGAACACCAAACTGGGGAACACCATTCCTGAACCACAACAGCAATGCAGAGCACAGGTGCTGGCTGGAGCACTTGGCCTCCCACAAGGGCCTGGGCAGGAGCAGGGAAGCTACTGCCAAAACAGCATGGCCCGGTCAGAAATTTATGGCCAAATCAGCCCTGTCCTTCAGCCAGTTCTAAGCTGGCCAGGTCAGGCTATGTTGCTTATTCTCACCAGACCAGGTACACATGAAGTATCATCAGAGATGGGAAACTTATCTTTAGAGATAAAATCAGTGAGAGAGGAAGGACAAGAGAAGAGGGAAAGATTGGAAAAAAAGACTTAACTAGGAAGAAAAGATGAGGTGCATCAGTTCTCTGTCCTGGGGCAAGAATGGCAGCCACCTCACCCTTAAAGCAGAATTCAGATAAATTCAGACTAAAGACAAATGTTTAGTCAAAACTGAATCTATGTGGCACATTCCTTACAAGCAAAGGCTTTTATATCACTCCCAAAGAGGTGACTTAGCACTGCTTCCAACAGCCCTAATGCGCAGGAAATCGTGCCCCATCCAGAGCACTACACACAAAAGCCATTGCTGCAACCCTCACTCCCACACAGCTCAATATCTGCTCTGCAACCCAGCCACACTGCTGCCACAGCCATTTGGCTGGGGGTCTTCCCACCACATGCCAGCCTGGAGCCTCAGGTGAAGCTGTGAAGAAAAATCCCCCCCACAGGGTTACAGTGCTGGCATGTTTCTGCTGTTCTTTGCTACAGTTCCCCTGCTTAGAGGGGTCTTGGGCATCGCTGGAGTGGGACAGAAACATCACTGTAGGTTTGATTCATTTAAGGCAGGGGGAAAGGAGAAAAAGCAGCAAGTATCATCCTGATTAGGAAACACCTTGCACCCCTGTCAGACTGAAAACCCTGACAAACTCTTGCTCTGCCCAACAATGAAACCTCCAGCAGCTCTGAACCCACACGGCACATGGGGCCTCTGCCCAGAAAACCCTTCTGAGCAGCCAGTTGACTCACTGCTCAGCTCAGTACAGGTCTGAGAGCTCAGCCAGCAATAAGTGGGAATCTACACATACTCCCCACCAAAATTTTGCAGGGCTGCAGGCCCTCAGTATACCAATTGTTTGACGTAATTTGTCTTGCACAGAGGAAAGTGCCTGTTCCTGTGAGCTGTAATTCTGTTACGTATCTAACCCTGTTTCTCCAAGACAGAAAAAAATGTCCACCACAATCATCCCCACAGAAGGCATATGATGGACACAGGAGAAACAATGCCAGGTCATGTTTTTGCAACAGATCCAAACCCTTGGCAGACACAGGACATACCACCCTTGTACTGCTTGCACTGGCACAGTGACTCACTGCATGCAGGGAACCAGTGAGACCCAGGTGCAAAAGATGGGCAGTGAGGAGAGGGTGGTGTGAGGAGCAAGTGCAGTCTGAGCACAGTCATGGGGGAAACTTGGCAGGAATACAGGAGATAAAACTGCAGCAGTAAGCTCTGTGTCCAGGCACAAGGAGAAGGAAAGGTGCTGGGCACAGCAACACAAGTGAACACTGGAGAAGGATCAAAAGGCACAGCCCTGCTGACACTTTCATGCAGATCTGTGGTATTTTACATGTGACTGAACAGTCAGGTTTTCTGTAGGGGCTGCTAGTTAGTTGTATTTAGCAACAGCAGCAAGAGACCAGGAAAATCAGTTTCTCCTGAAAGCTTGAGGCCTCATTTTCAAGGCAGTCTCTCAATATTTGCCTCAAACAATCTAACAAGCGTTGTGGAAGATGACACTCTTTGCCTTGAAAAGAAAAAGTTAACTTTGATGGAATTAGGATAAAACTCCAGTTAGGGCAGACTCACAAGGGCTCAACTATGCAGTTACACCACTTTCTTCAAGGCAGCTTGTGCATTCCCAAGTTGTGCCTCTGCTACCTGATATTCTACATTAGAAGTGCATGTTTGCTTTTCATTACAGTTATGAGCCACTATTGGTACTGGTACACAGGTTAAATTTCATGACACCATTTTTTTTATTATCTGTATAAATACTCTGAAAAAAAGTAAATCAAGTGTGAAAGAAAGCAAATGTATCATAATCCTTAGACTGGCAACCTGAATTACACATTAAATATGAATACAATTTTAATAACCCCACAGTCACTAAATTAGCAATACAATAATGGAATTACCAAACAAAAAGTGAAGAGAAATTTTAGTTTAAATCTGTTTATTGTGATAACATTGTTCCAAACATCAATAAACATTGCACTGAAGTGTGGGTTGCTGTACCCCAGACAGTCCAGTCTTAACAAAAACCACTGTATTGGTATGATCACAGATTTGACATTTTAAACACACTACCTTTTTAGTGATTGGGTTGCTTAACAATCAAGTATTCCACATCTTCAAGGTAAAAATGAAACAGATAAGTGAAGAGTTTTCCACCCTCAAAATAAACCAACATTTTAACTTTTACCTGGAAGTAATTAACACTGTAAAAAAATCCCAAACAATTCCATTTTATTTCGCAAATTTTAACTTTGGAAACTAAAACTTCTTCAGGCAAAAGTGACACTTTAAAGGCATCTTTTAAAGGTATGTATTTTTGATGGTTCATTATGAATTTGAATTGCAGTCGTTTAAACAACTCATTCATATGACAGCATTTTCTAGAAGACTTGTATGAAATATTAACATGAAATCTCATCTGTCTTTACCATAAGTGGATTCAGAGTTTGCTTCAGAAGTCCCATGACAGAGTTGACACAAGTGTTAAAACTTTTCCAGTTGAAAAAAGAAAGGTTTTAGGAGTATACTGATGACAGAAAGCTAAAGAGACATGAGCCAAGACTGCACATGCAATTGTATGCTGCTGGGAATGAGAGCCCAATCTTCTGAAGTACAAACATGCTTGGTACATTAAAAAAAAAAAATTAAATCCAGTAATGTGTACCCTTCGAATTGTTGATCCTTAAAACATTATAGAAATGGGTAATGTCCAAATCACTAACAAGTTTTGAATTGCAGTGTTCCTTATTTAGTCCCAGACAGGTGTCATTGACTCAGCATTTGACAGGTTCTGACGCTAAGAGGATCTGCATCTTCAACAACACAGTCTTAACAGGGGTGTGCATGTGCCTACAGACACACACACTTAGAAGTTCCTCTTTCACAGAAAGAATGATTTAGCTTGCGCTAATTTCAAATCAGTATAGAACAACTTGTTCTCAAACATTAGTTTCAGGCCACTTCTCTTAACTAAGGTAACAAAGGACAGGCTAATGCATAATTCTTATTTACCCCCTTCACATTAATATTGCAGCACAAGCCTACAGTTTGATAGCAATGAGATGTCTTCTCTAGAGTCAGTAAAGTGCCCAGCAGCCCAAATGACAAAGTTATGCTATGACAGATAGTGTCCCCATATTCTGTCCCTAAAAAGGGTTTACAGTCTGAAAAGCTTCAAATACAAGCCAGATTGAAAAAAACCAAACAAGCCCTCTGCCCTACTCAGCAACACTTATATTTTATCAAAAAAAACCAAAAAGGCAACTGTAGCTGTTACAGAGCAAAAAAAAAAAATTTTTTTTTACTAAGCAACTTTTTGGACATTCCTACAATGCAAAATGACATGTTAGCATAGTAAGGAGCTCTCTACACACACAACCCCCATATTCCTACCAGCTGAAAGTACATGCATTTGGAGATATATGATATTTTCTGTCCATGCTGACCATTTGCTCAAGTCCCCACCTTGAAATCCACAGCTTATCTTTATGACAGTCTGAAAGCATGAAGGGAGTTGAAGTGAAGAGAACGAAATTAACCACATTAAAAAAATGAACCAAGAAAGACCGAGCCTTGGTAACAATCTGTCCCATTTAGAAACTCACTGTAGTTTCCCAAAGTGCTTTCATTTTTGGAAAAGCTGTGTAATACCAGGGCCACCAAGAGTAAGCTAAGCATGGTAAAGAAAACTTTCACATCCACAGAAGGACTGGTTTAGGAATGACTGCTTCACTCCCTTTATGCAAAATAGAATCTTTAGATAGAATATTTAATCTCATAATTAAAATATTATGTTGGATTCTTATTTATTTATTTTAAAGTATTTAAGTTACTTAAAAGCTCAAATCCCATTGATATTCAAAGCACTTGGTGATCAAGAAAATTTCAGTTCTAGTGAAACTTATGGAATCAAAGGTAAGGAACGGAAAAAAAATACATGGAATGATGTTTGTAAGCTTCTGACAGTACAAAAAAGAGGAAAAAAAAAAGAAAAGCAGCAAAAGATGCTGTGAGTTGAATCATGTGAAATCCACTTAAACACTGAGCAGACTGGTGACCAAGAACCACTGCAAGTATTATTCTCACAGTACAAGAATGAAGATGCCTTCCAAATCACTGACATATATGGCACACTGTGACAGACAAGTATGGATTTTTCCCCACTCTCATTCTCTTGTTCTGAAAGAGATTCCATTTTGGTTGTCTCCACTTATCATCCAATGCTTTATAAATACAGGAATACACTAGAGTTTTATAAGGTGGGGGAAAAAAGTCCTTTCATTTCCACAGTGATCTAAAAATGATCTCCTCGAGCAGTTCACCAACTGTCTAGCATTAGCCAGTGTTACATCAGAACTGTGGGTTAGGGCTCTCAGCCTGATAAAGGAAAGGAAATATTCCAAGAGAGGTGCAAAATCCTCTAAATGTACTCTTTTACAGGCAGTGAAACAGAGCGAGCTCCTTTCCTACATTCAGCCTGTGTCAGCTGCAGCAGAAGGGCCTGCCCAAGCTGTTCCTGAGAAGAGCAGCCCTGTGCAGGCACCACTGCAGGCAGCCAAACAAATGCCCTCTGAAGATCACTCGCCTTTCCCTGCTCCCACTGGGAGCTGTGTACAGGGAACAGCTTGCTCCAGAGCCTGCGGAAATTCTGGATGTTGCCCCCAGAAGGCTCTTTAATGCATGGCCCCAGGAACACACTTAAGGAGTGAGTGACAGGAAAGACTGTGCACCCAGAAAGCCCAAGACTGATGATTAAATGATGTTTAAATCACTGCAGTCCTTAAGCCCTCTGGGGTAGTGGAATGACACATTCTCACCATAGTTTTGTCCAAAGGAGGTTAAATGCATTCATCAAACTTAAAAAGCAGCTACCTTTGCCTTCAAGTACTTTTGGAGAAACACTAGTAGCTGCTTTTACAGCTGATAACCACTAGAGCTGGAATGTAATTTGTTCACAGGCTCTGACTGGAACCTGAGGAATGACCAGCATGATGTTTATGAATAACCCAAAACTTAAAAAAAAAACCAACAAAAAACCCCCAAAACCAAAACAAACCCACCAAAATAAAAAGAAAAAAAAACCCCAATGTTTTATTCTGCTCTGCAGCATTTAACCATTCTCACAGCTGGAATCTCCCTATTGAGTTGCATTTCCTTCCAGCTCTTGAAAACCTGTAATACAGAATTCTGGAAAGACCTGCAGTTGACAATTAAAAAAATTAAATACATAATTTGTTTAGTATTACAATTCCCTGAATATAATCTGTACATACATTTTACTGGCCTACACACCATACACACACATACACATCATCATCTGTGCTGAAAAAGGAAATAAAAATGCCAGTTCCCCAACTCTTACAGAAATGTTCAAGATTTTTCTTGATGGAAATTTAAAGTGACACAGCTCAGCCCGAAAACAACAAAAGCCATACAAGTGTCTGAAGACAACTTTCATTTTAACAAGCTCATGAAATAGTTAAAACATTGTGTGAAAAAAAAAAGAAAGTAATAAGCACGGTTAAAGAGTTTGAGTGGATTTGTACAAGCACAGTCTTGTACGTGTGACAAAAGGCATATTTACATTTAAAGAGGAATTTTATGTCTTCAGAGTCTGTCAGGCTAGTAAGGTCTATACGTTTTCTGTATTTTAGCTGAGAAAGAGCACACTGGTCTTAGGCTCCAGCTCCTTTCAAAAACGGCCTAATTGCCCATCTGAACATTAAATCACTTTTTTCATTAATAGGTCTGACATTCTATTTGGCAGTTTCCATATACTTTTTGGCTTAATTTTAGAAAATATACTATTAAGACAAATTTTAAAAAAAATCAGTCTATGTTTACAATAAGGTCTGTATTGATGAAAATGCAAAGTCACATTTTACCTCAGCACTTCTTTGCTCTGAAGCACTTGCGTACCATGACCATCAACAACAGGCCAATCTCAAGTGCCTTAGAACAGGGAATAAACACAAGCAATAAAGAAACAAACAAACAAAAAGCCCACACACATTCCCCCCAAAAAAATAAAGACAGTAGCTTTGCATTTTCTTTGTTTCAAACTAACCAAGTTAAAGTGATTTCCTTAGTAAGACTTACGGTACCAATATATAAATTATCATCTTCATTAAGAAAGTTCTTCACATTTAAACTGAAATTGAGTAGCTGAATACGAAATTCCATCTCTTGGTGAAAACTACTTTTCAGGCCAGTTCATCCATGTTAAGGTCAGGAAGAGGCTCTCTCCAGTAGCAAAAAGAGCTGAATTCTGGGCACGGAAATGCAGAACTCTGTTCTTTATTAAGCAGTGGGAACACATATTCCACAAGCTCACTTAGTCTGTAATACCTATATGAAAGAAGAAGACAAAACCCCCATTATTTAACAGTCTAGTCACTGTTCAGCTAGAGCCAAAAGGGAGCTTTGGAAGTCTAGACCAGAAAGTCATAGTTCCCACTACTGCAGAACCAATTTTCAATTTTATTTTGCCAGTTTTCATTTTAAAAAGTTTCAGTCAAGTATCCATAGCTGAAAGTCTCTGGCAAATACGGTTTTGTACCTTATGTATGCACATATGTAACAGGAGGTCATGGTCACAAATACAGTTATTTTGTAAACTGGTTGCTACATACTTTCTTTAGTGGAAATAACAAAAATGGTCTTACGAAGATTTGTTTCCCTTAGTCTGTTCTTGGATCAGTTCACCCTTTGGATTCACAGTAAATATTCTGCAGGCTGGAACTCCCACTTGCATGTAGGCATATACATCCTGCAAAAACCACGAACAAAAGCACATGCTTCAACACTTCCTTACTGAATATGATCCAACAATTTATCAAAAGAAGGAGAAAAGCTGATCCAAAAAGGGTACAGTACAACTGCCTCTTAAACAGCCCCTAAACAGTCAAAAAACAAAACACACACCCACCACCTCTCCTCGCACCAAACCATACACAGGCACCCTAATAAAATATTCCCCCCATCCCCAAACACTTAATTCCTATTCCCAAGCCTTGCACGACAAACATGCACAAAATCTATACCACACAACAATACTGTTGTTACAATATTCTTCCTACAATTCTCCTCTCTCTGTTGCAGTAGCATTGAGCTGCAGAGAAAATACAGAAACTGTACAACAATTGGAAAAAGGATTCAAGACTGCAGAGCACGGCATTAATGTCCTTAGGTTATAAAACCGTAAAAAATGCTTAAAAATAATTTGAAAAGCTGGCACATATTTAACAAAATTCTGAGAATATTAACGTATCTTTGTAACCTTTCTCCTATAAGCAGCTGTAGCAGTTTTTATTTAAGGTATCTGTACATGGCTTCTCCTGACCAAACCCATAAAAGCATCAGTATACTATTTCTATGTTCAAATTTTGATACATACAAGAAGAAAAGCCTGGTTTTTTTGCTTCTCAAGTACTTCATGCATTTTAACCCTTCATTTAGAAAGGGGCAGACTCACATTGGGCCTGTTTCCAAAAGCAGCATAGAAAGGCTGTTTACTGGGAGCAAACAAATTCTTGATATCATTCAAACATTCGATTTTGAACTTCTCAGGCTTCTTTTCTATTACTTCCCTGAAATAAAATATCAGCAGTCAAATTCCAAGTCACGGTTTCATTAAGGGCATCCTCCTTTCCCCATTCAGCTGATATTTATATTCTCATTGTTTCCTCTTGCTAGCACTGGTAGTTGCACAGACATTGGTAACTCCAAGCTCTCCAAGAATGATACAAGAGACAATCAAACATTCGCTGTTTTCCAACATTCACAGTAAAAAACACAGGTGTGTAACCTGTGCATAGGCAAAGTATAAATGGGATGGAATTCCCAGCTGTGAATGCAGTTTGTGAACTGCTTATTTACAGTAAATGACTATCTGAATCAGAAGATCTAATCAAGTACATATAAGCTGGTTAAAACTCCTGTCTCTCACAAAAGAGTGTGTAAGGCCCCTGACCTTAATGGAATTTGCTGTCATTGCTATCCACAAATGAGTCATTCTTAACAAAAAAACCCCAAAAAGTACTTCCACTATCAGTTCCTCCCATCAAGAACAGGTAGAATATGGCTGGCCCAAAAGATCAACTGAATTGAACCATACCTAAACTCCATATTGCTTTGTACGTAGTTGCATATGGAGCACTTCCAATATCCTAAGATCCTGTGGCATGACAGTCTATATTCCCTAGCTTTTCTTCTTTTCTGTCTATCTTGTGTAATAGCACTGCACTACAACCCTTTCAGCTGTATGTGAAAAGACAAAAGTGTACTGATAGACAGGACCTCTAAGGAATTATGCATGGACTAGAGGAGTAAAGAGAAGGGAAAATGAGCTCCTCTAGGACTGCTATGTTGTGTTTTGTAGCTACTTCTAACATGCCCACAGAAACAGATGCATACAAGTGAAATTCAAACAAAACAGTTTATAAATTATCACTAGAGGGACCTCAAGACTCAGTAGTAAACCTAGTGCAGAGTGGAATGTTATGTTACAGCTGTAATGCCAAATATTTTATATCTGCTTCTTTCTCTGAAATGGGGAGAAAACAGATGGATGAAATTCGACATCCTCACCTATGAAAAGCAGAAAACAAACTGCTGGGGGACAGCATGAGAGGGCCCCTGGGGAGAATTGTTCCTTTGTCATTCACCCAGTGTAGGTATCCTCTGGTGATATCTGCCATCCCAATGGCACGGGCAGAACAGTACAGAAACTTGTAGCCATTTCTAGAAAAGAATTATCAACTTAGTTCATATTCCTGCTGAAGAGCTTCTTTGCAAAGGCAAGTACCCAATTATAGCAATGTCCAGAGGCACCAGTTTAGGTACTGATTTATTGCAGTGCTCTGCATACACACAAGGAAAAGACTTTTCTACTGTTAAAAGAATCTGCAAGGCATACAGTAGTTTAAACACATGACTCAATCAAAACCGAGAAACAGGAAGTGCAAAAAGAACAGAATACTCAGATGACACAATTAGATGGACTAGACTGTGTTTAAGTAAGTGCCCCATTGGTTTTGTTCAGCTTCTTTCAGTCCAGCTACACATAGAATTACAGCAGTTATTTAAATTATCTGCATCACAAAGTAATGGGTGCCACATCTCCTGCCTTTTTCGGGTTGTTGGCAGAATTTGCAGCGCAGGGTGAAGGATGGATAACAACAAATGTTCATTAAACTCCCAAATTTTTCCTGCAGACTTTGTAGGGTCATCTGTTACACAGATTTGTACATAGTTACTGCATGCACAAAAGGCTTGAATGCATTTTCAAAGACTTGATTCAATTTGGCATATTAATTCCAAAACTGATCTTCTATTATGCACTGAACAAAAAAAGCCCAAAACACTCAAACAAACCAAAACAACCCACCAACAAAAAACAAACATTCAGGTTATCTACCATGGACTGCAAGGGACCACAGATGAAATTTAGCCACAGAACCAAGGATGAAAATAGGTTCTATGACCCGATATATTTTTGTGGGCAGAAAGACTACTAAAGAACAAAGACAGAAGTTAATTATTTTAAGTAAATCCTCAAGTTTTTAACAGTTGATCATCCTGTGTTCTTCTGCAGCACCAAGGATTATTTCTGGCTTCCCTAGATTTTTGAAAAACAGTTTGCTAAACAAAGGACCAAATCTGAAAGATAAGGAAGTATGAAGGTTTATTTTGCCCCAAGTCATTGGACATAAATATTATAGGCCTATATGCCTCTTAGGTGAACAGCACATTTAAAAGGGTGTGCTTTACAGCACTTTTGAACTAAACAAGTACCTCACTGCTGCTGTAAGGCAGACGGCACAGAGGCTGCCTCTGCAGGTCCTTCAGGATACAAGGTAAGCACAGGGAAATGCCAATTTGCTGAATTATTTTTCCAGTGTCCTACTGAACTGCATCAGCTTGTATCAGAAATACAATTGTGATAGAAAATTTAAGCCAGGCCACCAAAGTACTCTTTGTGACAGTAGCAAGCTGTTAATTAGGCTTGTTCCAGAGCATGGAATCTATCGTAAGGAACATTCACTTGAGTTAGGTAGCAAACCCAATAAAACATAAAATACTTAGGCACTGGAAGGACACAATTTAGTTTGACTTTAAACTGTACCATGTTTCTAAAAGGTTTTGTGATCAACCTCAATTGGTGGAAACAGACATGCACGATTGTTTGAGAAATTACTGCTATTACAGTTCTCTTTTGCAGTCACAAAAATATTACATAGCTTTTAAAAATAAAATGCAGAATCAGGCATTTGAGAAGGGAACTAGTAAAAGTGGTGTCTTGCATTCTTGTAAAAGTATGCATCTGGGGAAAAACTTAGTTTTGCTGTGAATAACAGAAGTAGCTCACTTCCCAACATTTAGACCAACAAATAATAATAAACTGCGTAATCATTAACAAATATCCAATTATCTGTCCATTAATCCACAAATTCCAGAAAACTCTAGCTGTTTCACAGATTACATACTCACTCATTTATGGAATGATAGAGTTTTGCAATGCCCTGATGAGTCCAGTCCTTGCCAAACTGAGGGAGGATATGTCCTAAAGCATCAGACCTAAAAGCAAAATCAAAGATACCTGATATTCAATATATGCATACAGTGTGTACAAAGAGTATTTACAGAAATACCTCTCCAGAAGGTCCTAACTATTGCAAAAGTGGGGCCACACAAGTCAGTTTCCAACTTAACCTATGGCTGCTAAACCTGAGAATTTTGAGAGGGAACAGTCACACGGTAAAAATTATCAACTTGGCATTATTCTTTTAAAAGACACTTTCTAGCTTGCTGTAGAGGCAAGTACAAATTAAAATCAAAAGAGGTTTATTTCATGATTGTTAATGAACATCCTTTAATAGTAATCTTACAAAAAGTTTATCTTATTTTGAAAAGCAGAGTGGGATCAATGAAGCAAGATTAAAAGAATTAAAGAAAAGAAAAAAACTACCAAAAATACTTACTTGGTTATTGTTCCATCAATGTCTGATATGATGATTTTATCATTCCAGTTCCAGAGGTATATTGTTCCTGCACAACGGCAAGTCCCTTGATACTGGGTTGTAATACTAAATACAACATCATTAGGGCCATCTCTGAGCTTCAACTTTGCCTTTAGAATAAATAAAAGTAAATGAAAATACAAGATGCCCTCCCTCTAAAATTTTTAGAATCATAAATGAGCTGCAGAAAATGGCTCTATACTCTTCCTTGTCTATTTTGATTTAACTGATCAAAAAGTGAACCACGGTTTAACACTGGCATAATTTTTCTGGCAGCATCTGCTGCAGTTTGGCTGCATGTATTTAAACGTCCACAGCATCTCCACCTGCTTACAGCAGCAGATATTTTACTCTCTGCCACTTTAATTCTTGCTATCACAGTAGACTTGCCGTACTACTATCAACTGGAACTCTCAGTATGCCACAGTATGCAGCAGCAGTTCTTACTTAGGGGATGCTTTCCTCAGAATTCTTCCCTGATTAACATCCTACATTCAGACAGCGGCAGAACTAACAGCAGAATGCAGTGAGTAAACTGCACATCAGTTTAAATGTACATTATTAGACAGATATTCAGATGTATTAAGCAGGTGTCCAGATCTCAGGATATCCAAACTGCAGAAGCAAACAATGTCACTTTTTCTGGCAACATCTGAATATAGAAGTTTGATTATAGAACTTTGTAAGAAATTACTATTTTTAATCTAAACACAGATTCTTAAAAAACACACACTTTCACTATAAAGTATTTTAAATTTATTTTTAAATTTTAAATTTCTCCATTCCTTTTTTCTGCTGCTAGCAAGGTAATCTGAACACCATCTTTACTATGTAAAATGTACATATAAGTTGCTTCTAAAAAGCAGAAAAAGTCCAGCTCTTAGAATCAGAGTGAGATTATGAAGCATCCTCTGTACAAGAAACGCGTGCCACTTACTATTTGGTCTGAAGACAGTCTAAGTGACTTCTTATAAGATGGAACGTTCCCATGGGGTGGATGCTCTGCTGGGGCAGAATCCATTTTCAGGGATTCCTTCACCTCCTGTGATGCTTCATCACTAGAAGAATCATCTTCTGGCGGTCTAACATGACATCAACCAGAATACATGTAAGTTACAGAAAATGCTTCTTAAACAGTGAGATTCTTATGCAAGAGTAATTTCCACTTATGTTGAGGGTTTGGTACTACCAGATAGCACAGATAACAAAGTCCATGGTTGAGTGAATGCCCAGATAAAGCCAGTATATGCCAGTAAGCAAGACTTGTAGTGCCAGTACTGGTGGAGCTCTAAACATTACTATTCCTAGGTGGCTCCACACATGACAGGTTTAGTAGACACAGTGTCAAGTGGTCACTAATACTAGTTGATGAATTAGGTAAACTGCAGATGGAGAGGGACTCTGAATAGGTAACAGTGCTTGGTTTTTAAAAAAAGCTGCCACAGTTTCTATGTAAATTAAACTGTGGGTGGTAAGTTAGTGGAGTAGCTCACCTTTTAAGGTTATTCACAGACTTATTTTCCTGCTCATTAGAGATTTCAAGATTAAAAACAGCATTTAGTTCCTCTGAAGTATTAAATCACAATATATTTAGTTTTTTAAATCTTTAAGACACCAACACTTACAAGTATCTTTGTAAAAATCACGGGAGAACATGAATAGGCATAATAAATTACCTGGAATGGGACAGTTTTGTGCTAAGCACTGATAGTTGTCTACCACAATCTTGGGCAGCTTGTGCCTGGTAATTAATACTATTTTATTGTTTCAATTATATAATGTTACAAAAAATTCCATATGGTTTAAATTATTCATACAATATTAGGTTTTCACAAAAGAAAAAAGAAATTACAAACAATATCTCAGAAACAATGCCACTATATTTACAGAATAGTGTCCCATCTAAAGGTTACTATGTATGTCTTCATTCCATCAGTTATGTTATGATTTAAGAAGTAAACACAATAGGATTTAGGAAATAACTGTAGTGTGTCTGTAGTTCCTACAATGTTTGCTGCCCCATTATTTTGCTGAATTCTTTGCTAAATATATCTGGTTTCTCTTCAGTAGCTTACAGGAAAATGTTTCTTCCCACAGTACATTCCTACTGAATTCCTCATTCAGAAAAGAGAAATAAAATAAAAAAGAAGCCACTATTCAGTCCACAAAATAAGTCTTCAGACAGGAACACACCTACTATTAACTTGCTCTTTTATAGTTGCTGGCAGTTCATTTGCTCTCTGCGTCTCCGTTTTCCCCTCTTTTGCCTCTGGTATCTAAAGCAGCATGATAATAAAGAACACATTGACATTTTAAACTGATCTGAGTGAATTCATAGTTTTAAGCAAACAGGTAACAATTTAGTACATAAACTATATTCCGTCTCTGAATTGCTCATTTTACAAATTATTTATCAAAAGGATGCTTACAAAGAAATGAACCATCAAACCTTTTTATTATTTCAGGCAATAAAACTGCATGCCAAAAATTGAGAGCTGCTAATTTAACATGATTAATTTAGCATTAAGGGAGCTGTCAACCTCTAAGCTTATAAAATTCACTTTTTTTGTGGGGAAGTAAATGTAAGGCCCATACTCAAGGTTTAGAAAGCTTAATTTAGTCTAAAATGGGGTGTGTCTTAGCATAAACTCTATTGTGCAGCACAGAACCTACTTCTTTGTGTGCATATTCCTGTAGCATACTGCAGTGACTGAAGTGTAGCTCTGACAACTGCTCATGGCTTAGAAGAAAGAATTTTAAGAACATTGTGCAACAGCTGAATACAATAAATTTTGCTGAAGCAACCAGTAACATCAAATACTGCTGCAGTATTTAAGGCTAAATAAACAGATGCAGGTACAGCTACTGCAACCCTGAGTAACTCTCAGCTGGCAATCAGTGACACTGAGCTATATCAGCAGCATTCTGAGGCGCTTCAACAAATTACAACGTTTTCATCTTTTAACAGCTCAAAAGAAGTCTCCAGTTACCTGTTTAGTCATGCTTTCTCTCTTGCGCCAGAACCACCACCTTCCAGACTTCTTTGGCATCTTCTCTTTGACCCAAGACTCAACAGTAGCCTGAAAAATTAGACATGCTTTTAATTTGTATAGAAAAAAAAAGGGACAATCATGTGTTACTACACACAAAATTTTCAAATAAAGTATACATTTATTTATTTACCTTAGGCAAACTCTTCTGAAACACCTGCAAACTCAAAATCATCGGAGCAGCCAGTGCCCAGTTATAATACCTGTTTTAAAACATTTATTGGTAAGATATTACAAAATCTGACTACAGGTCAATAAATTCAACATCAATGGCAATTGCAAAAAAAAAATCTAAACTTTGGCTAAAGCTAAATTTAATGCAAAACTTCAGTTCAAAATCTTTCTCTTTGAGACTGAGAAACAGATTGGTCAATAACACAAATTACAATGGAAGCTGAGAAATGTGCTCACATTAAAGAGCAGATTTGAAATGGGATTTTGTATGGCCTATTTATATGATATGGAGAATGTACCTGTTATAAATCCGTATTACCAAATTAGGATTGTCTATGAGTCCAGGGTTTTCAGCAAACTCATGATAAGTAATGATATGTTCCATGAATTTTTCTGCAATAGAAACAGATTTTAATTAAAAATAGTAATATAAAATACCAAGATGTCTGTTTAGTTTATATCTAGCAAACCCCTGTCTGGCATTTCAGAGTCGTGGCTCATCTTGCAACATTACTGAAGACATGCCAATATGGCCCACCTGTCAAGGGTCTTGTAACTGCCTCCTCCTCAGGAGGGAAAGCCTTGCACCACTCCAACAGTCACAATAACAAGCATTAAGAAATTAGAAGAGGGAGGATAAGGAGGAGGCAGAAACTAATTCAGTTTTCAGGCTGGAAAAAGAGAGCCATGCTTGTCTAAGCAAGTTTTCTTCAAAAACTATAATGGCAGGTAAGGGGCCTAGATAATACACCAAAAGAGGAGGTGAAGGATGTTGTCAGCATTTCAGGTTTGAAAAACTACTATCACTAACTACTAATGGCATATTCATGACTCGTTTCTATACGTGTTTGCAGAAACCCACAACTGAGTGTAATATCCTGGCAAGCAAGACATATTTTTTCCAAATCAAATCCAATATTACTGCTACCATGCTACCAACAGTTCTGAGTGTTCTGAGTCTTTATTAATGAGCACTCAAACTTCACTTCATGCATTGGAGACTGAAAGACCATTAAAAAAGTAATACTAAAAACACTGTAATACATGTTTATGAAGATTATGTGCTCCCAAAAGTTCCCTCAAAAATACATACAACTTCAACATTAAATAAACTAGAGAGAATAGTCAGCTCATTAAGAATCAGCTGGTAAAAATCTAAAGGTTATCAAACAATTAGGACAGGAAAAGTAGAGCAAGCAAAGAGATAGTCCAAAACAATAGTTAAAGTTTTTGGGGTTTTTTTTAATCACTCAAAAAAAATAAAAAGGAAGAAAAATTGTCAGGCAATTGGAAAAAGCATTAATTTTGAAGGTTTATATAGGACTAAGCAAGTAATTGCAGCCAGAAACCAGAGTGGCTGGTCAGATAAACATGTGCAAAAAAAGAGAGAGAAAGCTTCTCAAGACATCAAGTGCCCTTGATTAATTTGAGGTTAAATTCTTCTATCTCTGCTTGGCTAATGGTTGAGAATTTTAGAAAAATTCAAGATTATCCATCCTCTTCTCTTTACACGAGCATAGAAATAAGCCAAGTTTTGTAAGGAGGAAATCAGAGCATTCAAGCCACCTCATTTGTTTAGCTGCCTGAGCTCTATCACTCTTCATGTTTTAGTCTTTCACGCACCTTTAGAAATCTCTCCATTTTCATTGAGACCTCCACAAAGCGAAAGTGTAACGTCAGGCAGGTCCATAGCAGAGTCGGACATGCACTCTGTGCCACTGTCAGCAGCAGCACTTCCCACTGACTGCGGTGACTGGGAACCAGAAAGGGTGTCCGACTCTGTCCACTGCCTGAAGCCAGGGTCAGAATCACTAAAGGCAAGTGAAAACTGTTTTACTTGTGTGAAAAAGATGTATAGATTTTAGGTTACAGAACACACAATATGATTATTAGAAAAAAAATAAAATCATCTTGCTGTTGCATTTCTACGTCTTTTTACAAGATAAATTTAAAACAGCCAAACAAAAAAACCAGACACTAACACCCCCATCAACTCCTCATAACAGTAGTGGATTGACAGTTTCCAGTTCTCCTAACTTTCAGCTAAATTGGGAAATAATTGCTTATAACAAAATTGGATTTAAATGAAAAAAAAATCCTCTACATTCTAATTTTGCAGAACAATACTGTGCTTCTCAATCTTTACCAGAAAGCTGTAGAATAAAAAACCCAGAAAGACACTGCTTCATGTTGTTAGAACACTGTGTGTGTTTGGATGAAGTACAATAGAAAAGAAAGGTGACACAAAAAAAGTCACATTATCATCTAAGGTTAGAGTTATTAGTTTGAACTGAAGTACTGAAAAGTTCACAATTTTAGTTTCAACATAAACTAAGGGACACTTCTTTATTATTAAGCTATATTTTTACAAAGGTCTTCCTAGACAGTTGTCCTTTTGCAAAGCATTTCAGTAGTATAAAATGATTCGATTTCTTCAAAAAAAGCTTAATGAGTGAATTTTGAGACTGAGCTGCCTTGAATGAAGATGCAGTGGGATTTTGATATCAAAAAAAGGGTTGGAAAGGATGTACAGGGTATGCAACACATAAACTTGTGTGCTTCTCTAGAGCTAGCAAAATGGCAAAATGGAGCACTGGTGCAAAGAGTGAAGCTTAAACTTATTCCCCTCTCTGCAGAACATACAGGTTCCACAAAGATGAAAATTCTCAGTAGTGATCTCCCATGTGATCTTTCAATGTGTTTCTTGTCAAACCAGAAACAGATTTTCCCAATGAGATCATTACTGGTTACTCCACAAATGCCTAGAAACCTGAAGCCCAATTCTTGTTATCAGAACTGGCACGTAAACAATACATGTAATAACTCATGTAATGCAACTGCAGTATCACTCCAGATCCATTGAATTTTAGTTCAAAATTACCTCTTGGGAAAGTAAAGTGCTGCAACTTCAGGTTCCAGAGCCTTTAAGTCATCCAAGTAAATATCATCAGGTCCTTGATGATGACTTCGCTTGTGTACCCCTGTTAATTTTAACAATTAAGATTATCAAGATGAAGTTGTCCAGACACATTAAGTACAAAAGTAATTGTGGAAGACTCAGACTTATTAGTATCATTTATAAATTCCAGAGTTTAATTACAGTTTTAGTGAGCTAAGACTTGAAATAAGAAAAACTGAAAGGGGCCATTTATACTCTTTCCACTATGGCCTCAAAACTGGTAGATCACACTAAATAAAGGCAGCTTTATTACATACCTTTCTTTTTTGAAGGAGAGTCAGTTTTTGCTGTTGGCTTTGTTTCTGGTAAAGGGTCCACCAACATTCTGGAATGATGATCAGCATCTAATGGCAAAGGAACTTGTGGTTCTACGATTGCAGAAGCGAGGGAATCTTTACCATCCATCTGCTTAAGCAGAGGATGAGTTCTTGGCTCGGGTTTCAGTACTGTACAGACAGAATCTTTCACATCATCATCATCTTCAACTTCATCAGAGCTGAGGATGACCCTAAAATGAGTCTTCTCTGATGGAGTAATGGTGGCTGTTTTGCAATGTTCCAGTTTCTCTTTCTTGCTTATCTGAAAAACAAAAGTCTAGTCAATCCTTTCACTCACCTGCTTGTTTTATTCTATTCTAAACATTAAACTTGTACTCATGGTACAAGTCCTAGTCACAAGTAATCCCTCAAAGAATTTAAACGCATATTTTAGCAACATCAAACATGTCCCACCATTTCATACTAGTTTATTTACAAGTTTAGCAAAGAAACTGCCATAGGGGAAGTGCTGACTTGACCAAACCGTAGCAAGAAAAAAGCATAAATGTGGTTATGTCAGGGCTTCTGTTACCAGCTGTCTTCCTGAGATACAACATATACTCTCCCAAGGTTACAGTTCTCTGGAATGAACTAGAACTTAGTCGATGGTAAAGGAAATTATTTTCTAAAGTTTTTTCCTTCAGTTTCTAACCAAAATTCCAAAATTTCAAGCTTTTAGTGCTAGGTTTTCTGGAATAATTTGCTGAGCGGTTTTTGAATTTAACATAGCCAAATCTCTGCCGGCCACGAGAGGGTGCTACTTTCCCACTGCAGCTAAATCATTCTGAAGAACAGCAGCAAGATTTCCAAACCTCTCCTAGGACATAATTTTAGATAAGCCAAAATAAGTTCACTAAGTTAAAGACAATAAATAAATTTACCTTGGTTGATTCTGGGAATCCTCCCCATGTCCATTCCATGTGAGATTCAGATCTGAGCAAGCTCTCAGCAGGCTTAACTTCTAGTTCTGAATCACTTTTAGGGCAGACTTGCTCAGAGAAAGGGCTAGCAAATCAACAAGAATTAAAAAAAAAAAAAAGAAAAAAGAAAGCTACAGTGTTTAAAATGCATTTGTTGTGCAGCTACTGTTGGTAGAGTTTTCAACAGCTTAACAGAGCTTCAATTATTTGGCAACATGGCAAGAAGCCCAGCAGGGTTTTCAGACAGTGAGAAATTAGGTTAAAACCAAAATCACATTAAAGGACTTACATAGTGATCGCACTAAACAGATTCCCCCACTATATCTGCAGTGCAGATACAGCTCTTCTCTCAGCCCATGTTCCATTTTTCAAACAAAACAAGAGCAAAAGAAAAAAAGTTTGCTAATGGAAAAAAGTAAGCTTTAGGTTCCTTACCTCATTAAAAATACAGCATTTTAGTTTGCTATACCAAGAATTGAGTAATAAAAGTCCTGCAAACCTATCTCACAAATGCATGAAACAACATTGACTCCCAATGTGGGTCAAAAACATTAAGAAGATAACTTAGCAGGGGAACAGGAGATTATTTGAAAACTTCCTTCAGATGTCTTTGGACTCCATGACCTTTTAAAATCCATTATATTTTTCCTACAGTAGTTATTATTCATGAATCAGAAACAGACTTCTGAAATTTACTTTAGCCAAGATTACTTTTAAGCCAGAACACTCTATAAAGTGCTAGAAAGGACTGATTTCAAAATCATTTTGCTCTTATGACCTTACAGACTGAAGGAAACACAGGGTGTTGTTTTGAAGTAGCATTTAATGTTGGGTCTGCCCGTTCCTGAACAGGGCAATTATACAATTATATTGCATACTATAGAACTGCTGCTCTTTTTACATTTTGACATTTGTAACATATTATGGTTTGGGTTTTTAGATAGTAGCTAGCTAGATAAAAAAGGTCAATCTTTGAATTTAAATTGGAGGGACCAGAACTGGACACAGCACTCTGTATGTGCCCTGACCAGCACAGAGCGGCGAGGGATAATCACATCTCTGCCTCTGCCAGTAATGCCCTTGTGAATGTAGCTCAGGTTCCAGTCTGACTTTGCTCTGCAACCATGCTCTGCTGACTCATGTTCAGCTTGTTGTGTAAAGGACCCCAGGTCAGCAAGGCTGCTCCCCAGGCACACAGATCCCAGTCTGTACTGGGCTCTTTAGTTAACTTAACCCAGTACAAGATTCCACACTTGTCTTTGCACTTCTTGCACCAGGAGAAGTTTCATCTTTATATAAGAAAGAATTGTTTCACAGTGAGAACAAATAACCACTGGAACAACCTTCCCAGGAAAGTGGTCCCCATCACAAGAGGTTTGCAATTTGTGACTGGTCACAATCTCATACAGGCTCCCACTCCCATGAAAGACTGGGTCAAATGACCTTCTGAAGTCACTTCCAACTTGGGCTGTTGAATGATTTAATATTGAATTGTAACATATCTACAATGGTGATTCATCATCTCACGGTCAACTTTGAGCCTTCATCACTCATGGACACAATACCATTTTGGTATTTCCCTCCTCAGTTCTTGAACAATGTCCCACAGAGATTACATTTTCTCTACTGTTAGAAGGGCTTATTTAAAGCAACACACTCATGAAAATATACATACATACTTGTTTTCAGGAAAAACATGAACTAATTTTCCCTACATGCCAAATAATTTGTTCCACCTACATTACAGGTCAACTGGAAGCCATGCAGAATATTAACCTGTTTCTAAGCCTAATTCTTATTATTCAGCAGTATTCAGTGCAAAATATTGAATACTTCAGGGCTTTGGGACCCTAAGACTGTTCTACTTCCCCCAAAGAATAAGTGTTCCATTGTCATTCTAAGGCAGAAGTCTTCAGTCAAAGCCCCATGCTTGTAATAGTGACCTAGTCAAGCTAACATTGCTTGTTAAAACTGGAAGAACATTGATGGTATCAGGTATTAAATAGTTAATAGTTATGCTTTTCATCTTATTATAGTGAAGTAGGACAAACAGAAGTGTCCTCATGGACACTTGCCTCATGGACTGAGGCAATTATCTTCCCTTTATCTCCCTGCAAGGGTTCTGAAGAGCAAGACAACCAACCTCAATAACAAGTCAGTTCACTTTTTCAGATCTCAAAAAAAAAAAGGAGGTTATTAAAACCTCCCATTTCTCTTTCATTGTATGATAGCTACAGTATAAATCCTACTTGGATGACTTCAGAGAAATAATTAAATGCAAAATTTCTCTTCTCGTAGATGGCTCATGCAAGACAGTCCTCCACCCAACCACCCCCTCACAGAAAGGAAAATTGCCAATTTCTCTGTTACACTGCAATCTGTACTGGGTAGCTTTCTGTTTAAAAAAACACGAAAACTATAAAGACCTTGGGTATATCTCACATGATGCACAAACAAGTTGTTAGAGCAGACTAACCCGTAAACATGTAAACAAGAAGAGACGTATGAATCATCCCTCCCAGATACAACCTGCTGGTCTATGGGAGCTAAGAGTTTTATAAACTGAAAACGAGTATCAGCCTCTATGCTACAATTATCTAGGTGATATAATACATACAACAATGTGTCAATCTTAGGGTCAAACACTGGTGACTGCTTTTCAGACATAAACCACAAACCTTTGGGGAACATCTGAAGACTACATCTCATGAAGTATAAATGAGGATGTGGTTGTCAGACCAAAACATAAAAAGGAATGATAATAGGATTTCCTGTGCAACTGCTTCTGTTCATTAACCAACTATGCACTGGGGGAATTAGCAGGTGCTGGGTGTGGGCTGGTACATTCAGCTCCACTGAGGCCACAGTCCTGGAAACACCTGAAGCAGACAGATTATATGCACTTCAAAAAGCATTTTCTGAAGGTTCATCTATTCTGCACTACTATCTATTGACACAGAAAAACATGTACCTGAGCACCAAGCAGCTAATAAGCAACAGTGGATATCACAGAAGGCTGACTAGTAACCCTCACTGACGCTGTGAATGTGTCTGCTGTGAGGGAGATTCCTCAATCAAGCTGAAAAGCAGCAGAACTAGACACTTACCAAAAAGTTCAGATGAATCAAGATACTACTTTGCATATTATGGGCAACATAGAAGCCCTTTCCTGTATATCCAGTGTTCAGCAAAGATAAAAACTTTACCTCAAGTACTTTTTCACTGGAGGGGAAATGGTAAAATAAAGACAACTTTTTTTAATACACTGAGTAGAGAAGAAAGTTCCCAAAGTTTTTAATTAGTATCAAATGTTCCATTTGATATCACAAAAGTTAGGCAAGTTTGATAGTTTTACAGATACAGGGCACAGTGATTTTTTTTTTTTAAATAATTATTTGTCATTATACATATGAAGACATTACAAAGTGACTTACTTCTCCAGAGGTGACCAGTCACCATCAGATAAGGGGTAATGGTCTTTCGAGTGGTAGATCAAAGATTCTTTTTGTTCTTCACCCTTTGGTGATGAATTTGAGGATCCTCTGTAGAGATATAAGAGATATCAAGTCAGCAATAAGAAATCTGCATTACTAATTCATATGTCATTAAAAATCCAAGATCAAAATAAACTAGTATACAGCTTAAAGGATTTGTTGTTTGCAAAACACTTCCAGGTAACTTGAAATTCATTTTAAAACTATTATTACTTGAAAATATTGTAATTTAAAATCTACTACTCCTGTAAGTTAATACTGAAGAAATCACAATAGCATAAATAATATTACTCTCTATGAGTACTGATAACGTGATATTACTCTACACAGATAATATTACCAAAATACAAAGACGAACATAAATTTTTACATGTAACCTTTACCATGTGAATCTTGCAATCCCTGGAAAAGTTAAATAGAAAATGGAAGTTTGACAATGCACATTTCACAAGTTAAAACCAGTAAGAAATGAGGGGTAGGTACCAGCCTCACAATTTACCCAAGAGTTTACAAATTAACATCAACTACAAGTAGATAGACCCAAAACCAATGAACAGTAAGACCCACTGAGCAGTCACACACCATATTTGACACAGAATTCTTTTTTAAACGTTTCCATCCTATGTACTTCAGATAGTTATACAGCTTTCTGAATTTAACTGAATATACAGCTATTTGCAGGATACAACTGACTTGTTCTGAGGTTAGATCAAGAGCATCATGGCTAAACATTGGCTAAGAATAAAAGAAAGATATGCCTGGAATTTGAGTGCAAAATGCAACAGAAAGTATTTTAAGCCATCATTATGAAAGAAAAAGTATTTTTATTCCATAAGCAACACAGGTACAATGGATTTATTTTGAAATACTAATGCTCATTTCTCTTATGGATGGAGAAAAGAAGATATTTTGTCATTATCAAATACATAAATATTTAGAATTTACATGCTTAGTCAACACAGCCTATTTGCACACGTCTTTCATTTGGAAGACAGTCTAGACTATGGTAAATACTGAACTCTGCAAATGCGTTTGTAGCTCCACTTGTTACATAGTAGTATTCTTATGAAACCTGGTGATGCAGCCTGACTTAAGATGAGAGCTGCAGAGACTGTACATCCTTTGTATCCTAAACCAATCTAAGTGTGACAGAAGCATGTTTCATACTATCTTTGTAGGCAGTGCTAAGCCTCTCCAAAAGAGGAAAACGGTATGATTGAACAACCAAGTAAACACATAAAAATAATATTAGAGAGGTCCTCAATATTTTCACTTCAGAAGAGGGGCAAGATGACATATGGGTAGTACTGAACAAATTTTATTCACTGGAAGTTAGAAACAAAGAGTTCATATGGAGGACCAAAAAAAAAAATTAACCCCTCAGTGGATATATTTAAAAGTTAAAAATCCAAATTCAGTCAAAAATTATTGAAAATAAGAGGGGAAAATTAGTATGTGTAACTTCAAGTTGCACTATCAATTCTAAGCTATTTATGTTGCAACATTTATAAACAGCGCTGCCACTTCTCATCAACTACTTATACAGTCTCAATAAATACATAAGATTTCAGAGGCAGGCAGCTACTTTAACACTCTTAGAATTGGAGAAATAATGCCCTCTATTTCTGTGTTGTACACACTGTAATCTCTGTCCTCCTGGTTTTATTTTATGTAAGTCTAGCACTACTAACAGATCTAAATCATAGCTGGAAAATACAATGGACATACTTTTTAAAAAAGCTGATAAACATTTGGAAATAGATTTTTCCCAAGAAACAGGAAACAGCTTGTTTTCTGCTTTATAAGAATAGAACTAGATAAGAGATTACATGCTGGCACCTGTGACTGAATTTTTGACCTTCCTGTTAGAACATCAGCCTCCCTTCTCCTTTCTTAGTTTCACTGTGAAATCTGAACCTATGTCTAATCACAGTTAAGTTTCTATTTCTCATCTTCCTATTTTTTCAGAGCCACACATTTATAACTAAAATCAATCAAACAAACAAACCAACCCTAAAAACAAACTACCATAACAAACCCAGCAAAATTGCAAACAAAACAAACCCACTAGTATCACCTTACATACCCACAGGGTTTGAAAGGAAATCTTACCAATGTTTTTTCACAACTGTATCTTTAGCTGGGAAGAAAACAAGTGCCTGCCTATTGCAAGGCACTTTATTTCCTGCATTGGTAGCCCACTGGAATGACAGTATATGAACTCCACTAACAGAGTCACAAATCTACTGTCTCTGGGCCTCCACCACTACAGTGTATTCCAGTCCTTTATTTACTTGCTATTCACAAGAAAACAGCCTCATTTTACAAAATCATCTTTTTTTCAGACTATGACACTGTTCTGTGTCCAATAAGACACTTCTACAGCTGTTTCTGCTTATTCGTGTAACAAAATGTAGCTCACAAATAAAAGGTTTTTTAAATCTTTCATTCTAATGGCTACAAAAAACATAAACCCAGAATAATCTTTATGGAAACACCATGGTCTATTCAGCTATGACTAAACATTTGACACTTCGGTCAAACTTAGTTTTTTATTAATTTCTAGTCAGAGTACAGTAACTGCCAGAACAGCAATTTGAATTCTAAGCACTGGATGACCAAAGCCATTAGTAGCATGACATTCCTAAATTCTTCATACATTTGTAAAGATACATTAAACAATTCATGGGGTTTATTTCCTTTCCTCCTGTACTCGACAGTTATTTTTAGTTTTGATGTTTTCACTGTGACAAGTTATCGTTGTTTTAATAATCACATGCTGAAGTCTGAGGAAAGCTCTTTCTTTTCTTACACTGCAAAAACGGAAAAAATCTTGAACCAAACAAAATGCCAATTCCCAGCCTTAAACAGAGCAGTGAATATCTAAATGACAATTCATTGTCATAAATATGAGAGTAATAAAATAAGGTAAGTAAACTAAGAAAGTCACAGACACTCTAGAAAACACTTTATCCAAAATCCAGATTTTATTTGTTGTGTTTCAGGCATGATAACAGATTCCTGTTTTTCTGTTGCAATAAGCTTTTCAGCTTCTACTTACTTAATTTGAGACTCCCTTGAAGGCCCATACTGAGGGAGTTTTTTCAGTTATACTTTATTCTCTTACATCAAAACATTCTTGCAATTCCCAGACTAGATCTTGAATTTATTCAGAGTACTACATTTCCAACAATGCTGTCCAATAAAACAGCTAGCTTTCTCTGAAAACTAAGTCCTGATAAGTAGGCCTTTCCCAGATGTTAGGCATTTACAGCCTTAGTCTTTCCTGTTACTCATATAAACTTCTTCAGCTTATTAGTATGTGCTACCACTTCAGCACAAGCTCCACTTTACTAATAGTTTATCCACTTCAAACTTCAGCACTTTTTTTTTCCCCTCCTCTTTAAACACAAGTAAAGAATTCTCTTTACTAATGTGAAGAACATTCACTGATGCAGTTTTCAGTTGCCAAAGTAAACTTCAAGTTACAGAGAAGTCAAACTCGGGTGTCGTGTACTACAGGCACTCCACACAGCAGTTTATGTAGAGGTTACCACAGACAGCAGAAGATCACTCTGCCTCATGAGAGAAATCACACTGAAACCCTCTCAGTGACACAACAGATGGTGACAACGCTTCTTTATCAGAATGGGCTTAATTACATTTCACGTTTATTATAAAATGGCCCAACCTGAAGGATTCTGTAAAGATCTGCAAGACGCTACTTTGGAGTTTTGTTTGCCTGAGGAAAAGCCTTGCCAGAGCCTACCAAAACTTATGCACTGCTTGCATAGAGGAAAGGTACAAGTCAGCTTTTAAATGTTCAGAGAGAACAGTGAAGGCAGTCAGCAACTAGCTGAGAGTTTACCTTAGGGGTTGAACACTTTTTTCATCATCTGAGCTAATCTCCATTTCGAAAATCTCTTCAGTCCCAGTAGAAGAGATCTGGTCTTCCTTCCTGCTATCTTGTTTGTATTTCTTTCTTCTTCTTTTTTTCTTTTTCACAGAACCTGGGGTGAATACAGTCTCTGTTTCTGCAGAGTGTGGAATTTCTGAGTTTGCACATGTCCTCTCATTTTCACCTGATTTCAAATGATTGTCAGTGTCTTTAAAAAACTGGTCTTCAGTGGGTATTGGAGACGTTGCCAAATATGCAGGAACTTTTTCCTTAAAAAAGAAAAAAAGAACAGACTATTTTTTTACTTTGTTTCATGCACACAGGATAGCTGTCAGCTGCAGATTAACCCTTGTATCAGTATTTAGACACAAAACCACACAGCAGCCCAGTGGTATGAAGCTGATAACCCAAAATGAACCAAATTCACTAGAGTGATTACAAAAAGTTCAAAAATGCCTATTAGTATACTTACAGTTTCAGATATAAACAATCAATTTTGCCAGCAAAGCAAATACCCAGTCAGTGGGAACAAACAGTTCCAGCAACCTTTCTTTCTATTTCAATTTCTCCAACCCTCTGATCAACTTGGCAGCTCTCCACTGGGCCCTCTCCAATTTTCCATGTCTCTCCTGAACTGGGGAGACCAGAACTGTTCCAGATTTGGTCTAACATATACCAGGCTGAGCAGGACAACCCCACACCCCTCCATCTACTGGCTGTGCTGTTGCTGATGCAGCCTGAGACTCTGGTGCCAGGGCTCACTGCAGGCAGCTGATGCAGAGATGCACTTCACCCAGTCAGACCTCAGCCTGTACTGCCCTGCAGGCTTCCTCCAACCCATATGCAAGACTTCACATGCATCTTGGTTAAAACTTGTATGAATCTTGCTGATCCAGTCTCCCAGCCTGCCAAGTTGGTTCTACATGGTGGCTCTTGTTTCTGACCTGTCAACCCCTCCTCCCAGTTCAGTGTTACCCACAAAACTGGTGAAGGCGCATTCAGTCCTGCCATCCATGTCAAGCACTATTTATGCAAAGTATCTTTCAAAACAAAAAACTCAACTATAATTTACTCATGTTAAAACCAAGTTACAAACAACCCTCCGTTAATTACAACCCACTGCCCTTTGAAGGAAAAGCTGTAAGCTTTAAGTTCATTTACATCATAACAAGAAACTTAAAAGACACTGACACCTAAACTGAAAGAAACACACTGCTAAGGGACAAAGTGGAAGAAGAGTAGAAGAGAATGGAATTTGCATAGAGAGGAGAAGTAGTTATGGAACTCAATTTCATGGTCTAGAATAGAATAACAAAATGCCTATTATATGCAGAAGATTAGTCAGGAACTACATACACTGTGATCAGAAACAGCCAGAGCACCGATAATACTTTTGATGTGTTCAAAGTCCTATCTGCTATTCTTTAACATTTAATTTTTCCATTGAGTTAAGAGTTATGGACCAAATTTTGTTCCTCTGGTTGTACAGTGAAGTGGAGAAAGGGCAACAAAATACAGCTTTATATGGCCCTGATGACACAAAGATTTTGCATTGTGAAAAACCTCCAAATAAAATGACAGCACCTAAAATAAAGTTAATATTCTACACAATTAGTGACAAATAATCAAGAATAACAAAATAAATTTAAAAAAGAAACTCTCAAGAAAAGTTAAAAGAAAACTAGCTGAAAAAATAGTCCTGATTTACACAGAGGTAAGTAGTATTACTTCTGAATGTCAAGATGTGAAAAACTGACCCTATGAAAGAACATTTCTGAATAAAAAAAATATCATTGAGAGCTTTATGATTTATACCTTAAGCACAGACTCATGAGGTGATCAAGGACATGCTGATCAGTTGCAGAAAAAAAACATGACCAAATATTAACTCTGTTTTGCTTTGTAGCAAACTCAATCCATAGTTTCAGCAGGAACCACCAGCTTCCAAGAACACCATATACATAGATAAGGCACTCTTGTTATGAATTAAAACCAAGCAAGTGCAATGGCTCCTTTAAAACATTGTGCTGGGAACAAAGGCAGTGGTTATCACCCTGGCTTTCTGAAAGTCATAAGACTGATCAGTTCCCATCAATGTTTGACAGCCTGTATCTATAAAAAACTGCTTTCAGTTTTTATTTTAATCATAGTGTATGCTAAACCAGAACACAACCTTTCTTTTACTTAAATGTTACGAATTTCCTACTCCAAGTTACCATTTGGGGTCTTAATGCTTATTTTCTCCTTCCACTTTAAATTGTGTTTTACTCCTTTCAATACAAGAGCTTCCTCTGATCTCTCATGGTAAACAAGGAGCAACCTAAACTAATAAGTGGATCAAGCTCATTTCCTTGAAAGACAAACTGTTACAACAGGAAGTTCATACTTCACTGGAACAAATTCTTTTCCTCTCTCTTCTATTTTCAGTAATCCTTTGGAACTTTGTATTTAGAACTTCTTTCCTTCAGTCTTGATGAAAAATGACAATAGATTCAGAAGTGATCACAAGCAATGCTCAGGACTGACCAATACTGTGATTATATAGCTCTCACAGACTTAGGAAATCAGACTAAAACTGAACCATTATTCCTGCTTTTTAGAGGCTCATTAGCTTCCAGTTGCAATAGGTTCTTGAGATATTAATTACTGCATTATACAGGAGAAATTCTCAAGTCGAAGAAGTTCCTGTTAACTGGCATAAGTTTCATAAATAAAATTGTGAAAAACTGGGCTAAAATTAGGAAAAATTAAGAATATGCCAAAAAAAATGAACTACCTGTTTTAGTAGAGGCCAGTAGCATAAACTGTGAGAACTTAAGGCAAAAATTATTGCAAGACTGCAGTCAATATGAATAAACTAAAACAAAATTAAAAAAATTTCAACACATCATTCAAAAAATGCTCTAATAAAAATAATTTGCTACCTTATTATTCCTGGTAGCAGAATTGTAGAAACCATGAAGCATCTTGGCAGCATATGAAAATAATGCTAAATTCAGTGACAGAAAAATCTACCTTTCATGGAAGTTCAGATACTGACAACTCTGAATTAAGCATTTTAACACATTACTTTGTTAATACTGCATTGCAGTAATCAAGAAGCACAAAGCCCTTACATTTTCCTCCTCCGTTTCTTGCACGAAGAAAGCTTCTCCATTGTCACCCAGTTTCATATGAAGATCAACAGCATCGCCATTAATTTCTATATCAATCTGTGGAGAGAGACAATTTATTGTAAATAATTCATCATGGCCTGACCTCATGGCCCACTCAGCTCTGAGGGTAAACTTGGTTCCATTGTATAATCACGTCTCTCCTCTCTGCCTTCTGAAATGTCTGTTACAGTAAGTTCAGTTTGTTCACCTGCAAAATACAACACAGTCCCAGCAGAGAGCCTGACACCTAACCAGGAAAACACGAAAAAAAAACCCCAAATATATAAAGACAGAATCTTGTTCAAGTAATTTGGAGCGTAAGTTGTATGTATGGCCAAACTTCGCTAACGAAGATTTGGGAAGGACTCTCCCCCACGTGGGTGTGCCCTTCGAGCCTG
>JAOXXN010000395.1:102838946-102849318 GCA_026770055.1 Myrmophylax atrothorax | reverse complement strand
GATTTTTCTTGATCTGCTCTTTGTGAGTCTACGTATCTTATCCTGTTGATCATTAGTTAAAATCTCTGATGGGAAATACGATTATATTTTTGAAAAGTACTTTTCTATTACAATCTTCATAATGTATTTGACTGCATTTCATTTAGTTTCACAGCATCTTGGAGATGGAGTAATTTTTTTCAACTATGCAATGGACAATTCAGGTCAGATTAGGAATTAAAAATACAAGCGGTTTTAGCACAGTTAGAACTTCATTTTTCAGATTTTCCCTCCTTTTTTACCTCTTTTCAAAACATTGTCTCAATAGGCTACATTTGTAGTTGCAAATCAGATTTACATATCCCAGATGGTCATTAAAAAAAGTCTGATTGCCTGTGAAAGCCACATTTTAGTGATTTGATTGTACTGTGTAGGAGCTGCAGAACAAGCGTGGTGAGGAAACAGCTCCAGGACACCTCCCCATACAGGACCCTCGTCAGTGTGTGCCATTCTAAGTTCTGGAAGGAAGGAACAGAAATCCTAAAGACATGACCTTCTATGAGCACACAATCCCAAATCAGTCAGAGATCAGAAAAAATATGCCAAGACAAATGAATGGACCAAATCCTTCTCTAATTAACATATCCTCATAGATAGGGCAAGTACAGGACAACCTTTGTTAATGTTCCAATTGTCTCCTTCATCCCATCGTGTCCCACGTAATTTTACTGATTATCAACCAAGACTTAAGCACCACAGTTCTCAATGCCAGGATGGGGTGTGACGGTTCTCAGTCTTACACCCCATCCTGATATTGGAAAAGGTCCTTTCTCCCCCTTCTCAACTCACATCCCAAAATTCCACCACATTTCTTTATTTTCATGGATTTACATTTTGCCTATAGAGTGCAGACGAAGTGGAGGAGTTTCCACTTCTCCTACAGAAATTAAAAGTACTTTCCTGTGCACAAGTTCTTGATCCTAACCCTGCTGTGAAGGATCTGCTCAATAAAACTGGAAATAAAGCTCTGCTCATTCCAGATTGTGTTAAAACACACTCAACACAACATCTCTGATACTTATAAGTGTAAAGGTCTATCCATCCGTGATAGGCACTTTTAAACACAACTCAAAGGTTAATAACTGTACTACAATAAACCAAACTTAGACATGAATAACAGAAGACCACCTGCCCCAGAACCCTTCTGAAAGGGACTCAAGAATTTTTCTATGAGAAAATAGCTAGAACTTTTACTCTAGTGGAGTGGAAACATACCGAGAGTCACTTCTTGTTAAAAAAGTGAATATACTTGCTAAAATGTTCCACATAAAAGCTGAAGGAAGCTAAAATACAACTTGGAATGAAATTTTCTAGTTTAGCAAATTACATGCAACTAAAAATGAAACTCTGCTCAATAACGTGGAAAAATACTACTGGGTAGTGTTACCTGTTTTTAGCTGTGAATCCCAGCTTTACAAAAAACAAAAATAATGAAAAAGCCCTATCACAAGTGCTAATAGCATGGGACAAGAATCCAAGCAGTTAACAGATGTTAGAGAAATACTAGTGATACAAAAGCAATGGACTGTTCACTAAACTAGTGGTGAAAAAAGAATAAAATCAAATTACTGGGTAATGGTAAATTCAATGCCTTCAAGATTTCCTGGAAGGTGAAATCAGGAACCACTAAATATCAGAGTATTTTTCAGGGCAACTTAAGTACTTTTTTTATCACCAGAAAAAGAAGAAGCAAGAAAGGAAACCCGCAGTTTATTTGGAGCTGGCCCTTTCACAATGTGCCAACAGATCTACCACGAGCCATCTGATTCCAGTGTTATGGTGTGTCTGTCCTTATATTAATTTGAGAATTTTCTTTTTTTAAGTTACCTTTTTCTTCTCTTTACAAAGGAACAATAGTGAGGACAAAGAATAAGAGTCAATAAATTAAGTTTTATTGTTAAAATTATCAGTTCAATCAAAACCTTAGGGTACATGGACACAAAATGTTCTTACGCTCGTGAAGACCTTGACTTCTTTCAAGGTACTGAAAAAAGCAGCTGGCTAATCCAAGAGTGCAGCCCTTTGGAATCTGTACGGGCATGTCCCACACCAGCACCTGCCACACTTGGATGGATGTAATTTCCAGCAACAGACTCTTCTACGGCCACATCACCCTTGGCTGAATTTATTTCCAGACACATAACACAGAAACCAATATTTCTGAACAGAAATTCCATCATTCTCATTTTTGCATGAGATGAGAGAAAGCAGATGCAGCTTTTCCTGTATGTTTCTAGAAGGCACTAAACATTTCCCTAAAGAGCAACCCTTATCCATTTTCTTGATTTAATCAGGTTCCCTTCCAGGCACTGATCTGCCTCAGGTGTGTTTATATTTCCTTGCAACCTTCTAGGATTTAGAAATTGAAGCCAAAGAACAGAGCCATGCATGCACTCATGAAATATATCCCAATCTATTAGTGGTGAATAATATGGTTACACTTAGAATGGATACATGAATATTAAGATTTGGGATTAGCACATATCTTCAGGTTGACCAGAAATAACAGAATACTTATTCTGAGAAATACATATATGGAATATTCGAAAGGTTCTAAATATAGTGTACACAAACAAGGAATCTTTTTTTTCCTTGATAGACTCTCCATATTGTTGAACTGATTCATATATACCAAAATAAAACAACATCCCTAAATTTAATTTGTATATAAGACTGGGCTGTATTATTAATAAACTGGGCAAAAATCCTGGTTTACAGAATTCCCATGCAAAGGTATTTATGTGAGATGCCAGGAACAGAAAAATTAGATACAGCTGAGCAAAGTGGCAAAGTGGTAACCCTCACCCTAACACTTTCACCAAACCCAACACACCTGCATTATGTAGTTGTAATGACCACAGAGGTCACACCTGTCTGAAGGATCTGCTCACACCGAGCCCTCGGCAGTGTGTCTGCACTATCCATACAGGACATAAACCTGTAAAGTGGCGTCACAGATCTCCTGTTTGTCTCCACAGGCACACTTTTTCATTTGGGGAATGAATGCCTTAAAGCTACCACTAAGTAATTTTTTTCTTTAAATCGCTCTATTTCAGTTCACATCACAAATTAAATTCTATTGTTTGCCAAGGGAGAGTAAATTAGTTCCATTTCTAATGGAATCTCAGCTACAATTCCTTATTGGAAGCACTTATTTCAAAGAATTTTGCAAAGACTCCTTTACACATTTCCTTTAAAAGGCCTTTCATAACCATCAATTCAGAAGAAGTACATTTCCTGAAGAGATAGTCTAAAATAAGACACCATCTAAACCAGCTTAGCATGTGCTGGCTTCAGCCACACAGACCATCACAAAAATGTCACCTGGTGCAATGGAGACTTTTCCATTATTACTTCATATATTTACATTTCTGGTGTTGAATTTAAGCACTTTGGATAAAGAACTGAGCCAGTTCCTTAGCTAAAAATCTTATGCGTTCGTTCAGTGCACACAGAAGCAATGAGGAAGCGTCCCTTAGTTTTGGGAAAATGAGTCACTTGGGACAACTTCTGGCAGCTAATGTCAAATTACATTAGTACAAAGCTGAAACAAACCAATAAAAAGGAACTATTTAACTAGGAAGGGAAGCTAGCAGCCTTTACTTGAAAAGTGCCTTGAAATATAAATACAAGATAAAAAGATAAAAATTCAGCAGTGTGGTTAAGCTTCGCCCTTTAGCACAAAGACAACACGGCTCGACTTAACATGACAGTTTCATATTAAATCAGTCTGCCTGCCTGAGCTGAAATGCAAGCCCTAATGGAACAAGCAAAATGAAAGTGCTCCTAGGCAGAGCGAACTAATCTTTAAGGGAAACGTTTTTGCAAAAGCAACAACAGTTTTACTATGCTTTAATTGATAATTTCATGTACAATTAAAAAATCCCCTTCTGCTTTCCAGAGATGAAATCTTTGTGTTACTGTAGAACCTTAAACTGAAACTTCCACGAGAGGAAAGGTTCATAGAGACAGTATTCCTGATCAGCACTGCCAGATACAAAACCCATTGGGATACAGAACGCTACTGTGCTGTGTTCTCAGAATGTGCCCAGTAAGGGATGAGGACACCCAATACAAACACTTGAGACGTGAATTTGATTACAAACGTATCACCCACTGTTTTCTATAAGCCTGAAACCTTTTTCACTGTGAGTATCTGTGACACAGCACTGGAGCTCACACCAGAAGGTGTCCTTTCATCTCTTTTCAGACAGTTACATAGAACACATTGGTAACTCATGATATAAACAGTGATTAAAAGTTAGCTTTGGCTGATATATTTTGTATTTTACAAAAAACACCCAACACAACACCACCTTATTTTTGAGAAATTGTAACTTAAGCACAGAGATTCTATGATCACACACAAACTGTCAGAAACTGTGTTTTCCTGCATGCTGTGATCCTGTACTTAATATGCAAGACGGGAAAAACAAAAAATTGTGATCTAGAGTATTAACCATGTCAGCATCTTCGAGGAAGAGAGAAACAAATGCAGCCAACTTAACCTCTAGCTTTGACAGAGGTTCCCAGTGTGCCTTTGAAAAAAATCCTTTCAGGTTTATCTGCTCCAGATTCCAAGTTGTCTGGGGCAGAGACCAAGTCATAAAGCATGTAATCTAAAAATGGGCTGCTCAGGGCCTCGAGATACACAAGGAGGCATCAAGTGTAATAAGTGCAGTTCAGACTTCCCCATAATTGATGAAGACTTTACACTAGTGGAAGGAAATGCTGGAAGTAGTGGGAAAAGTCAAAAAGTTGTCTGCACTGAGAAACTGAAACATTTCATGTGGATGCTTTTCAAGTAAACAATAACAAACAACTACATTTCATTTTGCAACAAACAAAAACATTAATTACCAAGAGTAAGATAAAGTACAAACACCATCTTTTTTTTTACAGGCCACTAAAAAACTCAAACATTTTGGTATGTTTGACTGAAGAGCTAGGCTACAGGCTTAAAAAAATCAAGATTGTAACTGCTGGTGACAGCCATTCAGCACTATCTAGTTACTTGTACTGCAATTAAGAATAATATCAGATAATACAGGATTTCAGTCAAAGTTCTTGACATCCTGAGTTCATTTAGAAAACTTTTTAACTTTCACCTATCAATTTAATGTTCTGTTATATAATAGTAGTAAGTTTTTATTGAGCACCTCACAGATTATTCCTTTACACCACTCAAGTAAAGAGATCTTCCTTGATTTTTGTAAGAGATGGCAGAACTCTTTACATTCCTGTATGTTCTGGGATGAAAGGGAACTATGGCCGGGGCTCGGAGAGACGGCACAACCACTGGCCTTGGCAGGAGCTGCCAAGTGTGCACACAAGCACTGAGTAGGGATCTACAGAAGACTGACGTGCCCACACTGTTATAACACAAAGTAAAGGCATTTTGAGACTTAGGACTTTTCATTACAACTAACCCATACCTGTACATTCTTAAAATGTATGCAATGCTATAAGGGTTTTTTTGTATTTTGAAACATTAAGTGGTCAGTATGCAAAATTGTGCTGGGAGACGCTATTAAAAAGTATGAAAACCCCAAAACAGCCAATTAAAGAAAACAAACCACTAACCAAGCAAACCAAAAACCCAGACCAAAACAAAAACAATAACAAAAAAACCACAAAGAGTTGTACTTCAATGATTCTTGTGGGTCCCTGAACTCGGGATAGTCTCTGATTCTACAGACTCGCTTCTGCAGGACTGTCTATCATCTTCTCTGACAGTATCCTGAATAATACCATATACCATTATGGGATGTGGCTGTCAAGTTCTTTCTCATAACAATGGAATTTTGGTTGGGGGGTGGGGAGTAACCACATGACGAGCACATACAAAGTGCACAATACAGGTAATATTTATGACATCATTTTGCTGGATGAAAACGCAAAGGTTGAAACGGCACACTGCCTTGCTCTGTTAAAAATCACTGATGGCTGCTACACGAACTCGGTAACCCCTTAAGAAGAAGAAAAACGCAGTTCACGCACATTAAACCAGACGTATGCATCATCTTACCACTGATTTTTTAAAAGCATTTATTTAAAGGAAGTTTCTGGCAGTATTTTGTTTTCAGAGAGCACAGACTGAGTGAACACAACATCTTTTTCTTTTAAATCAGTGCAATTTTTTCACTGATCAGTGCAATTTTTTCACTGTTCAGCACTTAATTATTTTTGCTAATTACACATGAATTTGGTAAGAAGTTAAAAGTTAAAGTGTGCTTTAGTTTCTCTCAGTCACAGCATGACCAGCTGGGTTTATATTTCAGAATCTTCCCCCAAGCCATGAGAGCCATGATGGGACTTTTGGTCTGGAGCAATTTCTGTGCTCCCCTCTTTGGTTTTTTTTTTCTTTTAACCAGCCCTAATAAAATAAAAATGAACTTAGAAACTCTTGCCAAGCAATAAAAATTTGAGCTTAGCAGGCTTTAAAAATGTTATCTGCTATTTCAGCCCAACCATTTTGGATTCCTGGGCTTGAGCAAGATCACGAGTGATAAAACAGGTACAATGAGAGACTGTTTTCATGTTATTTCCACTAAATCTCACTGGGCAAAAAGATTTCCAGCTTACCTCTAGTGGCCTGAGGTCTGAATAAACAGAATTAATTGTGTTGCAAATGCAGGCACAGCTTCTAAACCATCTTTGCAATCTTCAGTTTTGAGTTTGAAGCTCAAATGAAAGCAAAACTTGAAAACCAGAAGCTCAGTTATTACCTTGTTTTGTCCCAGTTTCCACCCCAGGTAATGGTTTAACTCATCCTTTTCCAGCCTAAATAATTCTGGGATTCTGAGATATTTCCTAAGACAATGAAAGCATAGTTCGAGCTCCATGTGTGGAACACTTTCCTCCGGGTCTGGCATCCAGATTTTAGAAGGGATCAGATCCACTGAGCTCTGTGAGAGCATCAAAAAGGAAAGACTCGGAACAGTGAGGACATTTCTGTGCTGGGATCTGCAGATTTGGGGCATTGGAGGAGCCCCAGCAGCTCCCACGTTCCTCATGGGAATACTGCTTTGTGCTCTGGGTCTTGGAGATCCCCAACAGAGAAAGGAGCATTTCTCCTGCTTAAATCAGGATAGAAGATGTCCCAGGCAGGATTTGGGGAGGATTCCAGGATCCTTAGAAGGCTGAATTGAAACAGCTCTGTCATTTCTTCAGTGAATCCCATTTAACCTTTGCTGTGATGCCTCAGGTTCATTTTTTGGACACTCAGACAGAAGAAAAGGAGGGAAAGGTACCTTGAGGAGCTGCAGGTTTCCTCTGGGATATATTTTGGGAAGCCTGAGGTTTGCCTTTGAGCTCTGAGTTGGAGGCCCATAAATCTCTGCCTGTTTCAGAAGTTTCAAAGCAGAGCAGCTGTTTCAAAAACAGGAAAAAGGGCTTTGATAAGCAAAGTGACAGAGAGGACAACCCCAAGAATCTCTGGCATTGTCTCAGGACCCAAGACACTGCAAAGAGAGCTGGATATGTGGGCAAGCAGAAATCAAAGATTGTCTAGGCCAGGGCCAGGGAGTTGGACTTGGATGATCCTTGTGGGGCCCTTCCAGCTCAGGATATTCCATGATTTTATGGGATGAACAGCCATCAGAACTAGCTGAGACCAAGCCACAGCAGACATGGTCAGAAGATATTCATCCTCTTTCAAGGGGAACCACCAAAGCAAACAAAAGGCTCTGGAAAAAACAAAGAGTTCCTGTTGTCCCCACTTTACAACTGGAAAATTGAGGCAGAGAGGGATCAGTTTGATCCATAATTCCTACAGAATCTGCTGCATTCTTTGCAGAGAGAGTGCTCAGGCCTTGGAATGGGCTGCCCAGAGAGGAGGTGGATTCCCCATCCCTGGAGGGTTTTAACCTGAGCTTGGCCGTGGCACTGAGTGCCATGATGTGGTAAAGGGACTGGAGTTGGCCCAAGGGTTGGTCTTGATGATCTCGGAGGTCTTTCCCAACCCAATCCATTCTATGATTCTGTGATTCTATAATTGCATTTGAAAAGCACTAAAATTTGTCCCCCAGATGGTCTGAGACCCCAACACAACAGAGGAACAGAAACATGCTGTTGTTTTCCTTCTCCTGCTTCCAAGGGCCACCTCAACACCCAAAGGCCAAGCCAAACCCAGCTGGAGCTTCTGTCTGCATTCTGCAGAGTCATATTTTGGTAACCCTGTCAAGGTGTTAGAAAGCTCAGACAAAGCTTTAGATACGAAGCTCTCACTCAACTTTTCTCATGTTTTAATTAGATGCAAAGCAAGGGTAGATGTGCTGCTTGGGGCTGGCAAAGAGCTGTCCAGGGGAGCAGGGCAGAACATGGGAAGGGCATGGAGGAATTCAGGGGTCCACCCAATCACCAAAGACTCCCTGCAAGGTTTGGGCCTGTCATTACTCACCCAGAAGCTCAGAGGAGAGGTCCATACCAAAAAGGGGACCCAGATTTTCAGCCCATTCCCCCAGCACTGAACCAAACACTTGAAATCCAGTGAGATTCAGGTCAGAGCCCAAGCAGGGCCTCCAGCTTTGGTCTGGGGAGAGACTTTTGCCTGCATCAAATTGAATTTAAATTATTTTGAGGTCTGGGGATGAGCAGCTGCTCTTCCTTTGTATCACTCCTGTGTTTTTCCATCTTGACAAAGCCCTTTAAAGCCCTAAAAAGCACAAATCTTTGCTGTGCATTCTGTGCAGCCACTCCAAACCTGCTGTTGGGAGATTTCCCTGGCCAAGGAAGGGGGTCAGCAGGGCACTGGTGATGCCCATTTGTCTCCTTGCCCTCCAAACTGCCCTTTCTACTGCCATTCCTGGGCTGGAACCCGGTGGCTGGGGGAGAGGGGGAGGGATTGCCCTGGAGACTGCACAGCACAGGTCCAAGGGACTAGGAAATACCCTCAGAAGATTTCCAGGCATCCTATGAAGCTCCACATTTCATTTCTTACCTTTTTCAGTCTCTCACCACCCTAAAATCTCAGCATCTCTCAAGGCACCCACTAACTCCTGCTCCTTTCCTTGCATTCCCTCTTCTTCTGTCATATCCTGGGGCTTCTTGGGCACGGTGGAATTCTCTTGCAGGTTGGACTTGATGCTCTGGGAGGTCTTTTCCAACCTTAATGATTCTGTGATCCTTTTCAAAGCAGGATCTCAGCAGCAGAGTGTAAAGGAAGATTTGCCAGCAACTTTTCTGTATTTTATAGGTCTTTGTTCACCTACTTCATCATCTCCTTTTTCCAAGCAGCTGCTTTCAGCTCTTCATAAATGATGCTGATTTATTTATGAGTTGGCCCCAATTTACCAGCCCTCCTGAGAAAAATTCCACTTGTCCCTTCCAGTGTTTATGGCAGAGTTTTGGTATGAAAGTCTCACACTGTTGGCTGAAGATAAATCTCTGCCCAGAGGGAAAGCTGTGACAAGAAAAGGGTTTCCCTCAAAAGCACTGAGAGTTTCTGGGGAAATCAAATTGCCATCAAGACTTTTAATATGACAAAGAAATCAACTAAAAAGGGGATAAAGCTGTTTCCCATCATCTGTCATTTCCCAAATTTACATTCAGGAAGAATGTTTGGGAACATTGGGGTGAGGATTAAAATACCTTATTTACATTTGAAATATAAGAAGGCAAAGCTGAGAGGAAATGGGAGAGGAAAAGACACTCTGATGACAGTCAACAAACTTTCCAATGTCTGCCTTTGTTTTGGTTTTAAATGTAATTCTGTCATTCCCTTGGCAACACAGCCACATGGTGACCATTTCCATACATAATCTGCTGAACTGCAAGTTCAGGGGTTAAATTTCAGTGCTGGGCAAGACTAAGTCCCCATGAACAACAATTTAAAAATCCTGTGTTAAAATTTTCCTCGTGCATTTTAGCATAATTTAAGAATCAGTTGGAACCCTCTCAAGATACCACTGTTAAAGCAATTTATTTCTCCGCTGTTGGGAGCTCCAAGGGAAAATAAACTCTTTTAGTGTTCAGAGAAAACAAGATGTGAAGCTTGCTGGAGGTAAAGAAGAGTCTGATTGCTTTAATCAGCCTCTGATGAGTCTCAGAAGGAAAATTAGGAAAATAATGAGTGAAATGGAAAAACAGATCGCTCTTTAATTACCCGGGGGGGGGACCCAAAAAAACCAAAGCAAACAAAGCAAAGCACACCAAACAAAGCAAAGCAAACCAAAAAATCCAAAGCAAAGCAAACCAAAAAATCCAAAGCAAAGCAAACCAAAAAATCCAAAGCAAAGCACACCAAACAAACCAAACCAAAGCAAACCAAACCAAACCAACCAAACCAAGCCAAAGCAAACCAAAGCAAACCAAAAAATCCACAGCAAACCAA
>JAOXXN010000395.1:102827105-102838846 GCA_026770055.1 Myrmophylax atrothorax | reverse complement strand
AAGTGATTTAACACTATCCTGTTTATCTCTCCATGTGGGTGTAAGTTGGAATTTTTGTTTAATTGGCTGGCCATATGGTTTTTCTCATGTCACTGTAGGAGCCCCAATAACTCATTCTTTTTTTACTGACACAAATCACACTCATACTTCTCACATATATATAATCCCAGTCTCCCCGTGCCTGTATACCACAGTCTCAAACTGTGCCTTAGTCTCAAACTGCTCCAGGGGAGGTTTAGGCTGGCCATTAGAAGGGATTTCCGCACACAAAGGCACTGAATGGGCTGCCCAGGCAGGTGGTGGAGTCACCATCCCTGGAGGTGCGAAGAACAGACCAGACAATGCGGCACTCAGTACTGTGGAATAGTTGCCATGGTGTTCGGTCATGGGTTGGACTTGGATCTCAGAGGTCTTTTCCAAACTAAGTGAATCTGTGACTGTATAATATTTTTTTCTAATTTAGTAATGAAACTGTCAAGTGCAAAACTAGAACATGTCCAGCAGGCCGTGAATGCATTTCAGGTCAGCAGCTCTTTAGCCCATTGCTTTTGTGATTCACTGCTGCTTGCCGAGGTTGGCTTGGTTGTGTGTTATTATTTACCTGAGTCATGCTACTGCCCAGAGGCCCCAGATGATACTGAGACATAATATGCACTATAACAGGATAATATTCTAGCCCCAAACAACTCAAAGTATAAAAATGGGAAAAAGAGAAGTAGCATAATTAAAAATACAATTTGAGTTTCGCAAAAGTGAATGAAGTGTTTTATCACTACCCAGGTTACTTCTTTATTTTACTCTGTTTTTATTTGTCTACCAACTGCTTTTTCATCCACCAATCTGTTGACAAGAGTTTTGTTAAAAGCTGGCTTTGCCCCACTTAGTGGGGGCCATTTTAGGCTCTCACATAAGTTTTATGTAGTGGACACGGTAAAAAATCAGACTGCTCAACAGAGTATTCAGTGCAGCTGACAAAAAGACATGCAAGCAGACAAAGTAATATATAGACAAAATTTATTGTGATAGTGCATCTATCTCTTAAAAGATCCGTGGCAATTTTTTTTTTACCAGTCCTACAAAGAAATAAGATTTGTTTATTCATCTGTACCTCCTGGGACAAGCTGCCTAAAAGATTATAGCCACTGAGTTTGCTTATTTGCAGATAATATATTTAAATCCCTTTGAGCATGGAACTAAAACATATCTATCCCTGAATAACATGAAGGCTGGATTTTTGAAGAAGGCAGTTCATGGAAGAAGACACAAGCAGAGAATTACATGGATGTGGTAACTATAGTATACATATGTAAAAAGGAAGGTCAGATTTCATGCCTCCCCATTTTGATGATGTTATTTTCATGTCAGAAATTTAGAGTCAATCTTGGAACACTTTCCAGGACTCAGGATACGTGGAAGCAACAAAGACTAATGGAGCAATTTTCCACTCTTCAGTGCAACCATTTTTCAGCTGCAGCAGTTTTCTGAAGAGGCCTCCTGTTTGAATATGACATTGCAATAATAATTACCTCGTCTCATTAGCATAACATCTGTCGCAAACACACACTCTGTGCTACAGATCACTTCCCTGCTTTGCAGAGTTCCTTATTTGGCATCTTAGTTGCTTAGTTTGTGAGGGTAACCCCATCAGCAATTGCTCAAAGAATATTTTCATTTGTGTTTCCATGATCTTATGTTTGCTGGTCATAAGAGCAAGTGGTGGTATTTTTTTTTTGGTTGAGGGGATTCTGCTTTTCAACACCAGACAGCCCTATTTGCAGGGGAATCAGAGGTAGGGGCTGAATCTATCATATGTCCTCAAATATCAACCTTAAGCTAGATCCTATTATAAAAATAAACCAGAAAAATCTTTACTTGAAAAGGGGTAACAAATGGGTAAGTCTTATTTTTCTATTTCAAATGTGGAATAGGTGCTCTGATTAAAGAGCATTTAATTGAAAACACAGTGTTTTCCCTCTAGGTAACATTTACCATTCCAAGATTGTCATCTCCAGACAAGACTACAGAAGTATGCATCCCTCAGTATTCTCCTTTTGTATTCTTCACTCTTTTGGACTTACACATAGAAGATTACAATCGAGCTGTAAAATGACCTGCATTTTCCACAGCTCTGTCTATCAAATGAGGTTTGTTTCCCTTCTGATTGTGTGGAGTTACACACCATAGTGGTGTAGATAGGATCTCTCTACAACTATGCACAATTTGTGGTCCTTGAGCCGTAACTCACTGGTGGTTAAACCAGGGCCTCCTGGCCACCCGTAACCTGCCATCTCATTTACGTTCCTTTTGCCTTTTCACCACAAATGTCACTATTGCTTTCCCCATCAGGGCCAGGGAAGGGTGTGATGAGAGCAACTGCTTACTGGTTGGTGTTCTTTGTGGAGAGGAAGCAATTTGAAAGTGTGTTATGTAAATCAGTGACTCTGGTTCTCCAGCTGCCAGATCATGTCTAGCAGCAGTAGTGTGTGGAAGAGGTAGCCCACTTCGGGCTAGGCAAGAAATGATGAAAGATCTCCAGCACAGTGCCAGGGGTAAAACACAGGTCTGGGAGGATAGAGGGTGCTAGGCATGGCTTTGGGGAAGTCTCAGAATTTGTGGTTCTGCAGATAGTAGAGAGCTGTAGGTACAGAGATGTAGCACAAGTCCCCTGCTTGCATTGGTGTGCTCAACACCTTGCCAACATTTGTATATGAAAGAAAAAAACGCCTTTTGCTTAATTGTTACAGCAATCAAAAAAAACCCCCGAGAAGGTCTTTGACCACATAAGGCAAAAAAAAAAGAGCTGTTGCATGTTTATTCGCATACAACATCCAGAAACACTGTCCAGAACAGTCATTTATTCCATACCCACCAGACAGGATATCGATTTTTTTTCTTTAATGTTGTATACACTCTTGTTCTGTAAACCTGTGAGACTCTTTATCTCTGCATCTTAGTCACGGCTAACACATATCCCTCAAGAATGTTCTCAGTAACTTCTCTGAGATCAGAAAGACATTATGACAGAATATTACAATATAGTTTTGTTTAGTTTATCTTTTTAGTTCCATTAAACAGTCAAAAAATGAGTGAAGTTAATAGCAAGGATTCAGGGCTGAAAGGAACTGTACCCTGAGCCACCAATTTATTTAAGCACACCAGTAGTCCCACAAGTTGATGCACTTGTGTGTAGATTTAGCATATTTGGTTAAGCCAGCACTCTCAGATCAAGTTTGCTGTGAGCAGTGTTTCTCCATTCTTTGTCAATCATTAGCAGGTGTTTCACAAACCTTTTTCTGGTAATAGTATATGATAGAATTTCAGGCCTCCTCTTAAGAAGTTCCTCATCCTTGCCAAAATCACAGCCTAATTATGTAGGAGGTTTTATTCTGCTCCTGTTAGTATGTGTGATGAAATGGTAAATGGAAATGACTGTATCAAATCGGTTGCATGGTAGAAGATGCGGGATGGGGGAAAAGAGAAGGAAAGGTGTTTCATTTGAAAATTAGCAGATGATTACAGGAAGGACCTCTCACATAATGAAATGGGAAATGAGGCAAGGGGAGAAGTCAGCAGAAGACTGCAGGCAAATCTAGTGCCTTCCTCTCCATTGGTCTGAGCCTCTCACTGTTCCTTCAACTCGAGAAGCCTTTGTGGAACAGAGCAGTTTTATCTAACATTTTTCTCTTTACAGATTTTGTTGTTCTTTTCCCTGCCCAACATTTTGCTTCAATTATTGAAACTTCCGATCCTTTTTGTAAGATAAAAAACCCAATCAAACAAACCAACAAAAACCTGTGTAGAAAGATTTGTTGCAGGCATCTATCTGGCCAGTTTAAGTACAGATTAAATGGAACATCATTCTTGAATGCACCTTATAGTTGTCATTCAATATACAGAGCAGAAGTCCACCCTGTGCTAGTTTAAGGATAATCTCACTTTGCAATGAGGTGCTTCAAAGATTACGGCTTAATGTATTACCAAATTATGGTTGTCAGTCTCAGACCATAGACAGAGCTCCCTCAATAACTGGCTAACAAATCAAGAAATAATTCTCAGAAGAACTCAAGGACAGCTGGAATCACAATGTCATCATTACAGTGGAAGGCAAAGCCTATTTTTTCATCTTTCATCTTCAAAAATCACCCTTTGTGCTTTTGGAAGGTGATTAGATAATATAGCCTATTGCAACACTTTCCCATACTGTTAAATACAGTTGTTATTACACAAAAGCATGAATCTCTAAATTTGAATATAAAGAGTAATGTGTGCTGAAATGAACCATGTAGGTGAGAAATAAGATAATAACCAGAAGTGGCACTTCAGTTAAACATTGCAACCAGTGCCTGAGTTTAAAGGTAGTCGAGTGATTCTGTGTGTTTGATAGCAGATTCTGTTGCTACATAAATAATTTTCATTCTATTGTTATGTCATGTACAGATATTGAAACGATTTTTCATACTTATAATGCAGACTAGAATACAAATCATACATTTAAAAAGCAAGGAAGAGATTATTCAACCGTGGTAACCTAATAAGCTTTAGTATATTCAACAATTCTGTTAATATTATTTTGAACATGTCCTTATACATTTGTGAACAACTACAGCTTAAATAATCAAATGAAAAGGAGGGGTGTGTTAATCTTTGATATGTTATTACTATGCATAACAACACCATGCTTCTGGATAGCAAATAGATTCCCATGAAACAGTACCCATGTGACTCCATTCCAGCTTTCTGAGGAAACATTCAAACTTAACAAAACCCCCCCAAACTCTAGTGCATTTTATTTTAAATTGTTTAAAGTATTTCCAGAAGTTTTAATTGAAATATCAGGAAAATGGTGATTTTTCCTTCAGCAAAAAGCTACGACCTGATTCTGCTACAATGACACAAAAGAGAGATTTGCCATTGGCTTCACGGTGAGCAAAACGGGCTTTGTAATCTGAGATCTGGGACATTTTTAGAACATTCATCTGAGATCTAGCGTGATTTCTATTAAAACTAATGAAAAGACCCCTGTGGCATTTTGCAGGAATTGGATCAGGCTCTCAGTGGTACAGCCTGTTCTATATATAACTTAGACACTGCCGTAGGTGCCTGTGGGAGACAGGCTCCCAATGCAAAGGAGCTGTGAGAGGTGATGGATTTTGAGAGACACAAGGCAAGTTGAAATAATAGCCATGGCAAAAGAGAGTTGTGTGAAACAACCTGCAGCTTTGTACTGCTTTTGAAAGGCTGGACTCTGTAACTCTGGCAGAGTGATGGAATTGCACATCCATAGATATTTATCATTTTCTATAACAGCGGCATGAGAAGTTACATGTATTTGAGTTCTCATTTTAAAAGTCATCTACCATGGAAATGCTCCTTGCTGCATTTCTCTGTGGGACCCATGCTTATGTCAATCACTGCTGTTCTATAATACACAGATGGGTAAAACAAGATGTGATGTAGAACTGAATCAAGCTCTGTGTGTCAAACAGTGCCTAAATCTAGTAGAATGATTTTAGTTGTAGTTTAGTCTGTATTTAGGTTACTCTCACCACTATTTTGTGTAGTAGTCAGTATTTTGATTTTTTTTTCTCTGTTGCATTTTACATCCTTCTGTCACTCACTATGGACCATTGAAGTTATTTAAATCTTCAACATTGTTTACAGAGATGTTATTACTCTAATTGCCTATATATACATGTTCTATCCAGTATTTCATCCAGCATGAATATTTCTGTTGGTTTTAAAAAGAGTTGAATAGAATCCTGTTGGAATTCTACTAGAAGGAAATGGATTTCTTTCCATCAGAGATACCAGTGTCTTGACTTTTATGCATTTACATGCTACTGAGATTCTTTGCTTTATTATGCTAACAGTTGGATTAGGATGAATTAGACACTGTTATTTCTCATGTTTTCAGTATTTCTGCATTTTTCATAGATTCAACACCTAAAAATACCAGTGAAATGCAGTAATCTTTCATCAATAATCCATCTGGAAAAAGACAACACAACATGATTGAGCCTTCTAAGAGTTTAAATCAGTAAAAATATTTCCCTACTAATTAAAATACATTATTTTCATTTCTTATGTTTAATAATTTATGGTCACTTTAAAGTTGAACTCAGCTTGCATAGTAACAAAATAACCTTTTTTTTTGTTGGTTTGTTTTTCAGCTTGAACTCTGCTTCTTCCATGGTATCTAAGCATCTCCAAATGAGTCATATTTTCCTACATCCTCAATACATAAACGTGTGAATGCACACAGTAACAAATGTGAATGAGCACAGCAGAGATTCTTGGCTTGTATTTATTCCTTACTTACATGGACCATGAAGCTACACTCTCTTATAAGAAACCAGGGGGTCTGATGCTAGTGAGTGGAAGAAGGGGAAGGATTGGGCTGAGTAACTAAGGACAGTGGGTTTAGGAAAAAACTGAGTGCTGTAGCAAGAAGTGTGGAGGGAAATGAGCATGTGGGGTTCCTCATATGTTATATCCACTGTAACTCACCAAGGCCATGAGGGAAATAATGGAGAGGACTGAAAAGCAGTCATGTGAGTCTTGGTGATAAGAAATGGCCAGATGTCATCCTGATCCACCTCATGAAATAGGTTTGCGTGAAAGAAACTTGGATCAAAAGGAAACCTACTTATGCCCCCCATGCATCCATAGGAGATGATTCTGTTTCCAGAGATCTTCTGCTGTGGCCAAGCTGGTCATGGTGAAAAGTAGGGCCCACATGGCATTATGAGGATTGTATGTATTGTTTCCTTGAAAACATACATAGTGTCTGTCTCATGCTGTGACAGCCTAGAAATAGTGATTAACACATCCACATAACTGATACCAACATTCTTTTACAGAGTAGTAAATATGTCATTTCTGGACAGGACTTGTTCTAATGAACTTTGCTTATCATGGATGGTTTTTAGTAATTAAAATTACATTGTCAGTACACAGATCATTATTCAGGTACTTAGAAATTCTTGCAGTGCAGTTATCTTGTACTTACACATAAGTGCCCATCTACTATGCATTACAGCTAGGAAGTATTACAAGTGTTATAAAAAAGCCCACCAACAAACTTTTGTGTTAAAATATTATGGCTGGTATACCACTCGTGAAATCTCAGCTTGAATTTATTATCCAGTTCATGACAAGATCACATTCTTCATTCAAGTTCAGTGGGGTTTACCCAAGGCTGTTTTTTCCACCGGTTTCTTTCCCTTCCTATCCAAGATTTCCGTGGACTGAGGAACCATTTCTGCTACTCCTGCCTTTCCATCAGTCTTCTTTGCTGCTCCCTGGTTGCTTTTTGTATCCTTTTCTGTTTCCACAGGAGGGATTTCATTTGGATCAGGTGTCTCTTCTGTAGCAATAATTTCTTCTACATGTGGCTTAATAAAATCTGATTTAGAAGAAGTAATGAAATTTCCCTTATATTTACTGTGCTCAGCAACATTTCCTGCACATCAGTTATGACCTTACCATGTTATTTTCCTCTTCCCATACCCATATAAGGAGATTCAAAATCACAAATAGCATTACTGCTTTATATGGCACCAAAAGCAAGCTCAAGCCTTTGTGGTCTTTAATTAAAATGTTTATGAGGTAGATCCTGCAAAACATTTACAGATGTAAATAACTGTTTCCCATTTACACCTAATTTACAGGACTGCTCAGAAATGTCTACCCATACCAGTTAGGCAAGAGAGGAAAGAAATGCAGTAAAATACTTGTTCTTGCCTTAGGAGCAGAAAGAGGAGTGCATAAGAGTATAAAATGGTCTGTCAGCAATGATATAACATGTATACAACCTGTATACAAAGGAAAAGTACTTAGGCAAAAATATGTAAAACATATCCTGATAATCTTGGAATTTAAGGCTTATTTGGAAGTAAAATGTTCTATGTGAGTGAGCTGTAATTGTGAAGAATAAATCAATGTCCAAATAGCAATTATATAGTAAGAGTCTAAACAGACAGTAAAAATCTGTAATATGCAAGAATTCAAGAGAGCTTCTGATTTTCCAATCTTTCTCTAAATTGGAGAAAAAATGGTTACTTATAATTCCAACTTTACAATTCAATATGGACATAAAGCTAAAAGAGAATAATTGATTAATCTCAAATAGTGTCTATACAATCATGGTTTTCTCAAACACTTAGGTATTTAGGGTCCCTTAATCAGCAAGACCTATTTTGGGGGGTGAAATGTCAAAGGTCCAGCTGCTGAAATGGGTCTCACTTTGGAAAATAACACTATCTGTGTATGTATACATAGTTGCAAAGTCTTTCTTCTGCATTCAGAAACCTAGAAGTATTTATTATGACTTAAAAAACTTTAATCATCCAGGTGAGTGAAGGTGAGAAGTCACAGTGGAAGTAGAAAAGGTGATTTAAAGATGTTGATTTAAATCTTTTTCACAAAGGTTTAACCTGGCAATTCGTATTTTGCATCTGTTGTTAAGAGCATATGTACTGTCAACTTGATGGATTAGGGCCTATCTAATACTGATTGGCACAGACTATTAACTCCATAATGTCTAACAATTTTTTCATTGGAATAGAAGACCACAAAGGTGAAAGCACTCTTACCTTTCTTTCCCCCTTCCTTCCGTTTGCTTGTAATTGTTTTTTTCTTTTTAGATACAGCTTTATTGTTTTGATTGTGTTCTTGGACTGTGTCAATCTGCCCTGACACAGGCATCACAATCACCTGAAGCAAAGCAAGAGCAAAAAGTGCACAAGCGAGAAATGTGGATACATCGCAAATTCAGTCTGAAACCACCATCACTGAATCCCTGGCAGCAGCACATTTTGAAGCAGCTATTATCAAGTTATCCTAACTTTCAGGAACACATATGCCTGCCAAAGCAAGAATCCAGCCTGGTGACCCACTTGTATTCCCTGGCAGTTCTGCCAAAAGGAGGGAGGCAAGAGGATAGACTTTATAAAAAATAAAGTAATAGAAATAAGCTGCTGCCAAAATGAAATCATTGTTAAAAATATGCTAATACTAAGTAATAAACATCAGTTATCAGTTATTGCAAAAAGCAAGACATATTCTTGTTCTCATTCTGGAGGACTGACACTGGGGTTTTTTAAGGTATTTTTCCTGGGACAAAGATAGAGTCACCTGCATATTATCCTTGAATTGGCTTCATGTCATACTAAGCAAAATTATCAAGTGATTTTAAATTTTTTTCATTTAATTTTTTTCTGAGTTCTTTAAACTGAGAAAGCTTGCTGTATTTCAAGTTACAGATCTTCTCTTGATTATATTTGGAAATCTAAAAATTAAGCTGTGTTACTTTGTCTGATATGAAGCTGCTGTGACTAAATAGTCTGAACTTTTTCTGTAACAGATTATTAATGTACATAATTACAAAAATAAACCTTTAAATTTTAATAATGTCTTCGAGTTCAATACTATTTTAGATGATAGGGCTGTGTGAACACATACACTGTTCATGTGAAATGCTGAAAACATATCTATCTTTACATCATCCTTGCATAATTCCATGTTAAAAACCCCTGTGATGTGAAATCTGTTCTGGAAGAAAAAAGATTTATACCAGATAAACTTGACATGTTCCTTGAAACTGGTGATACTATTAGTGCATAAAGTTAGGCACATAGTAATATGTTTTGGTAGTTTCTAAGACTGATCTAAGTCTGGATTTTTTTAAAAGATTAAGATCATAATCATTAACCCTTTATAGAAATAATTTTATAAACCCCTAAAAATTGCAAAAATCAACATTGTCACCATTGATAAGCATGTTGAATCGATTTTAAGAATTGCCTCATGCTTTCACTTTGCCTTTAACGTTAGGTGAAAGGAAACCTCAGATGGCAAGGGATTAAGTGAACATTAACTGTACAACACTTAGTAGTGGTATTCTTGCAAAAATGCCAGGACTGCACCAAAATGAGTCCTGGCAAACAGCACTATGTCTGCAGTCACAGAAGCCAAAAATGACAAGGGAAAGTATGTGAAAGGTGCAAACAGATCATGCTTATGCTGAAAATATATATGTTAGTTCTTTAGAGTTTGAGGTGAAGAATTGTGCTGTTGTGAGAGTAGTAATGAAAAGATTTGTGACATGGGACATTGCTCTCCTAATTAGCAATTGGGCTAATAACTGCTTCTGATCCTATCCTATATATATATATCTAGTATCACATATACATATATATCCAGCAGGATCTATTGGTTTTCCTGGGCTAATAATAATTAATGGCACTGTAAAAATAGTTGACATGGAGTTTTCAATCTATGTCAATGTGTTCAAAGATCTGGACAAATGTTTTTTCTCTGAAACAGTTTTATCTAGATAAACCAAAAAAACCAGACCAACCAACAAAAAAATCCCCCCAAAACCCAAGCAAAAAAAAACCCCAACACATTTTTTTCCTATGTTCCAGTGAAGATTCTTTTTGTAGCTTTAAAAGATCTTGACAAAATATGTTATTTCTGAATCTCCAGTGTTAAGTTCGGATGAAATTAACTGACATCTCAGTCTAATAAAATACTTACCAAACACCCTTAATCACAACTCATGAGCAGGTCCACTGAAAAAGTATGAGACTACTCCTGTGCCAGAATTTGCAAAAATACCTTCTTGAGATGTGAAGTAGTGAAGGTCTGGACAGAAAGGTGTTAAGAGACGCCATTGTGGGTTTTGTCGTGAACAGCAAAGTGAAGATTAACAGGGATCTAAAGGGAAGCTAAAGGTAATTACAGTGGTGAAAGCATTAAGACACTAAGATACTGTGTACAACTACCAGAGCTGTGACTAGTAAAACAAGACACAGTGGAACAAGCTTGTGATGGAAGGAAGGAAGTGAATTCAGTTTATTTGAGAACATAGAGAAGAATTGATACATTTTTACAGACACACACACACACATTAGTATCCTGGCCTCCTAAGCCTTATTTTCATTTATGTTACAGTACTTTTACCCCATTTGGGTGGATTAAACAGTATTTTGGTATGTAAATGACACCCATATTAAGGCCTCTCTAAATTAACACAGCAATACAAAGAGGCTAAGGCATAGACAAAAAACAGCTCTAATTTCTCCTTGATCTAACACATTCCATCTATGCTACTTTACCAAAGCTGGAACAAACCCTAACTGCTGCTCAAAAATGCCTTGATCATTTTTGATCCTTCCATCTACCTCGTCAGTTTCTTCCACTGAAACAATTCTTGGCCCTCTCCTTCCAAATGCTACACGAAGAGGGTCAAATGCTGAACCTGTGTTTACAGCCAACATGCATTATGCCTGGCTTAGGATGCTACAATTAGTTTCTGTGGATTATCAGTTAGAAAATACTTAGGAAAGGCACTGTTTTCCCTGGCACAAATAACTGTACTAGAAGCAGAAGTGAAGTGAATGGAAAAATCTAAGGCTGCCTGCTAAAGCAGAAAGCCATTTATACACACGGATTATGTCAGCCTGCCATCAAAAATCTCCCCCATACTTGTCTTCCAGTCTTAAATTCATGCTTTCATTTCTGTTTTTCTTGCTCAGACTCTCTCTCTTCCTCAGGTATGTACACACTTACAGTGACATCGCTGGTCTCCGTCCCATACTTGTTCTTCACCACAATGCTGTATTTCCCAGAGTCGTGTGTGGACACAGTAGAAATGGAAAAGCTGACATTTTTTCCAGATTCAAACTTCAGGATGCAATTAGCATCTGATACAAATGATTTTTCGTTCTTCAGCCATG
>JAOXXN010000395.1:102816425-102827005 GCA_026770055.1 Myrmophylax atrothorax | reverse complement strand
TGAGACCTCTGGGGTGGGATCTCCCCAGACAGTGCAAGAAAGATTAAGTGCCTACAGAGAAAGTAAAAAGGAATTATGAGTAAGTAAATATTTGTGGGGTTTGATGCCTGACTCTCCAAATATTCCAACTCTCCATTTAGCTTCCTGCTTTTAGTAAATAGACGCATACCAACATCAGCAATCAATAATTTATGTCGTTCTTCTGTACCCATAAAGGAAAAGAAGGAACTTGGTTAATTCAAAAATGCCATTAAAAGCTTTCAATATTTTATGGACCTTCTCCTCTACTCTCATACTCATTAGCAGAGCTTTCTCCCTGCATATTGTTTAATATAAAGTTAGATATTATCTGCATTTGTGGTTTAGACTTGAAATGAGAATTCAATGAACTGTCAGATGGTTTTGTTTACATTAAGCTCTGCATATCTTTATTCCATAAGTAAAGAAGGTGTGCCCATTTTTAAAAATAACTAAGAGCAAACTGTCCCTGGAATATTTTGTTTAATTATAGATTCTTTTAAACTAAGTCCTGACAGCTCTTCTAACAGACCGGAAGTGTTTTATGTACTCCTGTAAAACTATTTTTAACTGAAATCAATACAGGCTTTACTCATTCTTTGGTGTTCATATAAGTATTTCTCTTTGATGTTGGTAATGTTCCTAAGTGTTGAATTGAGGCCCATCAGACTGAAGGAAGCATCTTCACTGTCAGAAAATGACGTTGTTGGAGACATCACTGACAGTTTTTTCTACCTTCAGTAGGCTGGTGAGTCTCTTGTGCACACAATGTTCAGTCCTCTTTTTTCTGGTCAGCTGAGAAATTCATGTGTGGTAAATATTGATACATGTAAATTATCCCAGCCTCTGGTCATAGTGCCATGGGAATCTTCTAAAAAGTGTTTGTGAAATGAATATTATGTAGAGACTTAAATGCGAAAAGAGTTCACATAGCACTGCAGTGGTACATAGGCCTTTCTCTGGAGCTTTATTTAGGAAAGTGAGTATTAGGAAAGAATGTAAGTATTAGTACATTGGTCTAAATTTAAAAAGCTGTTCAAATGGGAGTCTAACTTTTTCTTCATTGGAAATTGAAGAACATTTACTACAGAGAAAATGGTCTTCAGTGGTTTATTAGGAACAGACTAAGTGACATGTAAGGAATAGACAAGCTTCCACTTGACTGGAATCAGGTTTCTCTTCCATTTCATTTAAAGGCTCTTTATAAAAATGTGTCAAAAATAGAGACAACTGAAGAGCACTCACATTGTTGTCCCTATAAGCTGTCAAGATAAAAATCCACAGTGAGAAATCTCTTTACCCAGCTACCTTCCCTTCAGCTCTCTGCTTCCTATCTGGTACTGTGATGGTAGAGAATGGGACAGAAGAGAGATGCCCAGAAGGCTGTTGAAATTAGAAAAACTGATGCCTCTATAAAGATGTTTTGATAACTCTGAGAAAAAAATAAAAATCAAATAAATCCCACATGCCTGTTCTAAGGACCAAAATGAGAACAAAAGGGAAAGGGAATTCTTTCCTCCATCAACAACACGTCATTCTTGCTACTGAGGGAAGGACAGATTCCAAGTGAGAGATGGTTATGGCACAGTAGGAATGGCCTCTATCTGATTTCCTGCAGCACCTACAGCTGGTGACCACATGGGGCTGTTGACTACTTTCTCCAGTAGCCCATTGGTGTGAATGTGGTTTTGATTGCTGTATCAATCCGTCTTTTTGAAAAACAAGGTTTTACATTTCTCTCTCTTCCTTATCCCTCTCGATACAAACATGCACTCAGCCTTAGTCAGGCATTACATGTAGGTCCCTTTGGGTCCTCAGTATTTCTTTATTGTCTTCTGATTCTCTAGCAAGCAAGAGATCACCACCGAGTGGCCCCAGCTGCCACTCCACCACAATGCCAATAAGCGTGTCCAGACAGCTCTATTAGTGGCATCATTTAAATGTGGGGTGTTTGAAGTGCTGTCAGTACTCCTTAATTCAAAGAGATTCAAGCAGCAATGACTCTTTTCTTCTTCTAAATCATTCCTTAAAATAGCTACATTTTCCTTAACCTTGAATCACCAGCTCACGTTTGACATCAATGCTCCTCTTGATGTTCCCAAGTCTTTTTATTTGTTTTCCAGTTGCTAATGTGCAGAGACGTATCTTATAATTCACTATGTAGATGGTGACATTTTTGGTTTTCTGGAAGGTAATTCTATAGCCAAGGAGAAGTGATGGCACCTATCTGTTTCAGATTTTCTGTTCTTTGGGCAAGAGATTGTCTTTGCTCATGTATATCTTTATTACCCACTGAAACACCTCATTATAATACTGTGTTCAATGTGAAATCCTTATCATGGTAAAAAAAGTGTGTCCTGTACTCCTGGATCTGGGATATTGAGGTGTGTGTACTTGGAGCAAGCAGCAGCTACAAGTCCAGAACATCTGTCCCCCTCACTATCTTTTCTGCCTTTGCAGATTGTCATGAGTGTAGTACAAGTGGCAGAGGGAAATGTGTCATTGTATTTCAAGTATTGCCATTCCTCTTGTGTAGTAGCACACACTCACACTCATGGATGGTTTGGTGAGAGGATTGAAGCAGCTCAGTCGGGGAAACCTGTTGCTTTCTTTCAGCTTACCTGTGAGGATGCCTACCCCTGGCAGAAGGATGTTTCATGTTGCTTCTATGTCTGAAAGTGCCTATGAAAATCCTAAGCATCTGCTTTTAAAAATAAAGCCCACTTACTCACTTCACTTACAGGCCTTCATTAAGACAGCCACTTAGGTTAATTTGGCTGACTGGACACAAAACTTATGCTAGTACTCTCTGTCAGGTCAGCTTTCTCCCTAATGTGAACTGACACTTAGCCTTTTCCAATTATACCACACTGCTGAAGAGCATTTATGTCTGTCAGTGGAAGCTTCTTAGGCCATCTGGAATTCTATTTGATTAACACTAGGTAAACACTGGTCCATTTGTTCTCATCCATATCCCTCAGTTCACATGTAAAAAGCTAATAAATAGCATCACAGTCACAATTTTAAGCTTAAATTTGAGAAATGCATATGCTTCTAAGAAGTTCAGTCTAGGGATACCAATCTGTTCATACAACTCTGTGGTTATGGCTGCACAAGTATTCACAACCAAAGCTTGCAATTGCCAGACTTCTGCTACCTCATTTGCTGTTTTTCAAAATCCTCGATGATTGTGCAATTTGCATGAATTACACAATGGAGAACTGCATTCCCTTTTCTCCAGCATATATGCAAACAATACACAGATGAGCCAATGCCACCCAAACAAGCTCTGTTTTCCCTGATTACTCTGTCCTACTCAAAACGATCCTCTACTGAATCAAGAAACATAAGGTCAAGGATATTTGTCTCTCATTCTGGGAGTATTTCAGTCATTTATTCAAACATTACGAATGTCCTTGCTGTCAAGGACAATGTGTGTCTGGGTAAGATTTTGCAACTCATTTTTTACAAACACTTTTTATAAACACTACACATTTTGCTTCAGTGAACTCATGTTCATATCAACTCTCTTTTGGCTGAATGCTTAAGACTGGTAACAACCATGCAAATTTAGCCCCTACCAAAGCATTATGAGAATCACATCTTCAAGCATAAGCACTGGTTAGCTGAGAGTCTGCTAATTTGTTCTGTTACTTTATGTCTTCTACCTACAGTTACAATGCTCACATGAGTGCTTATTACTTCTACAGCATTTCCCAGACTGCTAAATCCTTTAAAGAAAGGTTTAATCAAACATAATTTCATTTTGTAATGCCATCATACTTAATTTTTCCAGAACTGCTGCAGTCCATTATTTGTTGACTATGCTTTATCTCACATTGTTAAGTGATTCAGAACAAGATTTTAGATTTTTAACACTTCTACTGAACCTATAGTAAAATACTTTTAACCCAGCTCACCTACTACCAGATAAAGCCAGAAATATCAGAAAGCTGCCTTCCTGTAGTTGTTACATTACAGGTTTTCACTGGCATTTATGTGCCCTATTTCCATGTTCACACACACTGTGAAGAGAGACTGGCTTGTGGCAGAGCAGTGGGAAGTGAAGAGCGATACTATTAAGCAGCAACTTGTAGAAGCAATGTGCTGGGAAAAGGTTGTGAGATTGTGAACTGGTTTTCCGAGTCATCTGTTCTGTGCTGAAGCATCGATGTACCTCTGGGAGTGCCTTACAACAATCTTTCAGCTAAGTTCTCCTAATCTACCCTAGTGTAACACCAGTGACTTATTTTGACTTCCCTCTCCTTTACCCTGATGACACAGAGAAAATTTTCTTTTGCCTGGATGAGAATAGAGGTACTGCGGTTTACTGCTTTTACACTATTTAAAATCCAGCCTTGACAGATGTGACTACCATGCCACATTGCAAGGAAGGTAACTGCAGAAGACGTAGAAAAACCAGCTACCATGTAAAAAAGGAATTCAAATAACTTAATATCATGTCGCCAAAAAAAAAATTTAACTGTGAAACCTGTGCATGAATTTTTAAAGAGCTGGTTATATAAGGAGTTTTAGTCCCAACTCACATTGTCATCTCACTTTTATCTAATTCTTAAGAAAAGACACTGCCCTGAATACATAAAACCATCTGTGATAGACCATTGAATTATGCACAGAACAGAGGGGACAAATAAATAATGTAGCAGATTTTAAATATGGCATCTTTAAAAAAAAAAGTTGAATGTTTTCCTATCATTGAAAGGCATTCAAGCTGTTAGGATGTTGTGTAAAGCTACAGTTAATTTACTGTACCTTGCCCTCCTGGATGGTGACAACATCGGGCAAGCCTCCAAGTACCCGTGCACGATCTGAAAATAAAGAAGCATAATTTTCTTTAGTGTTGCAAAATCAACTGTGTGTCTGATTCTGTGTGCCAGATTCTGTTTCTCTTCTAGTTCTTTCCTTTTGTCTTATTTGTGTACAACTTGTGTCTGATATCTGCGCTATCAGAGAGCTACTCAGCAGTTTTAGCATGTCATTTGGACTTTAAAAAATGTTGAATTCACAGCAAAAGATGTGATAATAGCTGGTGTCAATCACTTACAGAGGGGAATCAAAGTACCTCTGCTGTGTCCTGCAGGTTTTGATTCACTGTCAATTCACTGTTACTTCTGAGTGCACAAAAAAAAAATTAAATTTTTGAAATCTGGTGCTCTAAATTTTTTGTGTAGTAAGATAAAGATGTTGGGTTTCCAAAGGGAAATGAATGACACCTAATGAAGTGCTGGAGATCGCATTTTAATCTAAATACAAAGACAGACTTCACTCTGAGTGTCAACAGTGATATTCCACCACTTTGTACGTACCTATGTGTAAACGAGATCAATACCTGATTGATCTAGTTTTAAGTTCAGCTTCCTGTAGAAATCTTACACAAATACAAATAAGCCAATCAAGTGCAGGTTTTGGTGCACTTGTTCTGGAAAATGGATTTTGTTCATTACATATCTGGGTGGAGCCTGGCAGAGGAAGGAAATGACTGTACAGAATGTTCCCCTCTAATGTGTTCTGTAAAAGATGTGCTCTGGAGCACAGAGATAACAACCTTATGAGACCAGGAAAGGAACCGTGTTGTGTCAGTTAATATGCCAGCCCCTTATAGAGGGTCCAGGGTTAGAATTAAATACCCAGATCAGGTCTATTACTGATCCCTTTGCGCTGTCTCAGCTGGGATTTGTAGGGATCACTGTACATATCCAAGCCCTGCTCTATTTGGAATATATGTCCAGGAAGAGTTAGCTCACATATCTCTACACATTTTTCTCAGCAACTTTTCAAATGCCAGTTCTGCTCTCATTTTTATACAGGTCTGAAAGTCATCTAAGTGGGACAAGTTTTTTCCTTGCATTTTTCTGTAAATAGGGAGAATATTTAGTTTGATAATTCAAGTTGAAGTCTGATGGCTTACTCCTTCAGTACTTAATACAAAATTCTGTTTCAGTTGCTATGTTGGAATTGACGCAGAGGCAAAAGTATAAGGAGATTCTAAGCAAAACAAAAGCTACTGTTGCTTTTTTACTCCTTTCTGTATGTAATGCAAATCCTTTGACATTTTAGAGCATTCAAAACTGGCCAAATTATTTCCTCCATCTTTGAAAACAAAGTGACTTTTGTGCAGAGAACATGCATGAGAGATCTCAGCAATAAAGTTAACTTTTAGAGAAGGCTAACTGGTAAGGAGAACAGGAGCTTAGATAGAAAAAATCAACATAACCATAACTATAGTGTGATTAGCTGCTATGTACACCAATGTTAAATCACTAAAAGGTCACTTGTCCTTGGTATAAGGACAAACTCATTTTAGGATGAGCACACACACATACACATGTATACATGCCCCCTGTTTCCCAACACACAACGTTCCTGGAAATGAAGAAGACCTTCACAAACAGACTATTACTACCATTGTCAAAGACAGCCAACTTACTTTTCTCTGCAATCGCAGCTTGCCTGGAGTTGAAAGAAACAAAGAGAAAGTCCAATTTAATTTAAGGTTTACTTAGAGTGATTGAAAAGTAAATTATGATTTTAACTGCCTTTAATCCATTAAGGAAAATCTCTCTCATCATTTGGCAATACTGATTTTTCTTTGTTACCTAACTGTTATAAAAGAGTTGCTCCTAAGAAGTCACATGCAAAACTCCTACGGGCTTCTGTAGGACTAGGATTTGTTTCATAAGATATAGTTAGCTTCAGCACAAAACAAACAAATATGGTTATTATTTTATGGCTGCAATTACTGCATTTAGATGGCGTAATACTTACTTTAATCTCTGGAACTCAGCAAAGGCTTCATCAAATGCTTTTTAAAAAGGAAAAAAGGTAGGTTTAGAGATAAATTGTCCCAAGTTTAAATTCAAAATGTAAAAATAAATTTAAGGCGTAGACATAGTTAAAAAGATATTATTGGATGCATGCATGCATATTGTACGAACCCTAAAATACTGAAAGATGGCCTTCAACTAATAAAGGCCATCTGGTACATGGCAGCTATCATAAATACATATGAATGCATAAACATGCTTTTTTCTTCTAGAAAAAAGGCTTTAAGACAAAGAAAGCACAGGAAAGTAGTAAGCTGAAGTAGTTTCACAAAATAGAGGAAGAAATGCACAATACAACACCTAAATGATAGATTATTGCAAGGCCTCCCAAGCTTTTTTGATTATACATCTCTATATAATTTTTTTTGAGCATGCACTCTCAATATTTGCGTATTTATTTATTTATAGATTATGTAGATGTACTAGTGGAGTTCTCCTATTTTGTTCCTGCACCCCAGTGGTGTGCACTGGCTCATCTTGCACATACCCCTCTTCAGAGACCACTGGTTTATGGAATACAAGAGACATGTTTTTTCCAAGTGCTTTTCATATCTGCTCTGAAGCACTACATCGATGACTATGAGCAAACTAAATAGCAAATTGTTATCTTCTTTGTAAATTCAGGCTAAGGTGCCATTATGTGGGAGGTCAAGCTCTCCTGCTTTGAAAGGGAAGAAGAAATGTCTTTTCTCAGCAAGTGGAGATAGACTACAGAAGGAACAGCATGGAGATGATTATAAGATTGTTGCCCATACAGAGCTTTCAGACCAAAAGTGACGCTTTAGGGATGGGAACAGCTTGGAATGGAAACTCAGAAGTTTGGAAGGGGTTAATCTGTTCCCTGGAATCTGAGAGGTTTCTCAGAGTAAAATCTTCCAATAGTCAATCCAAATAATTTTAGCTGTTCCCCTAACAGTCCTTCATCATGATGATGGCATCTCTGACAAATAAGTACCTCCATTACATCCATCAAAGAAATACAGTAGAAAAGTAACGGAACAAAATTGTCCCTCACTTCCTCCTCCAAATATTACTTGGAAGGGAGAGATTCAGAAGGCATTCAGTACTACAACACATATTTAAAACTGCCAAGCAATGCCAGCAAAACAAGGGTTTTTGTAAGATACCTCTGAAACTGAAGTCTCAGTAGGCAAATGGTAAGTGGGTATTTGGAATAGGAAAGAGCCGTTTGTAATTTATGACCCAAAAGCACAGGTCATAAAGAGGAGAGAACAAATGGTACTGTCCCTACAAACAGAGGCAGACTGGTAGGTGCACACACAGACCCCAAAGGGTAACAGGTCTGTAGCAAGATGCTGTGGTAGATGCTCCTATACTACCACAGCATAGTGCCCACAGACAGGTGATGTTAGCAGAGGGAATAGCCTACCTTGTCCAGAAAGGTCCACTGTCTTTTTGTGTGCTGTGTTGCCATCAAAGAGTTCCATTATGTATTTGCCTTTGTCCTGTGGAGTTGGCTCATTGATCTGCAACCAGATCTGCTCCCCTGTGACACCAGTCTTCACTCGGTCTGTGAACTTAATCTGGGTATCACTGAAAAATACAAAGGAATGTTACCTCTTCGTTTTGCTGGAGCTCATGGTGAGTCACTGAGTACGTCTGCAGTTATTAAATGATTTTCAAGTTGCTACGGTATGCCACCGTATTTTGGAACTTCTGAAGTCAAGTCCCTCCTGAAGCTGTGACCTGAGCTGTAGAAGAACTATACAAATTTAAAAGCCACATCTTTGAAGGGTAATCCATGAATCCTGAAATGTTCCTGTTCTCTTTTTAACATAGGTTTGCTTCTGCTTGGGCAAAACAAAGTGTAGAGGGCTGTATCTAAAAAAACCCCCACTTTTGTCACAAATGGTGTTTGCCCATTTGGAATGTTTCTGATGCTGTGCTATGTTTGGCACTTAGAGTTAAACACACTTTGACATAAGTATATCTTCTTCCACAAAAAAAAAAAAAAAAAGTCAATTTCTCAGCTTTATAGCTAAGCAATTAATTGCCCTGGATGAGGCAAAAGATATTTGTCAAATAAGCTACTAATTTTCTTGTTATCTTTAAATTGATAACTTTGAATGTACTGGAGGGGAAAATATTTTTTTTCTAGACTAATTTGACATGCTTCAAGATGAAACAAGTTTGAATAAATTAAATGGAGAAAAGAGAGAGAGAAAGAAAAAGACAGGGAAAAAATCCCCAAATACTTCATATTTGTGTACACTTACTTGAAATATTTAAGACACTTGGTGATACCAAATCAAAATGGGTGCCAAGAAACAGGAAGGCCTTAAACTTCTTTCATTTATCTGACAGGTGTCAGTGTCAATAATTACAGCCAGCCTGCTACAGCACATTCTGCGTATTCAGTGCCTCATTACATGAGTTTTATTGAGAGATCAGCAATTCGGATTCCATCCTAAAAGATTAACTACTACCATGTCTGCAGGAAGTGACAAGAACAGTAATAATAGATTTAAGCAATCTAAATTGTTTATTTCTCAGGGTTTTCCAGTGCATGCTGTATGTGCTGGCTGAGGACTCAAAGAACATAAAAATCATTTGGATGTGCAACTCCCATTAATTTTATGGGGATCTGAACATTAAAATGAATTTTAAAAATCTCAGTTCTTCTGTCTTTCTTGGTTAGATTTGCAGGGCTTGCAGGACAGACTGTCTGGATTTTACTGCTCCAGGCACACACTGGAATTTGCTTTGCCTTCTAAAAATGAAGTCCCACATTAAGAGGACGTGCCCGCTTGTCCCAGTTCAATGAATTGTGTCTTCTAGACAAGCAGACCTCCAGGGTAGGTATCTCAGGACTGTCTCTCAGGTTTTATTTGCATCAGTCCTTAAAACTGAGTCAGGGAAGGATGCAGCTTCCCCTAGGGAAGTGAGAAGTGCTCTGAAGCAACACGGTCCTGACAGCATCCCATGGCATGGGACTATCTGTTCCACAAGAGAAACAACAGAAGGGCCTGGCACCACCAACACCAGACTCTTGTACTGGTGTCATGTGAAGGTAATTGGCTGAAACTAACTCATACGAGATAAGGACTCATGAGAGACGAGAACAAATCTGAGCCTCATCTCTCTCACATAACCAGGTTTTTTTCTGCATCTGTAAAAACAAAATTGGACTGAGTTTTGCAAAGTTTTGTTTACTTACTTGTGCACCCAGCCTACTCTTAAATCTTCCACATAATAAGTAACATAGGAGTAGAGTCTGATGCCCTCAGCTGTGCTCTGGATTTTCAGGTCTGTTGCAGATAAAGCTGAAAGAAAAGCACATGGTTTTATGCTGCCATGCAGCCATTGACTGAGTATCACAATAAGTCATTTATTCAAAAAGAGAATGAAGTACTTACCAATCCTTTTGCATACTTCATTCATCAGATCTGCAAAAGCTGTGGAAATAAAATCCAGACACTAAGACTGTGTCTGCAGTTCAAGCACAGTCAATAATAGGACAAGTGATGGCTCTGAAATATGTCCCCCGATAGGTTTGAAAAAGCAATCAGGTCTACCTTTTAAAGCCTATTAGAAACCTGAGTAATGCAGAAATGTAGTCTATTACTTTAGAGTTTCCAGACTTTATTTAAGTGCAGCCTTGATGAATACTACTGAAGATGAACAAAACTTCTCTTTTTTTTTTTTTTGGGGGGGGGGGGGGGAGGTAAATGACACTGTTCAGATGGACTAATAACC
>JAOXXN010000395.1:102803252-102816325 GCA_026770055.1 Myrmophylax atrothorax | reverse complement strand
AGGTAAAGGACACTGTTCAGCTGGACTACTAACCCATCTATATACAGTCTAGTGGACAGAGGTTTTCTCCACTTGCTTGGAAACAAGTGAAGTGATGTTAAAAATATAGTAAATGCAATAAATGGAAAGCCCCCTAAATAAATGACAAAATACGGTAAGTTAACACTTTTAAAATCATCTAGTTCTATAATTTTTTTCTATACTTGTAGACTTACTGATGGCTCCCTGAGGAAACCTGTTACCATTTTGCTTAGCATTAGTTATCATATACTCCGAGTATTATACAGAACCCAGATGCAGTAAGCTGTATTCAAGTGTTATTTGGACTGAAGAATCTCAGTTTTTCTAATCAGGTGATCTTGTATACAGGAGGGACAAAACCCCAGGAAGGCAACATGTGCAGATGCCTGTATTACCCCAAATCCTCTTTAGTTAGGCTGTCAGCTCATGTGGCTGGGAGTATGCAGACTCTGACCTGTGTCCTTAAGCTTTAGCTCACTGGAGTCCTTTCCTCTGTCGTCCTTCAGTATGACTTCATAAGTACCAGCATCTTTCTTAGAAAACTGCAATATTATAACAGTAAAATAGATTTTCAGAACAAGTACTGTAGAAAAATCTAGATTTTACTTCTGAACCCAGCTGATACTCTGTTGTGGTCCCCAGGGAGGTACCCGATGCCAGGGGCTGGAGCTGCCCCAATGCCCCTCAGTTGCTCTGCTCCTGGCTGGGATGGTGGGATGGGCTTTGGCAGGGGGGTTCTGGCATGCAGGACCTTGTCCCTCTTCAAGTCTGACGCAAGGCTGGGTATCGATCAGACCCCTGTGGTGACTGAGAGGGTGGTCCTCTGAAAGCCTGAGCAAAAAGCACTTTCCAAATGCTGTTCAAAATAGAAATGTGGTCTCAATCTGTTGCTAAACTGACATGCAAAGGAAGTGACAAGCTTATTATCTCTTCTGTCATCATTTCCTGAAAACCCGAACAAGCAGTTACAGACAGACATTTGCTTTACTAAAACACAGACACCTTGTGAGTTTTTCCATTTTTAAAACCCACTTCCTTTTTCAATTGTTCTGCTGGAGTATTATATTAGATCATATCATTCATCTGAGTTTTAACACTAACTTCAGCTGAGGCCTATTGAGGACAGTCACTCACCTCTGATATCAGCAGAGTACACACGCCATCCTTAAAGTCGTGTTCTTCATCAACCATTATCTCCCTGTCATCTTTGTACCATACAATGTGTGTTTCCTTCTTAATATTAGCCACCTAAGATGGATGAAAACCACATCACAATTATTCTTTCATCTGAGCCAGGGAACTTTGTGTCACATGGGTTAGCCCATTCAGGTCTCTCAGAACAGCAAGCTTTACAACTTGATTGCAGTGAATTACTGCAAGCTTCCATTTTAGAATGAGGGAGGCAAGAGGGAAAACAGCAGCGATGAAAAGAGAGACAAAAGGAGCCCAGGGAAACAGGGGATCCTGCGCAGGGGATTTCTGCACACACAAATGGGCCAAAAATTAGAAAGTTACATGATTTATAAAGACTTGTCATTCCTATTCAGGTGCCTTTCCCTGAGTGGGTGGCTGACAGACCTGAAAAGTTCAGGCTACTGTCCAATGTATTTTGTTACATGTAATGAGTTTTCATCCCAGCATGATTAACCTTCAGAGACTCTGTCACTATCCAATGTGCAGTTGGGAATGCAAAAGCAAAGGGTGTGTCTTTAGTCCCTTCCCACTCTCGCCATCTAAGTAGTGGTAGGTCAAAGTGTGTTGAATGTTGTACTCAGTGTTTTCTTTGTCCCTTACCTTACATTTCAACATCACATTACACTCATCGGTAACTTCCCATCCCAGTTTATCCACAAAATGAGGACCTGTTTAAAAGTACAGATATATTCTTAAAGGTCATCTCAATGGTATTCATGATACAAAACCAAAGAGAGATGTGTTTTACTTGACAAGAATACTGTCATATTTTCACCTTGTTTCCTGTGCCACTCTTTTCTCTGGAAATCTGCTTCATCCCGTAGCTTCTTGAATACTAGGGATTAAAACCAGTAAGAAATACAAGGTTAAACTTCATGTGCCATTTGTAGGGTGCTGAATGTCACTGTAACAGAAGCAACTCTATCTCTTGGATGTCAACGAACATTCAGCCAGGGGTCAGGTTTTCACTGAACATTTCAGAGTGACAGAAGCTGATTATGGCTAACTCAACTCTCCCAGCTGCTTGGAGTCATCAGGAGTTTAATGTGTCCCATCTGATGACATGCAATCCCCAATCATACAGCTACTTTTCACTCCTGGTAAGAAGGCAAATGAGCAGCAGCAGAGTCAGCAGCTGCTTGAGCTTTAACAGGTGCAGCGGCTTGTTCCTGGTTGAATGGGCTTTTTATGGAAAGTTTTCATTCCACCTGTAGAAAAGCAAACCATGACATCCTGCAATGGTTTACATTTTTGTAACAATTCCCCTTCTTCCTATCACTTTAAAAATTTCAGTTCACACACATGTGCTGTCATGTGTGAGGCAGGCAAAACTGTGACATAAAAAACTAGGAGAGTCTACTTGTATTAAAAACAGTGGAAAGTGAAGATGACAACTGAGGTAACGTTGTTATAATATTTCCAGCCCACTGCGTAATACAGATTAGCCTACCATCGCCAATGAGGACAAGGCTAGATTGATTAGTTGCTTTTCCATCCTGCAGTTGGAAGGTATAAGTGCCTTCATCCTTGTCCTCAAGTTTATCCATAATCATTTCAACAAGTCCAGTCTTCTGGTCCACCTTCATTTTATATTTCTTCAGGAATGAAAAGTAAAACAATAATTAATGCATATCAGAGACAGAAAATATTTGTGAATATTTGTGTATCTTTAGATGGAATTCTGTTTTCTTTATTCAGATACCCACTTGTTCAGGTTCCCACTATCTTTAGTTCTAGGTAAGTAAATCTGTTAAAGGTGAAGCCTATTTATCAATGCTGTACAAGCATGTGACATCCTTGTTGTATCATGAGTACTACATTCTTTTTTCATTAGAAAGGTTTAGGTTTTCATATCTATCTTCAGAACAACTCTTTGAGGATGATTATATTTAATAGGGTTTTGCCTAGAATGGTCCATCTCTGTTTTCTATCAGATATCAGTATTGCAAAAAAAGCATGACTTGTCCTGTCCTTGGGAGTTCTGCTGCTGGAAACAACCACTTGGGAATTTTTCCTAGGTGTAATAAATTACTTCAAACAGCAAAGAGAGGAGAGAACCAAGCACAAGAGTATTCTAGGGCCATAGATGAAGGAGAAAGGAGGAATCTGAGTTTCTGTAGTGATTCCCTGAAGTCCACAGTAACTGCTTACCTGTGACTACCCTATTGAAGGAACAGCTATGGTCCCTGCTAGTTACTGGTTCTTAGAAAAGTGGCAGGAAGGCATTTAACTTCCCTTTATAAACTGCATCGAGTAGAATTCATCTGAAGCTCTGGACAAAATGTTTCTAATTAATGCTTCCCAAGACATATGTTATTTCTCATGAAAATGCATTGGTGTGGAACTCTAGGGGGAAGTATACTGGAGACAGACACTAATACTCATTGATACTCATAAAAATGCAAACACATCTAAGCAATGAAAAGGCTTACCTCTCCATTGAAAATCTCCTTATCATTAAATACAAAGTTGGCTTTTGCATTGCCAGACAGTTTTTCAGCTTGCAACCAGAATCTCACTTCTCCTTTTTCCAAAATTTCCACTGCCAACTCAGAGGTAAGTGGGATAGCTACAATGAAGAAAGAAAAGAATGAGGCATATATTTTGTCTGTGCCCCAACAACTATTTTCTTCTACAATTGGAAAGCCACTTATCCTTTCATACTTGGTACTGTATGCAAGGTAACTAGGTTATGATACCTCTTCATATAGACAGAATGCCTCTCCACCCCTAAACACATAGGAGGACAGATGACATTTTATCTGTACAAACTGAAAGTGTTAAGGATTTGAGTTATGCTCCATTCTAATACAATGCTATTTCAAAGGTAAACTGCAAGTATCTGTGCAGCATGATGAGTTTGTATGGTGCAGACCCATGTTTAATGAGTTGCCTAACAATATTACTGTAAGACAGTGAAGTGACTCAGAGGGAAAAAAAAACCCAAACACACACAAAAAATACCCTCCAAAACACAAAGCCAGATCAGAAACTCAGCTGCTGAGATGCAGGTTGGGAGATTTTTGCAAACTCTCTGATCCTCTGGTGAGTGGAACCTCCACCTCCAGAATTCACCAAGTATCACAAAGCACTCTCAGTCTTCCCAGTACATTTTGTTTTCCTATGAATAATGGAAATCTCCCCCACATAAAACAATTCATTGTGTTAACAGGGGGGGAAAAATATGTCAAAATCATGTAATATACCATAGGTAATAATAGTCTCTCTTTTAAATTTTTTTTTAATATTTCCTTGTTCCTCTTAGTAATAGTCCTCATCTTGCTTTCACTTTAACTCTTCTTTACCATAATCAGCAACATAAAGCGTGAACATTTAGACTCTGGTATTGGGACATATTGCTCATTTTATTGACTTTCATCATTTTATCTGTCTTAGTGGATGCTCAGATTCTCAAGGATAGTCATGTGCTTGGGTTTACCTATGTTGTATGTGAACTCTGCCCCAGTCTCTTCTTTCTCAGCAGTGTAAAGTCTGCATTGCAGGGTGTAGTGCGGAACAGCTGAGATCAGTGTACAAACACATTGCAAAATGCGTGATGATATACTTTGGTGATAGTGTAAAGACACACCTCCTCCCAGAGGAATCCTAAGGTGGTTCCTTTAGCACCATGTCTGCAAAGACTCAGCTACAGCAGGAGAGGACTGGTACCAAAGTAGTGTCTAATTTCTCTCATCTTTATATTTGCACTGTCCTAAATGATTTGAATGCCTTCTGGAGCATAGCTGCCATCCCACTCCAGTGCCAAACAAACAGGGGGTGAGGACCCCTCACCTCTTCCTTTCCCATGCTCAGCCCTTCTCCCTCCCACACCTGTGTGTATGGTTTTGGTGCTTGAGTGATGCAGGGGCTGCCTCCAGTGAAAAGGCTTCTGAGAGGTGAGGCAACAGTCACAGGGAAACAAAGACAATTATGAAAAAGGCACAGGCTTAACCAGAGAGGGGGAAGCCTGGAGGGGTAGCATGGCCATGAGGGAGGGGGACAAAAACAACCCCACAGCCGTGTGCCAGAGCTGTGCAAATGGTCCCTGTGAGCTTTCCTCACCCAACTCATCACCTTGCATGTAAGAAACAGAAGGAATCTCAGGGCTTATACAATTTCTCAAAACAAAGCAACTGAAATGCTACAGGAAGCAAGTGGGAGTGTGAATAGACATCAGGCTGCACTGCTTTTGTCTCACTGTCAGCTCTACAGCAATTTTAAACCCCCACTTGGCTTGCCTGTAATTAACTAAGAATAGCTTAGTCTAACATGGAAGAGAGGAAAGTATCTCAGAAGCTGTTAAAGGGCTGAAAGGATGCAAAGGGATTCTTTTTTTTTGAGGGAAAAGCTGTTTGCTCCTCAGCCGAAAGGAACTGGACAAATCTGCATCACAGTCTGCCACAAGCAAAAGTCTTATTTTAAAATATTTCCATATGCACCAACTGACAGCTACTTTAGTCCTTTTCCAGCCATCACGCTTACAAGGCTTTACATCCTATTTGTGTAACATCACAAATTACTGCCAGCACTTGACACAGAGTCCTCAGACAGTTGCTCAGTTGAAGAGTTAGAAGAATTTGTTTTTACCTAGCACCAACACACTATTGCACCCACACATTGTTGCATTCTGTAAGTGTGCATTGTTCAAACAACCTGCTTTCCCATGGAGTTACTGGCTGCAGGTGCTTCTAAGCAGAAGTTACCATTAATTGCTATTCAGAAGTACATACAAAGCAACATGAAAGAGCTCATGTTGAATCAGAAGTGCCTAGCAACTAGTTTTGTTTTTTTAGAATTTTTAAGAATTTGGATAATCCTCAAACAGATTATCTGGAGATATGACTAAAATTTCATACTGATCCATAGAAGCTCATTATTATTTTTCTAACCTCATAGGCATAGTCAGCTGAATCTCAACCCCTATTTGTAATACATATATAGATTCATATATATTTTTGTTTGTTTGTTTGTTTTGTTTTCAATGTCTACATGGCCTGGAGTGGCCAAAGCAAGGAAGACAATTTCCTTCTTAAAGATACTTTCTGCAGTGATCTCCCTTTTGTCTGTGTGTTCTGGAAGCTCATGCACAACTAGAAGTGTTCTGTTACCTAATACAGTGTAAAAAAAGATCATATGATCTGAGTAGCTTATTTTGTGACATTAGTTGTGAACACAAAGCATGGAAGAGCCCTCAGAAGGGAAGAGACGGTGCAAGTAAGGTAATGCAACCAGTTTTTGTGATGACCAACTTTCAGTGTGAAAATATAATTAGGAGGAAATAATTGGGAGGAGCAGGAATAAACAAGGGGATGTTTGGGCTGTTATTAAGCTGTCAAAAGGTGATACAATATGTTGAGAGGAGTAGAACTGATATGAAAAGCATGCAGAAGAAAATGAGAGAGAGAGGTGATGTGGGCAAAAAGACAGGCCATTTCTGCAGCCAAGTTTTGACTGGGCTGAGAGGTGCGATGTGGGCTGAGTTGGAAAAGGTGCCAGCAGTGCATGCACAAAGATGAAGATGTTAAAACAAGAGCTTCAGGGCCTTGAAGAGAAATGAAGAGAATGTAATGGGAGAAGACGAGACATGTTTAAGTCTCATTTCATTGTGTACAATAGGATTCATTACACAATCCAATTTTTTTCCCTATTTATTCAAGTTCTACTCAAATGAAAATAGCTGAGTTTTGCTACTACCAGAATATCATAAAGGTATGTGACGACTGTGGTGTTGACAAAAATACCATCCCAAGCAGCAGGAAGGATGTTCATGTTTCCATGTGCTACAGGAAGGAGGGAGGGAATGAATTTCAGTAGGAAAATTCTGTGTGTGTATATATATATATATATATATAATTTCAGCTGAATTTACTACACTTGCTTGCTTCATTAATATTAACTTATGTTAACTTCAGTGGAGAAAAGCTAGATAATTTTTCAAATTCTAGTTTTTATATTGAATTAGGTATACTGAGTGAGTATAAAAGTCTGTTCTTCAGAACAAACAAAGCCAATGTGATGCTTATTTTCCAGCTGTTACATAGACTTATTATAGGCCTAGACCAGTAGCCTGCAACAAATTGGGAAGAATATCAATAACACATAAATGTACTGAAACAAAGAGAAAAATAATAAAAGAATCTTAGAATTTTCAATTCAAACCCACTTTCACTTGAAATTATTGTAGTGACCTCCCTACCCGATGGTGGCAGGAGCTTTTTGATCATAGAATTTTAGATTGGTTTGTGTTGGAAGGGACCTTTAAAGGTCATCTAGTCCAACCCCTCCCTGCAATGCGCAGGGACATCTTCAACTATATCAAGTTTGTGATAGTACACTGCATATACACTGCACACTCCCCTTGGACTGGGATACACTTACTTGGGAATTGGCGCTCATGGCTCAGAGCAAGCAGGCGTTTCATTTCTGCAAAAGACATTAGAGAAATAATATGAGTTGTGCCTGCCCTATGGATCTGAGAGATGCAGCAGTGGGGGAAAACAGATGTGAAAGCAAACCAGGCATGCTTAATAGGCAATGTGTCTACCTTCCTCATCAATTGTATAACTTGATGAAACTCCATCTGTGTCTGTAACAATACAAGAGTAAATTCCCAAATCATCTTCTCCAAGATCCTTAAAGGAAGCTTTTGACCTTTAGGGGAAAAAAAAGCACTTTGATAAAATGGTAAGATCAATCTGAAACAAACCCCTCCTTTACATCTATAGCACCTGATAAAAATAGTCTAGCATTAGCTTTTGTCCTGACTGAACAGGCAAATGCATGGCTCTGGTGACTATAAACCAGAGTAGGTCTTACCATAGATGTTACAAATGGAGATAGCACCAAAAGAAGAGAGTGTTGTCAAGTCTTTGATGACCCTAGAAGGATACTGTCAGTACAGGTCAATTCAGTTTCCATATGCATCACCACGACTATGATTAGCCACCATTTCTTTCAATATGGCTTCTTTATCACTAGAAGAGCACACAGGCCCTTCAAGAGCTGAACATGTACATTTGCTATGCCTTCCTCTGTGAAAAGGCTGAAAAAACAGAGTAGGCTTGGAGACCATTATGTAAGTTGCTAAAGCAGACTGTGGTGATTCCATCAGAAGAAAGTCCTGCTTATGGCAGCAGTTCCAAAGATTATGGCTGTGTTACATGGCAAAAGCATTTTGCAAGCAGCCAGATAATTTTATTATTTGGAGATTTAAAATAATAGCAATCATCATCATCATCATCATCTGCTTCTATTGACAAGTTACAAGATGACAGAGCACAGATTTTCCCTCCCCATGCCCAAACATAACTATATTCCCTGAAGAAGAGGCCTGACTCATTCTGTCAGCTACAATTTTTGAATGATCTGCGTATGGACTTGCAGGAGAACAGCATACTCAGGAAGTAGCCTTCAAGTAACAAAGGCGGGTTTAGCTCTTAGTGAGGTCATACATCAAAAGGATGGATTTCTGTGACTGTCTCTCAAACGTGAGACTACTGCTACCCCCAGGGGTTCTTACTTTCCGCCTTTGGTATCGATGTTCAGTCGAGAGTCATCCTCAATGGGCTCGTAATTCTTGGACCAAATAAACTTAGAGTCTGGAGACATCTGATCACATTCGAAGTTCAAGGAAATGACTCCGTTGTCATCTACATCAACCACCACTTCCTTGGTTCCTTAAAGAGACAAAGAAGGCAATTCCAGTTTCTCAGAGAAGCCAGAAATACAGATATATATATAGATATCATTCACAGGGTAGATCAAGCAGATCCTTGACATTTTTGCAGCTGGCACATAAATTGCTGCACTTACTGACATCTTTGTTCTTCAATTCACAAGAACAGTTCTTTTTCTAATCCAAAGATTAAAGAACATCATATATCAACTGATTTATTTGAGCAAGTCTAAGCATCTAAGCTTATATAAGCTCATATAACACTTGAGAGTTATGATATTTGCTATGAAAAAACCTGGAGGGGGAAAAAAAGCAAGCCCCTAAATCCACTAAATGTTTGAAATATTACATAGAAATATTTTCCATGAGGGGAGGTAGTTAGAGCTTTCATTATGCAGCACGAATTTCCTATTCCCTAATAAGATAACAGCTATAAAGGCAATAACATGTGCAACTGTAGGCATCTGAAGTTGTACAGGAGGCAGAAGAGGAAGCAGCTGAGTCGCCCCAGCAGCGCGCACTTGTGTGACTGAGGCACATTTTCAGTGACACTGGCTTCACTCCAGGAGGTTGGTTTAATTGCTGTGCTTGGCATCCGGCCCTGCCGCCGTCTGCACCATTAATCCTGGGCCCACAAAGGGAGGGAATATTTGCAATTAGCTGCTTAAGTTGCCCACCCTGTTTTGCCAGTACCTACAATCCTTGAGCTGGATGTAGCGACCCAATTTGTCCTTTAAAAGGCGCTGGGGGTGAATCCCATGTCAGAAACCTGAAGGCACCTCTATCCTGCTCCCTTGCACCCCAGTGAAGCTGGGGGAATTTCATCTGAGATTTGGGTGACTTGGCGAGCTCGTCATCTGTAGCATGAACGTTCATTTCAACAACTTCTCTGAGAATGTCTGGGAGAGCATGTGCATTGAGAGGTGCTGGAGGACATCCAGCCTCCTTTTCTGAACAGCTCTGAGCTGGATCTCACATCTGAATAGGGCACTCATGTCCTGTTACTTTGGCTAAGACAATTCTGGGCTGCCCAGAATGCTAATGACATACTTTCTCTACAAAGTATTGTACCTTAAAGGCAAGAGCCTTATTCCTGACATTGAGATTAAATGCTTTGTTTTCAGTATAATTCTTAATAACCCTCAAGCATACAAGAAGATTTCTGTGTTTGATCATCCTAATATGATAAACTTTTCCAGCACTGCTAGCAGCTCCTGTAATGACAATCTGTGTACATTCAGCTTTTTTAGTCTTTATCATTTGCCATAAGTATTCAATGAAAGATGAGGTTAATATTCACATTTTAGTACTGTTGTTTACCAGCCTTTGTGGTAGAGAAGCACATTAAGTACCAATATATGATAAATGAAGTCTAAAGTCTAGAAATATTTTATTAGGCAGCAGCATATTTGCAATTTTTTTATAATTTAATTTATTATATGCAAAATTCATCTCTTGAAGTTTCATTAGTGTTTAGTTTCCTGTAGATCATTGGCCATTAGCACATGAAACTTTTGATGGCATTTTATGTGACATGCAGAGAATTACAGCCATAGGGTTCATGTGAATAACAGAATATTTTATATTTGTTTTAAAATATTATGATAACAATGTGTAGCATTTATTTCCAGAAGCGATGATGAAATTTACTTTTTATACTTATATGAGAAATACCCAACCAACCAACCAAACCCTGTCTAAATTACTGACCACATTTGGATACCTCTCTCCACCTATCCTACAAAGTGGAGCCAAAGAAGCTGCCATAGTACTAGTAGTCTTAATTTCCTTCCTCTAGATAGCTTGGTGGTTCCATCATACCATTCAGAGCTTCTCCTAAAGTCATAATAAGAAATAAAATACTTAGATGTCCTATCAAATCTCCATTAATCTAAGCATGTTATTGCATTGACAGGAACAAAGTAACTTGAACATGAAGTAGACATTTTCAAAACACTGCAGTTAATGGCATAATTTTGAATATAGTTAGTCAGAGAAGTTGAATGGGGCAGGGTTTCATTCATATCAAGCCCTTCCCAAGTGACTGATGCAGGATCAAGATCTAATTTTAATTTGTATCAATGCACCAGGACTAAGGGCAGCAATGGGGAAGAGTTGCAGACTGCTCTTGGCTTTACCCTGCTTCTTATGAGATACACACACCAAAGTACTTTAAGCAAAAGACAAAGTTATAGTTCAAAAGTATCCTGGACTGGTGTTTGTTTATGTGGTTCGTGTTTTCCATTTAATTTTAGAAGATAACTGTAAAAACTAAATGTCATTTTCAAAGAAAAGAAGGTGGATGCAAAGTATCTCATCATTACATTTATGCTTTTCATTGGATAATGATAACTGCTAACATTTGTATGAAAGCAAGTATCTTCATTCTGGATATTATTTGTTTACATTCTTTGATTAGAAAACTCAGTTGTCTTGCAATTTTACACATTTGCCAAAAGTAGCATTCCAGCAGGAATTGTCTAGAGATACGTGACAATGTTTTGTCTCCATTCAAGATGTTAATAAAGGCATCATTCATTGGGCAATACCAAAGGACTTGTGGTAATTTTTTTAAAAATTATGTGATTGTTTTTGAGAATTGTGTGCTTTGAGTGGGAAAGTGGGGAGCCGGCCCAAGAGACAGCTTTACGAAGTAATTGTTTTTAATAAGCTTTTTTGTCCTTTCTTAAAATTTTTAAGAAGCTTAGTTTGGTGGATGCTGTACCAGCAGATCTCAGCTCAAAATATGGGTCAAGTAGATTTGTACAAGTAAATAATTTTCAGCTTCCCTGAGATTTCACTGGGCCAAATCCTCACTTTCCAGGGATCTCTCAGACATTATACCTATGACCCTTCCTTCTCTAATGGTGAAGTCTGTAAACAAAATGTTCTGCTAAAGTTCATATTGCCAGGTGGACCTCATTTGAGTGAACACTGAAAACAAGATCCAATTTTTTTTTATCATGATGGTCATCTCCATGAGAGTTCATGTTCGTATTTTTTTAATTGGCATGGCATGGCCAATCTTTATTTAGTATACTTGAAGATTGTTATCATCACAACTTTCTATCAACAGTATGACACATAGATATTGATCCTCAGTGAAAGCGGATTAGCAAAGCCGAAAGTTTAGTACTAATAGTGGTTTGACTCTCTTTTTAGAAGTGGTTGCTGTACATAAGCTGTTTTCAAGAATAAATAGCCCTGGTGCTTCAGCAGCTTGTAGGTTTAAAATTATGATTCCTGTATTTTTCAAAGATCCTGTTCCAAACCCTTTTTACTCACACAGTTGGCCTTTTTTTTTTTGGTCCTTGTATCCCAATCTTACATGCTTTCAACTGACCATCTACTCATTCAAGTACCCTCTTCGCACCCCAGTCTCTCCACTGGAGTTTTCCAGTTCTTTTACACCCCCAGCTTCAGACCTCTTTTCTCAGACTTTCTTGACTTACAGCCTCACCGAGACCTAACTCAATACTTGTTAGAATTTTTGCTGCTCTGGTCATAAGGACCAGGCATCCAGGAGAGCTGGGCTAGTGCTGCTGTGCAAACAGAAGATGTAAAAATGGACCTGGGGTCAAAAACAGGAAAAAGTTCCCAGGGAAATGTTCCCAAGGTATCCAGGATGGGAATAGGATCAGGTGATTGCCAGTGATATCTGCTCAAAGCCTCACAACACCTCACAGTCAATAGCATCCCAAATAAAGCCTGCCTATTTCTCCAGGCAGGAGCAGCCATCAGCCTTACTGTGCAGGCAGAGCAGGCAGCAGTTTGCCCAGATAGCCACCTACTCTGCCTGTGCCCCTGCACTGCTACTCATACTCCCTATGTCCGGCTGTCCCCAGTCTCCGTGCTGTCCTGCCTGCCCACTGCCTGCCCTCCTCCTTGTTCTTAGAAACCTTCCCAGGTAGATCAGATATGAGAGCCTGCAGGAGCAGGAAGGGAATTTGTCAGAGGAAAAGAGGGTGTATGGTAGATCCAGGTTGGGTTGTACCCCTGTACTTTCTTACATCATACTAACCTTGTACTAGATTTGGTTAAAATATCTGGGAATTCATTCTTGCACCTTGTAGAACCTTGCACTTCTAAAATAATCTATAGATGACTGAGTGTGGTGGTTTTAGCTAGGCCTCAGATTGGCAGGCTCAGAGAATCTACGTGGATTGGGAGAGACAGGTATCAC
>JAOXXN010000395.1:102786479-102803152 GCA_026770055.1 Myrmophylax atrothorax | reverse complement strand
CTTGCATTTTGTTTGAATTCAGGGAAGTAGAAACATTTTGTTGTTATACTTTCTGTTTCTTGCTGGGTGTCTTTTAGGGTGCTTATAGATCTAGAGTGATAGAATCTCTTTTCGATGGGGAGTGGGAAGTTATTTCTTGTTATTTCTAACTTGTGTAAGTGTGTGTTATATTGTAGTTTAATTTTTCTCTTTTCCATATAAATATATATAGTTAGTTTAAGCATAAACCTAGTTTGAAGTTTTTTTCCTTTCTCCCTTTTCTTAGCCGGAGGGAGGGAAGCTGACTCTGTATTGGGCAGTTGGCATTTTGCCAGCTCAACCCAAGACACTGAGCCACAAGCCCTTGCTTGTGTTTTCTGTTAATGACAAAAAGTTGTTGTCTCTGACCAAAGTCATCTGTGTTACTTGTACAGATAAATAAACTCCAGGGATTTTCTAAAGTTCCAGGTCTGGACATTCTGCCTCTGCACTGGTTCCTGTATGTCCTTCAGGCATTACAGACATGCTGCAGCAACTGGTCAAGTATGACTCTAGCAAAGAGTTTCACTTGAATTCCTACTGAAAGGGTCTCCAAAGTGACTTCATTGTGCTTTTAAAGACTTAATTTTAAAGAACAAGGGAAATAAGTGAAATAAGTAATTTCTTTTACCTTTTCCTGAGGCATATTACCTCAGAAAAGGAGACTGATAAAGCATAAGCACATGGTTTAATATAGGGAGGGCAAAATCCCTATCTGTAGTATTGTTTGGTTGAGCTGATTTTACTGGGTCCTCTGCTTATGCATCTACCTATATGCAAATCTTACCATTTTATTGTATCTTTATATTTCTGAAACTGTAGTTACAGTAAGAAAATCTGTTCTGACCTTAAAATACACCAGATAAGAAACTAAGGTAACACCCTCAACTCATATCTTGCTTTGTAAAGAAGCTTGACTTGAGAGAGGTCAGGTTGTTGGCATGTAGCCTGTGGGTAAACACATTACACAAACAGGAACCTGTGTAAATATGATGAAAAAGAGGAAGTATTTCTAACAAACCTGGTCGTGTTTCAGCTACAATGGCATCTGTGGCATCTGATGGTTTCCCAACACCAGCCTGGTTTGTTGCTCGCACACGGAACACGTAGCTCACACCTTGCGTTAGGCCACTGATCTGGCGGAACCAAATACACATACATTGATTGCAATGCCATGCTTATTAAGATCAGTCTGGAGACTTGACAGTTGTACTTCCTTTCTTGTTTTGTTTTGCTTCTTTTCGAGTTCTTTTTTTTTTTTCAGTTCCAGAGTGACATGACTAATTGTATGAGTTGCTCCTTCCTTGTGTGCATAGCTAACATTCAGACAGCGTCATTACTGTCATCGCTTTTTTTCCAAAAGGAGCATTGATTTTGGAACAGGGTGTTTTGTACACTGACCTCTGAAACATCACAGTCTTTTACTGCAGACAAATTCTGGCTTTTAAAAATGAAATTATCAGAGTAATAAGTGCCAGCCACATCTATTTAGAAACAGGAGGGCATTTAATTGTACAGCTTTAATTGTAGTGACTTGAGGGGTTATACTGACATCACCTGTGAATACTCCTTTAAAACATATATGAAAGGATCATGCTTAAAGTGAGTTGTCTTCCAAATATTCTGAAAAGCATACAAATACCAAACCTGCTTCAGACATATCTCTAGAACTGAGATAGTGATGTTCCCTTATTTAGAAGTCATCCCACAAAATAGTGTAGCATAATAGTGCAAAAAGCTTGGGTTTAACTTGCTGTGAAATGTGAAGAGAGGGTACTTTGTATTAGGAAGATTCACTTGCCACATTATCACAACATCTGGTTTCGTGCCATCTATTTTAATATAGTGATACCCTTTGAACCAGAAGACTTTAGGGATGTCTCCTGTGTTACAAGAATGTGTTTCATTCTGGCAGTGCTTTCTTTTATCTTTAGGCTTGTTGTACCAGTTTGTGTTCTGAGTTACTGTCTTTTCTGACTATACAGGTTGTGACGTGTGTATCCTTGGCACAACATAGTCTACTAAGTATTACATTAAGTGGAACCATGATCAGCACAGGATGATGCTATCAAAGACTGACTTCCTCAGGGTTATACTATCATACCAGTATTTGAATCTTCAGCTATTTACCTTCAAGTATTTCTTCTGAAGTGGCTTCTCATTGACACTTCTCCAGCGTTCCTCCTTTGCTTCAGTTTCCTTCATATCAACATAATAACCAACCACAGGACTGCGCCCAGTATAAACTGGTTCCTTCCACAGTAAAACCAGAGAGTCCTTCCTAACTTCCGTGCATTTGACATCATGGGGTGGCCCTGAAAGGTAAAAGGACTTGTGGCATTAAAATAAATCTCAAAGGGACCAACGCATAAGACTTCTGAGACCAAAACCAAACACCAAGGTGCACCAGAACTGACATAATGTACACCTCCACTATATCATATCTAGACCTGATGTAAATACAACTCATGCCTATCAAAAAGACTAGTCCAAAAAGCATTCTAATTGGTTGAGACTGGTACCTTGATCAATTATTCATGAACTTACATAATTGACAAATAATCTTCAGACTCTGGGAAATAAATTAATTATTAAGCTAATGTCCTGCTTCAAGGACTGCTCTAAAGTCCATTGAAGTCAGTGAAGGTTATTTCATTCATTTCAATGAACATTAAAAGGCCAGGGATCTGGCCTTGAAGTGTTACATTTAGACAAGGTTTACGAGACCTCATTCTTCTCTGCCTTGTATCTTTGGCAGGTATTTATGTCTACTATTTAAACTAGAAAGCAAAGTGGCAGACACAATAGCGGAACAAGAAGGAAAGATAACAAAAAAATACAAGCTGATTGTAAAATGCTACTGATTAAATAGGGATTATGCAACGCATCATTGTAAAGGTACTAAATCAAAGTGCTGGAGATTCAAGCCTAGGCATGAACTTCAGGGCCCCATTGACTCCCCTGCAAACTGACTGCATTGAGGACTTAGATAAAGTAGACCACAGAGCACCCTTGGGCTGTGTCCCACTTAGGATCCTACCAGGTACAGCAATGGTCCACTCTTCACATTTGAAGGGCTTGCTGGGTAGGGAGGGTGTCCCAACCCCAGCCAGGTTAGCAGCAGCCACCTGGAACTGGTACACCATGTTTTCCTTCAGGTTTTGAATCTGCAGGATCAATAAGATAGTACTTATTAACTTTGGATTAAGGTTTTAGAAGAAAGTCACAATGACAATTACTGAGCATGAGCTTTCTTTTAAGTGTGCCTGAAGATGGAAGCATTATTGACATCTTAAGGTGACAACTGTCTTGGCTTTTCCTCTGGTCAGTGATGGAGCATATTTGAGTGGTCTTAGCACACTCAAGTTGTAACCTCCTTTTCCTGTTGATAGACACTTTGATAGTCAGGGAGGAAACCGGTTATTGCTCAATAATCATCTTAGTCTGTTTCATGGTACAGAGCAAGTTCACTAAGGCAAGATTTGTCTTCACAGTGGAGTGAAACGCAGTCCTGGCATTGCTTTTCATTTCTAAAGCAGCTCAACGAGGTTGTAGCTAGCACTATCTCTAAACTGGGTCAAGAACTGGCCACAAAAAGCAGCTGGCACAGAGCTGGTTCCAGCACCAGCAAGCACTGGAGTGTGTCCACCCAGCCCAGTAGGGATGCCATTTCTTGTGAGGGTTTTACTTACAAATCAGACTATGTCAGTGAATTTACAGAGGACAGTTGGTGCCAGACTAATGGGTAAGCACACAAACAATTTTGCAGAGTTTACCATCATGGATTTTAAACCCTCCAAACACCTATGTGAACACTGAACCATAATTCAACCCAACCTGTCTTTGAGATTTGTTTTGCAAATACTCTCTGCACTCCCAGCAGTAACAGAAGTTTACCTCTTACCCTGTATGCCCTCTCAGTAACAGCCTTAATGTTGGCCTCCTTCCACTTCCCAGCAACTCCATCAACCACTTCACGATAGTTCACGTAGTAGCCAGTAATTTCAGTTCCACCAGCGACTTTAGGTTGTTTCCATCCCAATACCATTGAGTCACGGACACTCTCAAGTACCACGATGTCATAAGGTGGAGATGGAGCAGCTGTTTCAATGTGAATAACATGTAAGTAGGAAGCAATATTTCAATTGTCAGACCGGATTTTACTTACCACATTCAGGTGTCTCCCACCCTGCTTTTCCTGATTAGGATGATATTTATGTGCTCAAGGGAAATTTCTGAAGTTGGAATAAGAAATGCAGGATAAAAGCCTCCACAAATGAAATGCAGAAGTTCAAACTGTAGTAATTAGCGTACAGGATCCCATTTTTGAAAAGCAAGCTGATATGTAGTGAACAAATTTGTTGCAATTGCAGCTCTATTGCAAGTGATCAGGACTCACTTTCATACTGTGAAAAATGAGGAACTGAAACTAACACTACAGGAAAAGTAAAAAAAATTGGAGATGCAATGAATTGTTTTGCAGAAAGCAAACCTTTTTTCACACATATAGTATTCATTGTAGTTCCTTTTATAAGTAGTCTCACATTCTTCTCTCACAAGAATGGACTTTATCTGTTTCTTTTTTCTTTTAAATTTACACACTGTGCAGATTTTATCATTGCACCCATCATATGGTCTTACCTTAATGGAGGACAGCATGACCATAGGCAGTGTAGACTGACCAGAAATAGAACATGTCTGTTACTGGAACTTACATTCAAAAAAGTGTGGCATAATCCTCCTTCTTAGATTTTTTTTTAATAATACAGAAATCATTCACTTAATCCCAACCCAATTTCTTATATTTCTTCTGTATCTAGTAGAGAAATGTTTGCCCACACCCAATATATAACACGCCGTCAAAAAGCCCTACTTGTGACTCTGAAGTCCTGCTTTGGATGGAAATCCCACATCATATATGTTTCCTTTTGTCTTTAATGTTTTATATCTGTGTCAACTAGGCCCAGGTCCCTCTACTTTGTTTCCTGTTCAACATTTTGCACAAGTCTTTTGAGTCTCATTTCAGAGGCCTGGGGAGGAGTTCAATTCATTGGCCAGGTACCAGGACTTAAATGAAATTCAAGTTCCACATTTCTTGGGCACAATGGGTGTTTAGGTGCTGAAAACAAAATATGATTTTGTGCATGTGCCTATAACTTGATAGGTTTTCTTCCTTACATATTCCTATCAGTCAGAGATAGAACACAACACACAGAGTGTCTCAGAAATAAGCTGTAGTTTAGGCATAAATCCACAAAGGATCTTCACGTATCCTAACAGAACAGAGATTTTCATGCTGACCATCATAATCAGATTTTGTTTCCTGCCCATATATATATAACCCAGAGACTAGGTAACTAGATTCCTAAGAAATTATTGAAGTGATTAAGAAATAATACAGTATCTTGGATACATTAATATGTAGTCAATCAAGCCATTAAATTACTAAACATATTTACACATTTCATTTTCAGTAACCACTAAGTTTGTAAAGTGGTCTCCAATACCACTGTATGCATAAGGATCTTAATGGAGAGTTGAGCACATAATAATGGCTCTGATGAAAGATGCATCACCATAGAGCACGTCTGCTTGAGGCATGGATGAACAGAGGTCACAGCAGTCTGAAGTGGATGTACCAAAGCAGCAAAATCTATTTATTTTATTAATTCTCACCTGTGTCTTTCTTCTTTGCAACTTTTTCCACTGTCAAAAGATCCCCATGTTGAGACTTACTTGTCTGCTTAGCAGCAACTTTTTGTGGTGCAGATGGAACAGCATCCTTAACCACTTCTCTCATGTTACTGTCTCCTGTACTTCCCAGTATGTCATAGCTACTGGGTAGTGTGTCTCTATTAAATTTAGCATTGCATTTTAGCAAAGCATCTGTGTCAAAAATAGGCTGGGAGGTCTCATGCATGCCTTCCCAGATGGTAGTGCGGTCTGTTAGTCCACCAGCTTTACCACTCAGTTCAGGACACACACCATGAAGCAATCCTCCCCCTATAATTGCCAGAAAACAGCAAAGACATTTTGAATTAGAATACATTCTTTTTACTTCATTTAGTCAACAGAATTAAGAAATGCACACAGCAAACAATATAGCCAAAATATGACAAATCATTGGGTTTACGCACAAGGTGTTAGTCTTGCATTCACAAAAATTTGAAATGTACAGAATACCCCTCACCCTGCTCGCAAATAATGGTTTTTTAACAATGTCTAATTTTCAGACCAGAAAAAAGATGGAAGGGTAATAGTACCCTTAATTTGCTACAATTATTTTAGTATTAGATCTTCCAGGTCACATTTCTGATCCTTTCAAGAGGGTGTCAGAAAATTGCCTTAGAACACATCTCTCTGCTCTAAGGTTGAGAGGTATGCAGTTTTGATAAAAGTGAGAGTGAGGGTGTTGCAGACATGCAATTTATTCTAGCCTGATGATCTCATTAATCTTTATGGATTAGTTCAGACAGTGGCAAACAGAAATAATCCATCAGCAAAGGGAGAACACACAGGGTTATAGAAGGTTTATAAAAGACATATTACACTGATTATTAGGTTTAGGTATGGAAAAAAAATTCTTAGATATTTACTGTATATAGGATTGTGTGCATTAGAAGTGGTATACCAGATTACAAAATTAAAATGACATTCCATTTTCCACATGCCTATGAGGTGAACTTGGCAGTGCTCTCATACAGTGATTCACAAGAAACACCCGAAGAGGACTGGATGGTGAAGGTGAACAGTCTACAAGAGTGCAGTGTCTGTGAAACTATGGCTGTGAGACCATAAGATCTATGGATAAATTATTATTTGTAGACTACGCTGTAAAACAAAACAATTAGTTACAAATAATTGCTGAAAACATCTTTACTTAATTAAAACCCAACATACATACCACTGAAAAGAGCAATGGAAACTAGCTTACCAATGGCTGCTTTCACCTCTATAGGCTCTGAATCCTGTGAAAATTCACTGAGCCCTGCTGCATTAACAGCTCTTACTCTGAAAATGTACTTTTCACCGTTGGTGAGTCCATGGCAAATGAATCTAAAACAAATCAGAGAAGGAATACTTAGAAAGTATTATAGAGAAAATAAAAATCTTAAGGGGGAAGAGAAAATGTTTCTTCCATAAAACTTATTCTGGCTTCTGAAAACCAAGGTTAAACCATGACCCCAGTCACTTGTATGGAAGTCAGAGGATGCAGAATGTATCTAAATACCTCATTCACACACAAAGATAATGTCCAAACCCATGTCTCTTTAGACATACCATTTACCAATGCTCTTTCCTTGTTAAGAGTACACAAGTTTTTGTGTTACCACAGGGTCTACCTTACTTCTGCTAGTATATGAAATCCATACTTTCTAATGGAAAAAAGTGAAAATCTGCAGAGATAAGGTCTATATTTGCTTCTTATGGGATATTTTAATGACATAAATAAAAGACACATGTAACACAAGCTCCCATAAATCACTTCCAATCATAAATGTAAAATTGCAGTGTTCAAAAAAATTACAGGGCATTCTACAAGAGCTGAATGATTTTTAATTTCAATTTCTTCTTCTATACATGACACAATAATCTAAGTCAGACAAATCCTTTTATTAAAGTTTATTACCATTGTCACATTAAAGAAACCTCATAAATTTTTTCTTGTGTCCGCCTCAAAACCAAAATTTTCCAAGACAGAAACAATTTATTTAAGTTGTGGTTTGGAAATTTAAACTTTTTATTTAAAACAACACTTATTTTTCAATGGATGTTTTAAGTGTATTTTATTGCATATTGTTTTGATTTTGTTCTACCTCATAATGTCATATCTTGTACTACCAACACTGACATCATGCAATGATGTATGCAGCAAATATAACATGGAAAACAAAATCAAAGTTTTATTTTTGGGAAAAAAAATAAAATCTCAATCAGAATTTTCAGAGTGGAGTTTTCTCTGCCAATTTCTACTAGAATTTTCCAAATCATTTGCTTTCACCAGGATGTGTGCAGAAAACAAATTTCAAAATATTAAAATATTCTGCATAATACAAAGAAGGAACTACAGCTAATGCTTTGAGACTGATTCAACTAGAAAAACCAAGAGTTAACAGACAGCCTGACTGCATCATATATTGTATCATAGGGACTAAAAATTCTATCATAGAGATAAAAACCTATGCAGTGCAGTCATATCACGATACATAGTAACCCAGAACAATATTTTTATTTGTAAGGTGAATAAAGAGCACATATTTCAAAATAAGCAAAGGAAATTTTGCATGAAGCATGAAACTTCATCAATACTTGATATAACTACAATATAAATCATGGAAGCCTATATGACAGTATATAATATTGATACATACAGCTGTTGCTATATAAATGCACAAAAAATACAAGCAAAATAGTTGTGCTTGTATTCAAGAAAGTGAAGTTTTAGGTACTTTTCATATACTAAGCATTTATGATGCTCTTCTATACAACAAAGCCAGTCCAAAAGTATTTAGCAGCGCCTCACTATTTTTAACAAGGGTTGTCATGGATAGTAAGTACAAGTAAGCATAATCAGTCACAACAAGCAGGGACTACTTCTATACTGACATCAATCCACTTGAGACAAAGTTCTGCAATTACTCCTTCAGACTCTGAAGATTAGATCCTTATTCAAACAACCCCAAATCTGATTTTATGAAGTTTTAAATCTTGGTTATTTTTTCTGACTAGAAACCAAGCTTCATATCAGTAAGAAATGTGAGTTTGTGCCTAATATTTAAGAGTATTCATTAATATCTTGATGATTGTAAGGGAAAGAGCAATTAGAAAGTAATATTGTTAGTGTGATACAGTCCATATGCACTCCTGACAGTCTAAATACACAGTCCAGAAATGCTTACAGCAGTCTTCCAAAACAAAGCACTTTGCTTCCAAACATTATGCAGTTTAGTTTTCCACATTTGTAACTTCAGTCATTCCTCGCTGTACTGTTTTTCATCAAACTGTACAATAGCTAGAGCTGGTGATCTGCTTCTCCTTTCTTCACTAGCTGTGTCCGTGTCTTTTCCCCTTTGCCTAATTATTACTAATATAAGGTTGATTATAATTTCTTTTTGAACAAGACTCACATTTCGAAGTATGTTTTTATAATTTCTTATGAACTTCACCTGCAAGAATGATTCAAACCTTCTGGCTACCACAGAGAGACTAACTCTACTACTACTAATGACTGGAACACATATATGTCCAGTAGATCAGAAACTGGTGACCATAATTTTCATGCTTTAAAATTCATTACCTTGTGCCTTTCACTGGATTGTTGTTGCATGGTTCCCAACGACCAGATCCATTTACACTTGATTCAATGTAGTACCCAACCAGCTCCTTGGCATCTGGGGGCTCTGTCCAGGTGACGACAACTGAGGTGTCTGTATTCCTAGTTGGCATAATACGGCCAGGAGCTTTGGGAATATCTATGGAAGAGAAGCAGAAGTAAATTAGTGACCAGTCAGTGAAAACTTAAAATAAGGATGACATTCTATTCTTAATTATACTAGCTTTACTAGTACAGATTTGACCTTCAAAAAACTCTGATTTAAGGACAGACAGGATCAGTAGGGTCAAGCCTCTGTTGGTGAGATCCCTCACTTCTCCATTGCCTACAATTCAGGGCATTTCCTTCAAATTATATTTAGTTTATTCCCTTGTACTGAATGTCTGCACCAGAGATGTGATTCAGAGCCTTGTAAAGGTAAAATGTGTTAGGTGCACATTGAAGATCTTGTGCAGCCCATAGGATAAGCCAGCAACCAATGCCCCTGTTAAGTAGCCAAGCACATTTACAGTGTTTTTAGAGAAGAGACATTTTACTCTTCTTAAAAAATGTAATTCATGTGTATCAAAGTGCTCTGAGAATGCAATATGAAGCAAACAGAGACCATCTGGGAATTGGATTGAAATCTGCATTGCTGTTTGGAAACAAATTTCATATGTAGGTGTAGCTACTGATGCTTTACTGTGTTGAACATTTGGCTTCTCTTCCAGTGCAAATAGTCTCTTCATTCATGTAAGTATTAAATTCTTCACTTTTGTTTCATTTGGCAAACATGGAAGGTTGACCTCTGCTGATGTCTCGGCTTATTTTCGATAAAGACTCTAAGTAAAACAAAACACTTTGCACTTCCTTGAGTTTTCATTTTCTTTTGCCATTTGAGGTCTTTGCAGTTCTTGGCATCGTTATTTGAGGCTTAATTTGCTTGGTTTACATCAGTCATTTGACTATGCATTAAATATTGAACAACCCAAACCAAAATTATTTTAGATAAGAAGAATAAATCACTCATTGCTTTTCATACTTGAATTATTTTTTGCCTACAGAAAAACAATTACATCACAAACTGAAAACTTACCATGGAGGTAATTTAATACATATCATCACACACTTACCGAGTTTGTCATCCACTACAGTGGCTCCAGTTGCTTCTGAGGGTTCACCAATTCCAGCTGAATTGCAACAGCGAACTCGGAAGCAGTAGGATTTGCCTTCAGCCAAATCAAAAACTGCAAAGCGAGGAGACTTCACAGGGATCTCTGTGTTCACCCTTTGCCAGTCCTCTGTGCCGGCAACACACTGCAGGCAAACCCAGAAACCATGCTTGGAACAAAAGTCTCTGAAAGCTCAGTTTCTAATCCAACAAGGTTTTCTACTCAGACCACCAAATGCATGTCTGCTGAGGAGAACAGGGAGACACACCCCTTTTTTTTTTGTCTTTCCACAGAATGAGCATATTTCAAAGCTTATGAATCTTCCAGTTGTCCACCTACTCCAGAAAACTTTAAAAAAAGTTTACTGGGTTTTATATACCAAAGCTAAACTCCTCTCCACCACAAGGATATGATGTTATTAATAACTGCATCCAGTCTGGACCAGTTTCAAAATAAGGTCTGCAGATATTCAGCATCATGTACAGATCAAAACTCTAACATTACCACATTGCTTCTAGATGTTCTTGTGTCACTTTTGATGTTTTTGGCGTGTCTTCCACAATAAAGAATCTGACCCTCATTTTCCAGAAAATAATTAACATGTGCAATTAATTGGTAAATTGTTTTTATTTCTGTGGATAGAAACTCTACATACCATGATCACTTATACCACTAATACTAATGACTAATTTTTCATTGTGATTTACATTAAGTATTATTTCAGGCATGGTTCTGGATTATGAGGGATTCAAATTCTCAGGAGAATGTTCTCTGACTATGTGACATTAGTACTGAGTACCCAGCATGCAATTGGTTATTAAAAAGCTTTTTCATATGGAAACTCAAAATTCATATATTCACCCTCTCTAAGGCTGTTGCTAAGTGAAACTCATTTATTTAGACCAGATTTTGCACAAGAGATGAAAAACATGTAATGGGAAGATATTTATGTCTCCCTTGATGACACCTCTTAGTCTGATAGGGAAAAGCATTGATAAAAAGGTTTCTAAGCCATGAGATACAAGTGAAAAGGGTGATGGTGTGAACAATTTTCTAGGCTAGTAGCCATGAAAAAACACCTCAGGAAAGCAGAACACTGGAATTAAAACTGATTCTGTTCTAGAAAATCAGATAAGAAATTTTGTCATCTTTGTTGAGTTGGTGAAGCAAACGGAAAGTTAATGTAGAGGATAAATATAAAAAGGCAGCTGGAAGAAAAAGTGCTGATGCCAAGAAACTCTTGCAGAATGCTTCCATCCAAAATGTTTACAATCTGTCCTACCAGACAAGCTTCATTTATACAAATTTTATGTATATATTTTATATATCTTATATATATATATACTTGAGATCCATATATATAAACATGTGACTTGAGATCCATGTATATAAACATGTGACTTTGCTCTGTGCTTTCGCATTATAGAGAGAGTTTGTCAGTCTGTCTACTCCAAGGTAAGTGCATAACACAATTCACAAAAGAATATTACACTTTGTGACACATTCTGCATCTGCTTTCCTGTTTTTCTTCCTTCTTCTCTTCTTAGTTTATCTTAATCTACAGTTTAACAATTATCTTGATGAAGTTCCAGTCCTGGCCCTAGTTTGAAAGTCTCAGACAGAAATGAAAGTTAACTACAAGTACAGAAGAGATGGCAAAAGAAATATAAAAGATTGCCACAGCATAATTTTGATTTTGTCCGATTTTACCTTTTCCACAAAGTACATGATACCCTCATGGCCCCTCTGTCCAGGAGGTTTCCAGCTAAGCACAACGTAGTTCTTGGTGGCTTCAATAACTTGGAGGTCAGTAGGAGGACCAGGAACAACACCCTCTGAAGAACAGGGAAGGAGAATAGGAAAGGGTATCAACATTTAATTCCTTCATATTTTTGTCAGAATTGGTGTCATAATTAAAATATAGGAGAATTAATATACCTTGGAACATGGTATTTCTTAAAAACACAGAGTTACAAGTCTTCTAAATATCAATTTTAAATGCCCTTCTTTTAATTCTAAGCATGTTTTTTTGTTACATCCTAATAATGAAACCACACCCCAACAAGCACGTTGTGAGTTATTCAAGGTTGAGTGACTCTCAGAACAAGGAACTTTGGACACCTGCCAAAGTCCACTGAACTCACACAGAGTGATCCTAATTATTCAGCCAGCTTCACATTAGAATTTTGTAGGCAAAAGGGCTGTTTACCTGCAGGTTCTTCCTCAGTCACAATAATCTGTCCAGTCCAAGGAGCAGAAGGGTGACCTGAAAAAAATGTCAGACGTATCACGGAAATGGGAGACTTCAGGAACTTTTGAAACAATGAGAAAACCAACCCTTTTATGGTTCAAAACTAACATGTGAAAGATCCCTGTGAGCTCTGGTTTTGGTTAATACTGTGACTGTTATTCATGTAGCAAGCTAGTTACCCACGCTAGTTTCAGGCTTACCAGCTTGAATAGTGAGAGCAGCTCAGCAATCAAAATAGCTAGAAAATTTAATCCACCAAAACATGTATTCCTTCCTGAAATGTCACTGAAGTCTCCTAGGTGACAAGCAGAGCTATTTAGTTCACTCAGCTCATCGTTTTCAGAGAATTAATTTCAACTTTATTTTCTATCCTCTATTCCTTTCGTTTAACAGGTCACATATTAAAAGAAGAGCCAAATTCCTGCAGGCTGCTTTTTGTCACTTTTTAACCACTTTCCTTCACATTACCAGCTTTTAAATCATGGGTCACAGTCACAAACAGAAACATCTCAGTCTGACTCAACACGTCCACTTGATTTAATGTGGGTGGCTCTCTCAGCAACTCTGCGTTATCATATTATTGCAGTTATGCATTCAGCTATCAACCAGGTCAATGCACTGTCAGAGATAATTTTTGCAAGCACTGTTCTCCACCTCCACATTGTTCACATTATGTTGGCTGATCTGTTATGGAGATGCAAACAGAGGGAGCAGGAGAGAGGAAAGATCACGAGCGATGGGAAAAGGGGTGTAATGCAAATAAGCCACCAAAAACAGGCTTCATATCCTGAGAAAGCTTCTATGCTGCCCATTGAGAAGACTTAGCCCCCCAGACTTAGGGTTTCACACATGTGATGGAGTGCAATGTTTCCTGGCCTCCTTCCTTTGGCCTTTTGTTTTTATCTTGAATGGGAACCTAGATTATCTGGCTGCAGCCTGTGGCTTGCAGCATTGTATACAGTAATTCATGCAAGCTGGGACCTCTGGAGCCCTGTAGCTTGGCCTACAATACCCCTTCATGCTGGCCCATTTTAAATATATATGTTCAGAAATATGTAAAAATAGATTTTCAATAGGAGTAAAAATTGATTTTAAGCGTATGATTGTGGCATAAGGGTAGAGAGGTGGACTTGGAAGCAAAATGCCTGATACGTGGCAAAGCCACAGAAGAAATCCCCATGGCTTGTAAAATGCTGACTTGAAAGCAGAGAGCCTGGGATCTGTTGGGCTGTCCTGGTATTGTGCTGATATTATTGCAAGACTTTGTCACATAAGCACAGAATCAGCCACTCTTGTCTATGGCTCAGAGAAAGGATATTCACAGGATCTTTTGAGCTGTTTTGTTGGCTAAACAAAAGCAAGTCTCCCCAGCTCTCCTGTGCCTTTCCCCCCCTCTTCCTGCAAGTCTGGAGCATAGCACCACAGCCAGCTAAAGGCATTTCAGCACACAGAGCACTTTAAGCAAAGAGCACTGAGATGATTTCTTCTTGGCAAAGCTGTCTCCAAAGAATATTTTGGTTTTGCGTTGCTCCCTCTAGCGGGATTTCAAAGGCTTCTGAGTTGATAGTCATAATTTGTTTGTTTGTTTTTTAATGGACTGTGATTTCTTAAGCCTCTCAAGCAACCTGCAAAAAGCACATCTTACTTCTAAGCCTGGCTCTGTCTGCAGGATCCAGAGCAGCCACGGGCTCTGACACCCGGGATGGTAGGCTCACGCCAGCTTTGTTCACAGCTCGGACTCGGAAGATGTAGGAGCGGCCTTCAATCAGACCAGTGACAGGAAAACGAGCAAACTTCACAGGATTCTCATTGCACTGGGTCCAGTGGGAAGTGCCAACCTCACACCTGAAAAAATACAAACAGCAAAAGAAGTGCTGGGGAGGGAAAACCACAAATTTGAGGCACCCACGTGCCTCTGCAGCTTCACCATCTGTCTGCCTTCATTGACTGGTCCACACCAGTTTCCTCAGCAGCTTTATACAGCAAAGCAGCTGCACCAAGGCGTCAGGGCTGAAGTATCTTCTGGGCATGTACTAAATCCCTCACAGCTGCACCCCTTCTTTCCTGAACTGAAGAGGGACAGGAGCAGAACTCACTTCACAGCTTAAACCCTCCAAAGTATGCTTAGGGAGTGACAACTTCAGCATACTTGAGGGGACATGAAATACATGTCTCTCTTGCAGTTGCCAGAAGATTACTAGTTCATCTTTCCTGCACAGTGCTGCACTGTACATTCAGCAGCATGGGGTGTGGAGACCTCCAGTGTGAGTTCTGGGACCAGCACAGCGCAGAGATGGCTGTGAATGGGGTTAAAGTCGGGCACTTAGACATACCCTGCTTTGGAGACTGCTGAGGCTGCTAAGGGAGCCTGTGGTGTGCTGGCAACAATCACTGCAATGATAAGATCCAGCGTGGTGGTGCTGGTCACACAGCTGTGACGCCTCACACATGTCAGGAGGCTGAATTCTACCTGATGGAAGAGATAACCAGCAGCCACTGCAGCTCAGGGAGCTGAGAGGATCCTATGGTAATGGCTTCCCAGCATCCAGCAACATGGTCAACAGGAACATGACCTTCTAGCTTGGGAAAGACTTTTTACTGCATATGAGACATCTGCCAAAGTGAATGTTACAGTTCCTACCCAGATTTCTTGGTACGTGCAATCATCTCTTGTGAGAATTGTTACTGTCCCACTCAGAGCAGTTTTCTGGTTCTGGTTTCTGCTTGGGGTGATGGATGTCCAAGCTTTGCCTTTAGCAGCAGTACAGACCACTCCTGCTGGCTCGGACCACCCACTCACTATACAAGGCAGTAAGGGGCTACCTTGATTGAATATTTGGGTACCTAAATATCTTCAGTGAGATCAAACACTGTAGAGCAGTAACACAGAGCTTTGAATTTAGGAGCAAATGCAGAAAAAAGGAGGTGAACACAAGAGAAAAAGCAAAATTCATTTGTCTTGCAGTTACTTTCAGTACTAACATCCCTCAATAGCCTGGTTTTAAAATGATATATTGTTCAGAGCCTAGTCCTGTCTTTTGTTCAGGATTTTTCAGTGAATGTTACAGAGCTCTAGCTTAGACCTAGTGCAACATACTTACAGCACTCAAAAGTTATCAAAACAGTAAAGTTATATTTGAATGTTAGATTTTTTTCAAAAACCAATGCCATCTTTTTACAGATACACATTGTATGTATATACAGTGGTGGAACATAGTGGTATATTTCATATATATATAGGTATAGGTGTGTATATATATGCATATGTATATATATGTAATGTTTGTGTGTTTTTTACATGCATCTAAATAAGCCCACAGAAACTCCGTATTACCAATGATGTATTCTGTTACAGAAATTCAAACAAATACCAGCACTGAAGATCATTGCAAGTCTCAAAATACTGACTGAATTTCTTACATCCCAGGCTTCTACGCTCCTGCCACTATGTGACATATGGAGGTTTCATATTTTTAAAAATTATTTCCAATTCTTACTGTTGCAGATAAAAACAAGCAAGCATGATCTGCATGAAGCATGTGAATCTAAGAGCTTGGGTAACAACAGCATATAAGAAAGAAATCTAAATCCCTCTGAGACACTGTTTTGTTTTCTCGTACATAGCAACAATTAGGAAAGAGGCAGGAGAGTCCTGGTACAGAAGGAGCCACAGCTGCCTGATGAAGGAGCAGATCCTGTAAGCTACCAAACACTGCAAAGTGTCAAGGCCTCTCAAGCCTCAGAGGCAGCAGGAAGGGCTGAGCTATGCAGCATCTTGCAGAATCCTTTCTATGCAGTTAAGTGAAGCAAGATATGATTATTTCCATGAAAGTTACATCAGGCTCAGCCAACCTAAACCAAAGAGAGCAATTTCCTTCTGGCCAGCAACAATAATAAAAGTAACAAATGACTACTTTAT
>JAOXXN010000395.1:102771174-102786469 GCA_026770055.1 Myrmophylax atrothorax | reverse complement strand
ACTTTATCTCAGGTTTTTCAACATGCTTTCAGTTTTTCAAGTTAGAATAAGCAGAAATATGAATTCTCCTGTTCAGCGTGACCACTGACCTGTCAATGAAATACCCAAGGATGGGATTTCCTCCATCAACAGCAGGTTGCTTCCAGGAAACAATGACATAATCTTTGTTGGCATCTAAGCACTGCACATCCAGTGGTGCACCGGGGGCTCCAGGGATTTCAGCATCAGCATCTATGAGGATAAATATGTTTCGAAATGTGAACCACAGTTCTTTCAAAATTATTAATCTTCAAGGACTGAACTGTGTTCCTACTGAACAAAAAAAGTTTCATTATTGGCTCCAAAAATATTTGCTTTTGTATTGTCAGTATTTTTCTAGGTATTTTTTTTCTCTTTGTCACATTTACAAATTATTAGTATGTTACAGCATACTGTAATGTAACTCACCTAGATATTTTAAATAAAATTAGTACCCTGCATTCCAGTTAGGGAGCTGCCAGAGACATAGCTGAACTAAAAACTTGGTAGACTGTTCCTTACAGCCAGGCAATAGTTGAATCAAAAGTATTCACGCATTGGATATAACAACATTACATTAAATATCTTATCACCACTCATAGTCCCTCATTGTTTGATTTTGATAGCTACAAACTGCAAAGGTATCAAAACCTTTTGAAGTTTAATTATATTACACAGACATTATGACTGTGGAATATAACCTTCATAAGGACAAGCATATTGTTCCTTTCAAGTGTTTATCACAAATCTGGGACTGCTGGTGTCAAAGGGCCTTGACGCCAGCATCAGCTTCTGGACATATCTTATCTAAAGCTTTAAAAAACAGCATAGTGTTGGGCACTGGGGAATTTTACTGTTTACACTGAGTCTGATTTGTGAGATGGTGTAATTTTCATGTAGACAAAAATAACATTTGCAGAAAGATTGTGTGAAAGACTTTCAAATCAGAGAGGTTGTTTTTTCTCCAGAATATCATCAATTTGTACAATTACATGTAGCTATTCTCAAGGCCTGTTGTAAGCTACTTCAAAAGAAGACCTGACTAAGATGTATATACCTGAATAAACAATATTTTGCTAATAAATATTTTCATACATTCCTTCTAAACCCCAGACTTTTTAATAAGGTTTAATATTACATGGCATTACAAGATTTTGTATTACAATATATAGTAATCCCTATTTATCATGCTTTTGGCTTTCAGGAAAAAAAAGCCTTATAAAAGTATTTAACATACTTCATTAAGTGAAACAGTAGTCTTCCTAAAAACAGCCATACTTTACACTCTGTCTTCTCTTATAGATAAATTTTCATCACATGGAGCTTTTGAAACTGCACCAAAATTGCTGAGTCCAGGTTCTAATTACAGGTAACTCGATGCATTTTTAAATGTGATAACATACAGAGTAAACAATCCAATTAACACCATAAAATGCTAAGAAAATTAAGAGTAATAAGCATATGTCTTCAGTGACCTTTTTACAAAAGGTTTTAATTGTCCATATTTACCAATGGATGGAACATGAGAAAACACAATTTCTTTCCAAGACAGACTGGGAAATAGTTGGGACAACCAGCATTGCTGATCAGCCTCTGGGAGGCTAGGATTTCATCCCTGATGTCTTGGTGACAAATGATGACCTGTAGCCACAGCAGAGGAGACACACATGCTACATGCTCTCAAAGCCTGTCTGAAGACCTAATGTTATGAGCCTGATCAGTGCTTTGCTCCCTTCCACCACAGGGATTTCTATACGTGACACAAAAATACAACTGCTCGAGGTAAAATACCATAGGTAGCCATTTAGACCTAATTTGTCTATAGTTTAGGAGGAGCAGTGATGAATATACTAGCCAACCAAGGCTGTGGGGACCATTAAAATAGGAACATAGAATATAATTAATCTAGTTAGAATTTGGCAAACACACCTATGGGCTAGTAAGATGCTCTGGTGAAAGGGGTAGTGGATTCACAGCCAGGTCATACCTACATTGCTAGAAGATGTAACAGCACTGAGGGTAATCATTTATTTATATGGCAGAAGAATGTAAAGCAAATAAAGAAAGACGAGTCCTATTTCTTGTCACAGATGCTCATTTCAACAGACTCTCCCTTCAGGTGCTTAATACATCTGCTTCAGTCATATTTTCTGAGCAGGCTGTTATCTCACACAGCTCTGTTGGACTTAGCAACACAGAGCCATTCTGGACATGGTCTCAAAGCCAAGATTTTCCAGAGCCTTTTGAATTAGTGTTACATACTTCAGCTGCTTTTAGCAGCTGGGACAGATATAGGATCAGCAAACACAACCTGATAGCAACAGTTCCTTTTAAAGAAATAATTCTCAAGAGACATTCAATGAAGTCTTTTGTGATACAAGCAAACAACACTCAGAAAAATAACATTTTAATTCAACACTTTTGCTGCATTACTTAAGAGAATCACAGAATGGTTGAGATTAGCAGACAACTCTAGAGATTGCCTAGTTCAGTCCTGGCTCACAGCAGAGTCAACTAGAGCTGGTTGCCCAGGGCCATGTCAAATCAAAGTTTGCGTATCTCCAAGGATTGAGATACACAGTCTGCCTGCATAACCTATTCCAGTTTTCAACCACCTTCACAGTAAAAAAAAAAAAAAAGTGTAGATTTTTTATGTTTAAATGAGCTTCCCTTATTTTAACTTATGTCCATTGCCTCTTGTCCTGGCACTGGGCACCACTGAAAAGAGGCTGGCTCTGTCTTCTTTACTCCTCTCTGTCAGCAGAGTAAATACATGTGGATAAACTCCCCCTAAGACCTGTATTCTCTGAACAGTCCCAGCTCTGTCAGCTTTTCCTCATATGAGAGATTCTCCAAGATCTAAATCACCTTCATAGCCTTTCACTGGATTAACTCCAATGAGTCCAAGTCTCTTTTTGTATGGGGGATCTCAGAATGGGATCCAGCATTCCAGATGAGTCTCACCAGTGCTGAATAGAGGGGAAGGATCACCTCCCTCAGCCTGCTGGCAATGCTCTTCCTCATGCAGTACAAGATGCTATTGTCCTTCTTTGTGGCAAGGGCACATACTCACTTTGTTGTCCACCAGGATCTCTTCTGAAAAGCAGCTTTCCAGCCAGTCAGACTGTACTGCTGCATGAGATTATGCTTCCCCAGCTACAAATCTTTGTTTCCCTTCCACTGTACTGTTTTTGCTGCACTGTTGAATCCCTCAAATGGCACTAGAGAGAATCCCTCAAATGGCGCGCAAAATCTTGATAAAAATAATGCAGTTTAGATAAAAGTGAGATAGTTACAAAAATGCATTTTAATTATTATGTGTATTTTTCCTCCTTATGAATTATGTTCAGTACTCCTCAGCAGCTGAAACTGATAAGGAGTAGGGAAGTTGCATCAATACTCTAAATTTCCTCCTCAGAATGCCAAAGGAGTTCAGAGTTCTGGCACATGACATCAAAGCATGAGATACACGTTGAATTTTTTACAGAGATAACAACTGGAAACTCTATTGCTAGAATCAATTAATAGAAAATAATTATTCTCTTTTTAATGGGAGGGGGAGAAACAAGCACTCAAATATCTGAGACTGATTTTGCCAGCATGTTTTTCTCAGTTCTGTAGTGAGTTTTGTTCACAAGAGAGTATCCTACCTCGAACAAAGACATAACCACTGTACTCTTCATAGTACTCTCCCATCGCCACGCGTAGAGTGTAAAGACCTTCATCTTCCTTGTTTGCATGAGTCAGCGTTAGTGAAGCTCGCTCCCCGCTCCACTGCATCTGGACCCATTTGGATGGTGTAATAAGGACACCTAGGAATTAGAGAATTTCGTTATGAGAACTAGCTGGATCTACTGAGGAATACATTCTGAATATGGAAGATATATTTGAATAGATTGGAAATACACAAGAGACTATTTTTCTTAGACAGATTTCTGTCTTTGAACACAATCACAGCTAATTCTGCTCTCATGACAATTTTGTCTTCAATTGTGAAGTATAACTTCAGAAAGCAACAGGGCTTTTTTATCAACAGTTGCACAATATATTTGTGTGACTACTTAAGAAATGTCTTGGCATATAAATAAATAGTAAAAGCTATGTGGACTTTGTAAATGGGCCATATAGATCTGATTGAAATGCTTCTAATCTAGATTTTATTAAGAAAGAAAAATTTCCTAGAAGACATTTCCACACTGCCTTATCAGTTTTCTGTGGTTTCACATCAAAATGCTAAATTTTTCAACTATTTTAGTTGAAAAAGAGAAAATATTACTGTTGGAAAAAAAGAAGAAAATGCTGGCCAAATTATTATGCACACATATGCTGAAATATGTAAAGATTTACACGAAAGAAGTTTTATTTCTTATTGTCAAACATTCTCACCATTTCTGTACCATTCGACGTCTGGTTTAAAGCGTTTGATGTCAGGATTGATGACAACTGTGCAGCCCAGACTCATTGTCTCGCCTTCTCTGCCAAAGGCTACATCAAACTTATCAACAAAGCTGATTTCAAACCTGGAAGCATAGCCATGAGGGGTAATGGCAACTGTATAAAGGGAAAAAAAAAACAACCTAGCTGTTTATTTTGCCCTTCCTTTTGTGATAACAGTAGGAAGAAAAAGTACACAGTGATTATGAATACAGTCTCAGCTAAAGTTTAAGTTATAAATAGGAAAAATATAGGTATTAAATCATCATCTTCAGAGCTAATTGCAGTGTTAAATAATCCAAGCCCTTTCTATCACAAAGAATCAACAATTTCTTTATTCATACAACTCTAGTTCTTACAGATAGTCTATTTTATCAGGGAGAGGTTCCTGCAGAATTTAATTTCCGAATTTTCAAAGTTTCAGATCCACGTGTTTTATCATGGAGTTTGTTTTACAACGTAAAAAGTCTTCTATTTATGATTAATTATTTGTTCAGGTCAAGCTGATCTTTAGCTTATGTGGCTCTTCTCTTTCCCTTTTTAACTCCTTGCTCTGTCTCAGACCAGTCATGTGTCCACTCAGCCTTTACTTTTATAAGCTAAATAAACATTTTGGTGAGCTATTAATATAAAATGAGCTTTCTAATCCCCCAGGCACATTTCTGTACTTACACCTGAATTTATCTTTTCTCATGCTGTGTGTCCCAAGATGTGCAGTCTTCCAAACAGAATATCCTAAGTTCCTTACACTTGTAAATACACGTGCACGGCAGAGGGGCTTCCATGTTTCTTTTGAGAACAGCTCAGCTGATAAAACCTAAGGTCACATTTTCCTTTTACACAACCGGCCTATACTCAGTCTTCCTATGATCAATGTACATATGTCAATCATCATCTTTCTTACCCATAACCAAGTGATGGATTCCAAATTACATTGAAAATGTATGGCATTATATTTTATAATGTGGTACATGATGTTGTTTCTATTATTTCAGAACTTTGGCATAAAAATGCCAGCTAGTATGCCTTTGTAGCATATCTCTGATTCTATTTGTGCTGCTACAATAAAAGAAAAGTCTGGAAGTCTCATCTGTCAAGCCTTTCATGGGTTCCCTAACACATTTCACCCACATGGCATATGTGTGTGAATTGTCTTATCATCATGGAAGCATCTATGCAATACAGTAAATCACATCAAAATGTGAGGTTCTCAGGTAAAACAAACTACAATTTTTACCTTCTCATAGCCAAAATAATCAAATTGGGTTCTGGATATTTGATCTTTTCTGTGCATTTTCCCATGGAATCACAGAGGCAGCAGACAAGAACAATTAAGTCACCTACTTAGGCACATGCACCCCCTAGCTTTTTTCCCAGGCTATGTTTTACATATTGCAAAAGATGAAGTGTCTCTCTTGCTGACAGATTTTATTTCACAGCAAAGTGCAATATTAACAAGATGTTTCTTACATGAGCCAATAGACCTAGAAAGCAATGCCATTCCCCTGCTAGTGAGGCTAACACCATCTGAAATTGTAGAGCTCAGGACCTTTGTAAATCCTGCCTGCTTCCTTTTTAAATAATGTTATAAATATCCTGCTTAATCATGTGTCATGACGTCACAACTATAAATAAAAGTGTCAAACAAACATAGTGTAACTTACATGGAGAGATGGAAAGATTTCTACCATGCAAAAGACTTGCATCAATTTCTCCTTTGTACCCTACATGGAAAAAAGACAAATCCAGTCACTATCACCCAGAGGTAAAGGTGCTCTGAGATGCAAAACCAAAACCGGTAATATGCATCTTAACAGAAAAAACTTGAAGGAAATATTTTGCAACCTACTCTTTACCACAAGGGAAGCATAAACCGAAACTTCTCCTTTAACATTCATAGCAGAGGCCCTGTACTGGGCAGTGTCATCAAATTCACATCTGAAATGACACAAATGATTAGGTAGAACACACATTTATTCATTCTTACAGCCTCTCCTATATTTTAGATTAAGTAAACTCTTAGAAATCTGGGTAAAATCTATAAAGTAAAAGCTTGGGAGACTTGCACTGGACACTGGACTGACTGCAGCAATTAAGTTATTCTCAGCCTTAAAACCCATTGTTTGAAATAAATATCTCTTTTCAAATACCACTTACATATCTGAATGAGAACACAGCACAAGTAGGGAAAACTATCCAACAATATTTATCTCTAATTTACTGTCTTCTATGAAGAGATGCCTAACATGGAAGTTGTAGAAATGGTAGATTTCACAAAGTATTTTCAAAGGGCATCTGCCAGTACATAAATTCTCAAATCTAGATTGTTGTTGATTGGGGCTCATGTTTTCAGTGTTCTTAATTCAAAGTGAATGCAAAAATTTCCCATTTGGAGGATGAGTATGGTGAAAGACCTTCCTTGTGTATATGAGGACATCTCAGTTCTGTTCTTCATTTCAGTAAGAATTATGAACTTTGCTGTATTTGAAAAACAGTTAAATCACATTTTTCCAGCCTTAACTAAATTTTTTTTCATGTTTACCTGCACTCATCAAATAGACAAGTGGGAAAAGTAGTCACAAATGTCCCACATGTTTCTGACTCAGCCATAAATAGAATACCCAGATAAATAATCCAGATAAATAACTGAGGTAAATTGCATATCCTCTATGGAGATAAACAAGCACTTCTTCAACATTTAGGAGACAGCATTCACCTCAACTGATGTCTCTCATATCTCGGATACCACCTTATTTGATATTTCTTACATCCCCAAGAGTTATATGCACATTTTGCAGGTCTTGGTCTATAGCAACATTTCAGCTTGAGCTGTTTGTTAAAATATCTAGCATTCCCTTACGTGGTAATCTCCAGTGAGTGCAGCCCATATCGGCTTTCAATGATATACTTGCCAGGGTGAGTCTGTACGTCAATGGGCACATTGTTTTTGTACCTATGGAAAAGGAAAGAAATAGTATGTCACTAAGAGGAGTAGATAATCGTATATTTTAAATGGTCAAGTTCTTGATATTTGAAATAGAACATCAGTTTCTCCATGTTTCTCCTAGATAAACAGCAGTCTAACTCCCTGGGAAGATTCTATTCTGGAAGTGTAACCTCTCTTTTTTTGTCTTTGGCCTGCCTAGGTAAGTTTTATTTTCTAATTAAAAGAAGAAAATATCCTTGAGTGGGATGAAAATTAGTTTATATTACCAGGAACTTTATTTTACTACTTGTAAAGGAAAGGAGGAGTCACAAGAGCGACATCGCAGAGTTTTGTAAATTGCAAACAATGAAAATTCTGTAGCATCATTACCTATTAAGTATCATACACATTTTGTTTGGTTTGCATATTTGATCTACTTTTAAAACCTTTATATTCACAAAAATACCCTGTAGAAAGTTTACTATTTTTCATTTGCATAGCTAACTTAACAGAAGTCACAATGGGGTTAGACTGGTATACACTATGAGGATTTTCTGGTACAGGAATACCTTCGGGCAGGAAAAGTTTCCTGTTCAAAATTCCCAGTATGTAATTCGAAGGAATGAATGAACAAGTACTGATCAGTAGTGAGCTGATACTGCTAATTTCAGAATTTATACAAACAGCTTGAGACTCCCTCTGTGAAAATTCAGGGGTTCATGGTAAATTCTTCCTTGCCAATTGTTGCATAAAGTGTTGCCCGTTCTGGACAATACATGGGGTAATTGAGTAAATGTCTGAGGGAATCCTGTCTTAAGCAAGTAAGCATTCCTCTGGTAATATGGAAAAAACTGGCAATAGAAGTCTAATAAATTAGACACAGTATTGTGTTCAGTAGATTTGGGATTGATTTGAGGTCTATAAAGAAAAAGTGTTTCCCAAGAGAGTATCCTACTTTAGTGTAGTTTTCCCCTCTCCATAAGGTACCTATATAAAGAAAGTGGAGCAATATATGGTGATAAATAAAAGTATCTTCATCTCTTACTTTGATGCAGCTTAAATAAACCTTTCTCCTCATAACAGATAACCAGACAAAGAGCTTTGCTTCTTCATTTCAGATTTTAAATTTTAAGTTGCTCATGACTTTCAATCAGGAAAGGCAACTGGCCTGGTGTCAGTGGCTTGTCCCACTTCACCAAACAAATCAGTAATTAGTGATTTTATTTTTCCAAGAATATTATTAGTTTAATATCTCTCAAGATGAAGCTATATCCCCAATAAATCTGCAAACTGTCTTTTAGAACTGCCAGTGTTATGAAATAAAGAATATTTCCAATATTTCCCAGGCTACAAATAGTTGGGCACAGTAATACACTGGGATTTTTCCAAATGCCAAAGTCAGCAAGGACCACAAAGCCTAATGCTTTTCATCCTGATCTTCTACTCAGTAAAATGTCTATGAAAAGGGACTCGGTGCAGGGCAATACTTCCTATTCTAGAAATCAATCAATTGCAGGGATGCCTGACCTTATTACAGATCTCCTACTCTATTACCCTGGCTTAGACAAGAAATATTACAAGGGTCCAGCAAGTGTAATCTATTAGCCACCACTTTTCACCTCATTTGTGAGGTAGTGCCCCCCAGACTGATCTGTCTGGGAACACCTAGACAGCTTTATATTCCATCTAGTGTGTCAAATAGTTTAGAAAACAGAATAATGCCATCAGTTCCTAATATTTTTCAGAGAATATGGAATCCTGTGAAACAGGACTTGACTCCATAATCTCTTTAACTTTTCTCCAAAGGACTGGACAACGCTTGGATCCTATTGGCAGTGAAGTTGTTCAGTAGCATGGGGTGCTGTGCAGAAACGAGCTTTAACTGAGCCATACCAGCTGCAAGGAGACTTTCCCTTCTTTTGTCTTCATTATCAGGTTAGTGAAAAACAATTGTTTCAATTTATAGTCATCTATGGGAAGAAGAGGGCTTATATGTTAAAAGGACCACTTGTTATTTCTGGAAACGCAAATTCCAGAATAGCCAAGTCATTAGCTAATGTTGGACTGCAATCCCCCACTGTCATTAGGCACTGATAGTTTATGCTTTCTGCTACTGGTTTCAAATGTCCTGGGTTTTCCATGTGCTTTTTTTTTCAAGGGAGACAGAACAGCTGCATCAGGCAGTAAGGTTTTCTTTAGAGAAAGTTCATGGAGCTTTATAATTTTTCAGGCACAGCATGAAAAGATTTTCTTTGCTTATACAAAGAATGACTATTTGGAATACTCAACTGACATTTGGTTAGAAATGCTGAATGAAAGCTGACAGATCCAGGTCAGCACTGTTCTCCATCTCAGAGCAAAGACACCTGCTGAAATGGATGTGAAGCCTTTTTTTCCCTTTAGTAGCCTGTGGCAAACTGAAATCCCCTTGGGTTTGTAAAATGTTGTATTAATTTCCACCATCCATATTTAGCACTCACATGAAAGCACACATTGAGAGCAAAGGCAGACAACTGAAGGCTCAGTTTAACTATGTCAGGTTTGGGGGATAAGGTGAATCTCAACCAAAGTGAAAAAGACCCAGCTTTTCTGTTCTTGGGTGGGATTCAGGTTACAGAGCTGGGTTACAGCCATGAGCATAGCTGACCACTCCTTATGTCCAGCTGGGACCAGATACAGAGGGTTTATCTGGAATCCTCTCCATGAGGAATGTCATCACAGGGCACTTGAAACCCTTACATGATGGGAAAAATGTGTCCATGCAAACCTGGCTATCGGTTGTCAGAGTCTAAGGGGAGAGATCAAGTGACTTTGTGGACATCAGTTCTGGCCTATTAATGTGCCTTTTAGTAGCATTTTTTGTCAAGCCCCAAGATTAGGCTATTAAGACCTAAATAAAAGCAGAGTCTCTTGAGCGATTTAAGCAACAAATTGCAAAATGTGAGTATTATACAACATCAGGATATAGTAGATATTTTTTGTTGTCTCCATAAACACAAGGTCCATAGGACCTACTCCTATTAATGCTGAATACAGTCTTAATCTTTGCAAATTTTAAAAACACATGCCTACATTTTATACATGCATTCTAGAACAATCTATTAAACTAAATAATATGATCATCAAATCTCATATAATGCCTGGGAAAGAAGTTATTATCTTAACAGGTTGATGGTATCTGTGTTCCATGACAGAGAAAAGAAAGATTGGTTCAATAGATGATGAAACAGTAAAGCTTGACATTTCACTGTTAATCAAGCTAAATTCAATTCCAATCAGGGTAAACTTTAACCCTAAAGTCAAATTAGAAGTTCAGCTATGACTAAGTGGATATTTTGGAGTTCTTACAGCAAAGATTTAGTACAAGGACCATTCAAGTGAATAGAATGTTTCCAATAGACTCCAAAGCTTTCACAATATTTGGATGGTTCCAGATCTACCCAAAGTCTTTGACTTCAAACAATGCTGATGTGTCTGCTGTGAACACATCATCACTGAGATTTCACATCATCATCAAAAGATTTCAGTTTCATGGCAATTCAGTATTACAACTGCTGAGCAGTCAAGAAGCTTGCTCTTGACCAAAGCCTGATTTAATGCTTCAGGGATATTAACATCATTTGTACACTAAACAGAAGTATTTGAAAAACATTATTAAAGATAGTATGATAGATTAAACTGCTATTTTCCCCTCATCATTAGACAGAAAGAATATATTTGATGTCTCTATCCAATAAAAACCCCATGTACTCCAAGTGCAGTTATGCAAAGTATTATTTTGTATTTTAATATTTTGCTCTCATTTTGTACAAGGTGACTTGAAATGTGTTTGACAGGCCTTTCATCTACCCAATTTTTTTTTCTTGAACTTATATTTTTTGAGAAGAATGATCACATTCACTGAGATGACTTCAGATGTTGGTTATCAGGTGACTTTCAGTGTCAGAGATACAAACTTACCACGTAACACGGGGTGCTGGCCAGCCAGCCACAGAACAACGAAATACAACATTTTCCTTTTCCCAGATAGTGTGGGAACGAGGCTCAATGATAAATTCAGGAGCATGTAAGAGTTTATCTTGATTCAACTTTTTATGGAATGCCTGAGTCTCTTCTAGCTGAAAAAGAAACATTTTATTATAAACTTGATTATAAAATTTGATTGTGACAGCAGTTGGAAATGCAAATTATTAATACACAAAACCCCTGCAAAACTCCCAGTATTTTTTTATTTAAAAATTCAGCCAGAGATACTGTATTTATCTCACCTGGACACAGAAAATAAACTTTCCATTTTTTCAGAAGTTTGCTTTCTACAATAGCTTGGAAGATTTAATTTTACTTGGCTTTTTTTCTTAAAACTATTTTAATTGATATAATTGGTCCCATTTAATTACTGATTTATTATTTTAAATACAGAGTGAATTGTGAAATGGGCCTGAAAGTCAGGTGTCTTCTATACTTTTGCTCTAATACAAGATTGTGTATGCCCAGATCATTTCTGACCTGCTCTCAAACCTCTCCTTATGATGGGATCTTTCCTCTTCCCACAGTAACTAATATGCAATAGATCTTGCTTTCTGCAAACTAAACTATTTGTTTTCTGCCCTCACTTTCACATATATGGATAATTACAGGTTCCTGTACTCAGATTATTAAAAGACGACAGCTTTCATAATCCTCTCAGTCTTTTATTAATTGCACAAATCCCATTTTCCTTAAAATATTTCTCATTTCTAGATAGGTTCTATTTGTCCTTAACATTCATTGAACAGTAACTACTCATTATCATAGGTCCAACAGACTCCAAAACAATTAAATAACTGCCCCCTAAGTGTTAGTGATAATACTCCAGAATGGCATTTGTTTTTATATGACTGACATCAAATTTGTGACCTTTTATAACTCTCAGATCCTGAGAAACTTCTGCCTAGCCAGGCATCCCAAATTTACTTGATCTTTTCCTTCTGTGTGTAGTAATTTCCATTGGTTGTTATCAAATTTCACCTTCATTCCTTCTCAATTTTTAAGATGATTTTGAATTTTTATCTTGTCCTTCAAAGTGTTTACACCCTTTCCAACCTTATGTCACGAAGATATAAGTGTATTGTAAATTCTTCTGCTCAAAACCATAATAAATTTGCTGTATGAAACATATTTGCACTTTTCTGCCAGTTTACTCATAATGTATTTATAACTATGCTCTGGGTGTTATTTTTTAAGAAGTGAACAATAATGCACACAATTAGAGATTCAGTTCCAGATGTTCCTCCCTAATTTAGACCTAATTTACCCTAATTCTGCCCTAATTTACACCCTATGATTAAAAGTCTGGGGTGAACACTTTGGACAACCTTGTTGTCAGCCCATAAAAATTCAGAAATTACCCATTCATCAACTCATGGGCAAGATATATATATCGGCACCTTTATTCTTTGCCCAGCAGCCGCCTTGTTATCCAGGTGAAGGATGCTGTGCCTTTTAACTAGGTGTGGGCATGACCAAGGAGCATTTCCCAGCCCTCTACTCTGTCCTTTTCTCCCAGCACAACAGAAGTATGCCTGGTGCCTGCCTCAGGCACAGTGCATCTTTCCTTATCCATCTGATGCCTGGGTAACAAGAGTTTCAAGGAATTCAAAAGACTTCCATTCAAAGTACTTTGGGATTTTTACTGCCATTATTGTGATTACCCATGAAGTAGATTAGGGTCCTGGTATGCTAGGCACTTTACAAACACCGTGCAAAAGAGACCCACACTGTTTGGAAGGCTAGGTGTTAATTTCTATTCTTTTACCGTTTTCTTCATGGCTACACGTTCAGCAGACTCCCGGATCGCGACTTTCCTTGACTTTTTTTCATGATGCTCCTCTTCAGAAGTTGACTTTGCCACCTTGCTGACACTAACTCCTTCACCTGTGGCAAAAAGGTTCCTCTTGGCAACATATGCAGCACTTTCTTTAATTCTCTCTTCTTCAGTGTCTGTGATCCCACTGATATTCACTTCTCTGAAAGAATTTTTTAAAGCAGAATCCCATTGGAAAATGCTGAGACCTTATTCCATTTATCCTTTCTATCAAATTAGCCAGCTACAGTGGCCAACACTATTTCATAATATATTTCTGCTACTACAGCCTCATGTGTATTCAAAGAAGAAACATGGAAGGGTTCTGCAAAAAAAAAGAGTATTTCACTGTCTAAAGACATGGCCATTTTCAGCACCTCTCCCTATAACTATGCCATACACATTTTCAGTTTGACCATTGTCATGCTGTGGTTTTATATCTCCATCACTATAAAGATTAGTGTAAGGCATACCCACAGATCTTCATTTATTGACTTATGGCTGCAGCAAACATAACAACACCACCAAAGGGGCAAGAGACAATTGTAGCTGTATAACAATGTCCTCACTTGTCATTTATACAAAACCCCCACATTACTGTATATAACAAAAAGTTCTCTTTGTTCATAGATATTAAATCCTGTAATGCTTTCAGTAAGATGACTAAGGATTTTCTTGAAGTATCCTCTTCAGGCTTTTTACAGGGGTGAGACACAAAGAACAGTTACTCTCAATCGCTCCAATCCTTTTTCCCCACTTGCATGTGGATGTATCATTGCAACCATATTGTTTTGGCATTTTCAGGACATTATAGCTGCTATAGTAGTGCATATACAATGAGAGTTCCTCGACTTAAGAAGAAGTAATACTATTCTTTTGCTGAATTTAGTTGCTTTAAGGTAATATTAGATAGCACACTGAAAAGAGGGTATGTTGAAGTTCTCATTAAGTGTCATCTTGCAAGCACTACAGAAACAGCAGCCTGTTTCGAGTATGCACTCAAGCACAGTCTCTCTATTTTATCATGAAATGCTTACTACTACAAAGCAATAATATTAGAAAGAATGATTTTTTTTCTGTTTTCTTGATAGCACATCTCAATACTCAACAAAGTTTGAACTTAAGCTCACAATTAACTGTCCAGCCCTTGATCTATGATGTCAGTTTGGTGAGATGCAAGACAGCCAAGCAGTGGAATGTGCTGTAAACTTAATTACACTTAAAAATTGCTCAAAAGACTAAAACCCTTACTTAACAGCACAGAGCTTTGACCTATGCCAAACTCAACTTCCTGTGTTCCAGGCTGCTTTAAGAAGATGATCCTTAAAGAATCAGTGGAATGATAGATTCCCTTCACTTAGGCACGTCAGCTGCCCCCACAAATATAATCTGAAGCTGCAGATATATGGCCAAGCTTTTAAAAATAAAAATTTTAAAAATCAGTTATGTGAATATAGCTATCTACATTCAATTTAAATTAATCCATGATGTTTTTCTTCAAAGGCAAACAGATGTTATTTCCTCCTTAATTGCAGTAGTTAAGATCTCAGCAACTTCACAGTATGGACTGGTTCCTCAAGGCATTAAGCATTTTCTGGGAGCAGATGAATATCCTCAGACTCATACAGGACTCATCTTAGTCATCTGCAGTTGTGGTCCCCAGATGTTTTTGATCAACAGTATTAAATATTTAGATTTTCTAATAATTTCTTCCTGTCATAATCTTCCAAGATCAAAGACAAATGTGCTTCCTGAAATGACAAATGTACTAAGACAGCACACAGTACCATTTAAAAATTGATTCTGCAGTCATGTCTCAAGGGTTGCAGTAGAAAACACTTTTCAAACAGATACAACGAGATCAAACACCCATTTTGTGGTACACACAAAATACAATTTTAAGGGTATCTGTCATCTACAGTCCTTTGGCATAGGCTTCCTAGTGGTTGCAAATAGTTTGACAAGCCACATTCAGTATCTTTAGCACCTATGGCATTAAATCTGGGTGTTTTACTGTCTAGAATGCTGCTGGGTGTCCATAATTTTATTTCACAAGGATTAGCCCAGTTGCTTAA
>JAOXXN010000395.1:102758184-102771074 GCA_026770055.1 Myrmophylax atrothorax | reverse complement strand
ATTAGCCCAGTTGCTTAAGAGAAACAGTTGTAAAGTGAATAACCTGAGCAAAGGATTTTTTACAGCAGAACCTGAGGGTTCTGAAATAGAACTAAATAATGGAAATGATGACACATCGCTGAAGGTCAACCAGCAGCATGGGCAAGAGCTCCAATGAACCCATGGAGAGCTGAACTTTATAAATAACTATTCCTTTTAACAGCTATCTGCCCATGGGAAACAACACATCAAATTCCCAGGGGAATTTGGGAATGACACATAACATGTACATGGTTCAATGGGCTTCAGCTGTTATCTTTCAAACAAAAATAAACATCTGACAGGAATGTGGCATGCAACTTCCGCGACCTTGGCATGTGGTCATGAGCATGATGCCAACACAAAAAAGCCTAAACCAGATACCATTTCATGCCGTGTTGAGTTGGGCACCCTAACAATCTCTTTTAAACTAATTCAAAAAAAAAGAATCAAACAACCTGTTGGGTTATTTCAGTGGCAGAAAGGCACACGAGTTTCTGAATTGCCATGTGCAAAAAGTAAGGTTGATACCAACAACAGAAAGAAGAATAGTAACAATGACATAAGAATCTGAGTATCTTTTAATGAAGGATCCTAAAGTACTGCACAGACACAAATAAGTGAAGCTACACATCATCACACGGAGTTATATATTACTGTACGCATAAAAAAAAAATAAAATAATTTCTTAAGATTTGTTAATATGTTAACATGATGTACTAAGATCACAGGGGCCTGTAAAAAAGCAAAGTACTAATTAGAAGTCGTGTTTTTCAACTATTGCCTAATACTATGAATTTTACTTTTGTAGATTCAAGATACAATAAAAAGAGAGGATATTTGTGCTTGAGGGCATGGGAGACAGATGATGAATCTACTGCTACGTAAGTATAGACACTTGGTGAGATGCAAAAGTAGTGAGAAGCCTTGAGAATATGTTACTGCAAGGTTTTTTGGAGACTATCACATAACTATTTCTGTGTTTCTATCACAGAATATATAGATGAAACTCCAAAGCAATCTTTTTAAAAGTCAACAGTGTGTTTCTTAGTGTTGGTTGGACCAAAGGGCAGTGATTCCAATACAGGAATGTACAAGGGGTGAGAAAAAATTACTCTGAGATAGTGGAAGGGATTTAATAAAACCAGAACTGCTGGTCTCATCACAAAAGCATCACGGGTTCTCAGAAGGCTGGAGCAATAATATCTTCCACTAGCAAGCTGGAACTCAGTTTTACGTGAAACCACAAGTTTGGATACAAAGCAGAAGTGCCATTGGGTGTTGACTAAGCAGTAGCCAGAAAAGCACTGGCTCTCAGAAACAATTTGGAAATGTCCCATGAAAAATACTGTTGTGCAGAGGAAAGACAAGTTATAGGGAGGTTTCTGTTCAACTGCAGGTAGGCAAGAAATTTTTCTTCTGGCCTCTAATCAGGAACCAGTTTTCCACACTACACCCCAGTATGTATTAATCTGAATAAGTGACTAAGTTGGAACTGCTGGAGATACCTACTAAAATTACAGTGCCATACTCAAAAAAGGGCAGGAGAGCCTCCTTGCTTATGTTGGTTCTGGCTGCCACATAAAGCTCACATTCAGCTTTCCTGAGAACACTGCTGCAGTAAGATGTATTACACCCGCAGTAACCATGCAATAAATACCACCAACACACGAGATCAGTATGAATCATTACAATGGATTTGAGAAAGAGTTTGGTTTCATTCCAGCTTTTCCCTGTGCCAGGATAAGACATTAGCACATTGTTTCCATGTTTCTATGTTTAACACTTGGTAAGAGACCTTTGATTACAGAATAAGTCTTCAAACCAAAAGAATAAGGTAAATAATGTGGACAACATGCTTGTCGGGTTCCTAGTAGGCAGGGTTATAATTATATTTTCATTTCATAGAAAGTGGCTCTGACATGTTCAAAACAAAGTCCAGACGCATAGGTTCATTTGTCCTGGCTCTGGGTGATCAGTGTCTGATTTTCTGCCAACCAGTTGACTTATCTTTGTATTTTTATCACTTGTGTGAAGTGCAAACTATCATCATGAGATCCATGAGTGTAAAAATAGATTAAAGGATTTGTTATTTTGTAATTTGTTAATAAAATGTCAGAAATAAGATACCAAACAAAATGAAAATGAACATACCGTCCTGTGAATATGGGCACTGAGTAGTCTATGGCTTCATTCTCTTTGTCCTCAGATATCAAATCCTGTTTTGCTCTCTTTGCTTTGGGACTCATCTTATAGGATTGATCTTCTATCATTAAATTGGAGTTTTTCAATCTGAAATAAAAACTATATTGTTAAATTCAGGGGAAAAAAAGCTGTTTAGAAGCAGTCCAAAATACAATTTAAGTACTAAAATATATTGCTGTCTTGTTTTATAAGCAAGAATTTATAATTTTTATAGCCATAGCTTCAGTGATATTAAACACACAACTAAATGTACTTTTAACAAACTCATCAATACAAACATAGCACTGATGCCTCTTAATATTAAATCTATATAGAGAGAATAAACAATATACCTGATGGAAATGTACATTTAATAGCTCTTGGTTTGGACTTGGGGAGTGCATATACCTAGTTTTGGTAAAATCTGAGGTCACTGAGGCTACTGAGTAATTCTGAAGATTGCATCTAGACTTATAACCTCTACTTTTCCAAAACTTACAGTCCTGAAATTGTCTGTTCCTGAAACAAAATGGCAGTGTGCAAATATATTCAAAGCAATGATGCATTTAAGTTTCTCTACAGAAATTGTAGGGCAGAGCATTGCTCAGTCACCAGTGTTGCCATTCCCACTGCTCTCTCATACCGCTCCAAGCCAGTGGAAGAAGAGAGCTGAGTGAAGTAGCACCATTTAACATAGCATAGATAAGTGGAAAAAAAAGTGAAAAAGAATAAGAGCCAACCAGAGGGGTGGCCACCCTTCCTTGCCAACTTGGGAAGGATTGTGAAGAATGTGAAGCATATTTGAGGCAATCATTTTTGGTTCATTTTTGACATGGTTACAAGTTGTGTTAAGAAAGCTCTAAACACCTCCATCCTCCTCTGCCAAAACAACACATCTCTAACATCCAGATCTAGGGAATATGCTCATTAGTTGTCAGTGTTTTATAAATCCCCAAAGTGTTTATTCATCTCTGTTGCAACATCGCCACAAGAAATCACATGTGAGTTTGCTTCTGGTCTGGAGATTTGTGTACACAGCATAAGCTCACCACTTATGTGCGCAGATAGAAGAACAGAATGAAGGTACAGGGTTTCCCAGCATGGCTTATTAGCCCAGCCATGTAACACTGTCAGGGATAACCTACCTCCCATACCGTGGATAGCTTACCCTGGTGTCTCTGCACAGCATGCTGTACACATATAATCAAAACTCACTGGGCCCCTTAGAGTGTTACACATACATAATGTAGGGTTACAGATATTGTATTCTAGGGCTAATGTTTTCCTTAGGATGTATGCCTGCAAAAGTATCGAGCTTCAGAGGTGTCTCCAACACAAGAGTGCTGAATTTCTAAAATATGTGGTAATAATCTATCCATTGAGACTGTGTGTGAGATCACACTGGTCCAGCTTCATTCTCCCAACTTTCCTTCCTTTGTTTCTTTGTACCCATCCCTTTTCTCAGAATTTAGTTTTTTCCCTACACAATTCCTGCTTAATCAGTCTCCTATTCTCCAGTTCTCTTACTGTCTTCTTTCTTAATTTAATTTCTTCTCCTTCTCCACCTAGTTCCTTGCCTGAATATCACATCCCCTCTCACATCTGCTTTTCAGCTCTCATCTTTTTGCCTTGCCACTTACATCACTGTCAGGAAGTTTCCCTTCCTTTCTGTTAGTTCCCATCTCATCAGACTCAGCTGTATTCAGCTCACCTGGTAAGGCAGTGAGGCAGCTACTCTCCTTCGTGCTCCCCCAGAAGCTCACATTATAGCTACCATCATCTGAGCCTGATCATCTGATCTGATCTCATCATCTGATCACCTGATCATCTACCATCTACTGAGCCTACAGAACTACTGCCAAAAAATGCTCAACACAGGCGGTAAAAGCAACCATTCATTCATTCTCCTTCCTTCCTTCTCTCCCTTTATCTTGGTTTCCATGTAAAGAAAAGCAGAGTCAGTGACAGCCTGTGGCACACACCACAGGACTGGGGCCAAGGGTGCCCATCTGGCACTTTTGGGTTAGCCAGGGCACGAGAGAGATGCCGTGGGGTCTGACACCAGGCACTGCCCAAGGTAGCCAGGGAGGGAGTCCAAGAAAGGTAGATTCAGCTCTAGGGTCAGAAATCCAAGGAGAAAACACTTGGGGACAGTCCAGACAGAGTACAGTAAAAAGGAAAAGATACAGTGAAACAGGATATGCAATGGCCTCACTCCTGGGTTGGACAGTGATGTGGTATGGTAACTACGGCAAACCACAAATTTATTGGGAGAACTCATCATCAAATAAATGATATGAAACATCAAATTCATTACTTTTCATAATTGAACTATAGTCTGTAAGGAGCTGCAGTTCTTTACTTAGCAGGTAACTTTTATTGCTGTCCTATTTTAAAATGGGACAAAACTGGAATTTTGTCACTGACTTCCATCAGATTTCCTCAGGGCTTTAGACTGGACTTTTTAGAAGGCTGCTTGATTCCTGGTTGTTTCTAGACCAAGAAAGATCACAGTACCATGTGAACTTAGGTTAAAATGTCAAGAAGTTTCTATTTTCATGAAAGTAGTTGAAATGTAATAAAAACTTCAGCTCAGGCTTTTACAGCACTGTTAGATCCAGACTAATGCTTAGTTCCTAAAGGGGAGTTTGGCCTTGTTGGCAGTTTAGCTTTCATTTAAGGTCCAGTTTATGCACTCATGTAAGGAGTTAATGGGGAGGATACACAGCAGTACCCATCACCCTCTGCTAGGCATTGATGTCTTTCCTATATGATAGGAGGGATTTCCTATTTTTCACTTTAAACTCTCCAAAATTATTTGAAAAGGAAATAATAAATTCCTACTGGTTCTATTTGTTTGATAGTTGTTTTTTCACTCAAACACACCATGTGTTTGAACCTAAATATCTCACCTTCATTTTTTCTGCCTTTCACAGCTCATTTTATGGAAATATCTCCCAAATCCTTCAAATTAATGCCATACAACAGAGCCTGAGAAACAGAAATGGACCTGAGATTTTATTGAGGTATAAAACACCATACATGCCCAGCTGATTCCCACTCTCTTCTGAGTTTGCTAAACCATGTCTCTTTTTTGAGGCACTTTTGCTGCAGCCACCTGATTATTTTCTGGGTTATTACTCCTGGATCCCTCATATTGTGGCATCCCTTGGTCGGCCCTTGTGTATATGTTCTCAGAAACAGAAAAGCACCTTTCCAGATGCCTTTTCCTCTCTTCCTCTTTCCCTGGAAGTGGCAGTTGAAGTGAGTCATTGTGCTGTCTTCTAAGAGCAATACTTTGGAGTGGCACAGAAGAGAGAGCACTCAGCTACCCGAAGTGTATATGATAACTGAGAGTTGAATAATGGATCCATGTGGATCCTGTAATTGGCTGCTGTTCTCAGACTGCTAACACAACACTCCAATCAACTTACTTCAGTCATTTGCTCTTGCAGAATGTTGATCTGGACTAAAGAAGACACAGCTGAGAAGTGTTTCATTGAATATTGCCAGTTGTGCTTCTTTTAGACCAATTACCTGTTCCTAGTCAAGAATGGGTAAAAAGGAAGTTTATGTGGAGACAAATCCCTTGATAAATTCTTTTTCTTTCAAGTAAACATCTAGGGACATCCTGAGCCAGAGGTTGCATTCTGGCTATAACAGTGAGCTTACAGTCTTATGAAAATGGCACTTTCTTTTGAATCTGTTTTAATCTGCCACCTTATAATCTCTTCTGTGCTTACACATCGTGCTGTGTGAAAAATTGTTTCTTTGCTCTCTGCACATCTATCACTATTTTACACATCAACACATTTGCTTCTTTCCCAAGGTCAGAGCCCCAGTGTCTTAATTTCTCCCAGAAGAAGGTGGTTTATACCTCCCACTACCTTCTTTGCAGATATCTGACCCTTTTCTAGTCTCAGACTGCACATTTTGGGATAAGATGATCAGAACTGCACCTCGTAGTTCAGCTACCATCACACCTTGGATTAACACACTGACACAATATGCTCTCTGTTTTACTTCTGCTTTCTTTCACAAGTGTTCCTAAGTTTCTAACTGCTCCATGGTCATACCAGAGCACCCATCTGGGGGTGTTTTCAAAGAGATATCCAGAGTCACTCCAAAATCTTCTATAGAATTGCACTGCATAAGCCAAGAGCTGAGATGAATAAATTTGAAGCAGCAGAACATGCTTCATCTTTCCAAATCCTATAATTTGCTTCTGTTGAGTCAGAGATATAGGAAGGCTAGTAGAAATGCATATTCAAATTGAGCTCTTTGTGTGGGAAAACAAATTAAACACTATTCTATCATGAGGTTTATTTATCTGTTTTCCTTTTGTGTTGTTACTATTTTGTACTGTACAACACAAAACCCAAACCCTGTCTACAACTATTATTTAGGTGGCCCAAAGGCTGCCTTGAACCAGATTCTAAAATCTTGCCCTTTATTTTAAAATGTTCCAACCTTTTACCTGATATGTGGAACAGAATCTCCCCGGAGGAGAAGGAGCAGGGTATCAGTGCTCTCTAGTTTCATAGGGAGGAACAGCACGATGACCTTTTAACATCTTTCAGCCTCATTTGATATGCCCAGCTAGCATTCGTATATTTTTTTCCAGACCAGATACTATCTGTACTGCCTTATCAAGGTTGGTGACCCAAGCCTACTGTCCTCATTTCTTGAAGATTTTTGGCATGTTAAAATTTTTCTACTCTCTCAGCAAAGTCACTGAGTTGTAAATGCTAAAGGCACAGGCACTGTCCTGCAGAGATGCAAAAAACAGAAGTTATTAGTTTTCCCTCCTAGTCCAACTAAAGACAACAACATTGTGCAGAGCCTCTGAAGCTCCCATACAGGTGTTTTGTTTTGATTTCTTATTCTCAGACAGACAATATGTTGTCACTGTCCTTGTTTCTGTGCCTGAAGAGACAGGATTCCCACCCTGCACAAAGACAGTTTGCACCCAATAGATGTAGAACTGTATTCTGGGAGCAGACCACAACACCCTTTTCCGTAGTTATTTCACTCCTACATGAAAATGCACCCGTAAGCTCTTTTACACCTCTACCAAATCATGTCCATAGCACACTTTTGCTACATCTCTCTCTCACTTTATTCTGACAGCAGAAAGGGATGGTGGAATGCACAATGTCTGCATCACCTGTACCTGCTGAAGGATGCCAAGAGGCATTTTCCAGGCTCTCTTTCTATCAGATGCTTCTTTTCTAATACTCAGTGCTTTAATTCACTCACTTTAAAGAGGAGACAGTGGATTGGCAAACCCATTTATGGGAAAGGAAAAAAAAAGATAAGAGCTCCTTAAAAAGAGCCTCTAAAAATGAGAGGTGCCCTCCAGTGACTATATTCACTTTAAGTTGCTGACAGGAATAGTTAAGTTGCTGGCACCAATCATGCTGTTCCCTAACATGGTTTCCACAAAAATTTTATTTGAAGGGTAATTGTTTCCACACAGCAAGTCTCATTAAAACAATTTCCACGCTTGGCTATGATGTCTGGAAGCCACTCTCTTAGCCCTCACCTATAATAAACCAAAGGATGAGCAGTGCCAAGATCACGGGCTTCTCATGTTTCTGAAGTGTATTATTTACTCAGCCCTGTTGCGATCCTGGTTACAGTATTGCTCAGAAGAACATTCACTGTCTGGCAGTCCAATTAATTGCAATTAAATGTACATAATTTCTCCTCTGTCTGCTTGGTTTACCTGAATTATACCACATCTTCTTTGCTGTTTTGCTTCACCTGCAAAATACATGCAAACATCTGAGCCACATCCGTAACTTCTGTTTTTCCTGAGAGCAAGTGTTGGGCCACTTTGGTGACAGATAATCTGTTTGTGACACAATGGGATTATCTGATGCTGCTAGACAGAAAATACCATATGGAAAAGCAGTGAAAGTTTGAGCAAAGGCAAATGAGTGAGCTTCCCTAAAAAGAGGTAAACAGGTCTAATCCAGCAATCGTGTTTGACAGACCTGTAGTGCTATAAGCAGCTTTGGCAGACTTGACTTAAAGTTTCTCAGAAGTACACGGAGGATGGAGTGCAGCTGTGGAAGATTTTCCCAAGGAGCCAACCAGCCCATGCTGGCATCCCCCTAAGGACTGGATAAGCAAGATGGATGGCCACAACATTGTCTGGTGAGAGAGAGCTGTCACCCCTGACCTGCACAGACACTGCCCACGCCTCAAGGGAAGCAGCACACCCCCTTCTCCTGCCTCCTGCAACATCTGGCTACAAACAGCCCCGGGAGGCGGTGGGGAGGGCTGCGTGGGAAGGGCCAACCTTTACACAATGAGACACACTTTCTTATAGGAGCCCAGGGGTTTGCAGCTTTGGCAAACTGTAACCAGCAGAGCTGCAAACTTCCATAGTTGCTCTTGATTTTCACAGTTTTCATTTTGCTCCTTTTACTTCTTCAAACTGTTGTGGTGTGAAGGCTTGAAACGTGGGGAAGGACAGGCCACTTGCACACAGAAATATTTTGTCCCCATGAAAAAGCAAGCTGTGGCTCCTTCAAGCTATGTCCAGGCTCTGGACATGCTTTCCACTTGAGCAAGACTTCAATGCCAGAGAGTTGGGTCCAGGTCAAGGTCTTGCAGATTACCTAGTCCCTAGTGCTTCTCCTCTATTTTCCCTGTGATAAATTCCTCACATAGCACTAACTGCATGTCAACACTGTTGCTTCATGAACACTCTTCTGTACGGTGACTACCGAAAAGGACACAACTTAGATTTTGCAAGAATACTGAAGTTCAGCAGAGGCTAGTTTAAATAAAAATAAGAAGCGAGCTGAATAAAAGCTTAGTATTCGAATTTTCCTGTTGGGCTTACTGGTGTTTATCTGCAAAACTATATCCATTATATATAAATGTATCTTTGATATTAATATCTAGTGATATGAAATCATCAATTGATAGCTGACAAATTTTGTCTAGATTAGGATTCGTGTGTCCATTCTGGTTTCAAACATACACCATGAAGTCATTTAGATACAGCATATCAATTCAAGGCCCTTTCTACTTCTTGAAAATTGAAAGAATTTGAAGATTCATTTCTCTTTTTTTCCCCCCTACACCATTGGGGTGAAAGCAGGAAGTTTTTGCTTTGTCCAATTTATTTCAGTAACATTTTTTGTCTACACATTACCCCTTGAAGTGTTTTTGGCTATCTGGGGAAGATATTACAAACTTGGAAAGAGCTACTTCAAATTGGTACGATATTTAACTGTAGAATCACATTATTTTTTCCACTTTATCTCTTGTAAATTGCAAGAAAATGGGCTGCAAAAACAAAATAAATACCAACAGAGGCCATATTAACCATTAAACCATGTTAAATATTGAGATTTTTATTCAGAAACATATTCTCTCATGTGTTAAGTTTTGCGTAAGAGAGATTTGAATTGCGTCTGTCTAATCTTCAGAGTCCTTGCCTTACATAGCAGCAATCTGTTTCTCAAACCTCCAACACAATGACAGGACCACAGAAAAAAAAGAAGTTACAGCTGAGACATTCTTATCTCTGATTACAAGGATAGTCTATCAAATTATTGGCAACTCTTGTACTGCAAATACACTGTTTTAAACCAAAAGCCATTACCTTGCACAAAACCTAAGGAAAACTGGAAACATTCTAAGTTCTCTCCCAAATAAGCAATTTCACTTCCTTTAATATTACTTTGCTGACATTAGTTCTTCTTAGTGATCAGGTACAGGTTTCAGAAGAAACTCTTACGACAACTGAAGTGCTTCTAATTGGGACTCAGAAACAGCTTTTTTTAACAATCATTTTTTACAACTTCAGGTAATGTTCCTATTTTATGTGAGAATCTTTTCTGTAAGAAGAAGAAAACTTTGGGTTAAGGTCAGCAACAGAGAGCAGGCACAGCTGCATCACTGCAGAAATTTGGGATACCTTCCCCTACTCTACTCTCTTTGAAAGCATAATGCTCAGTCAGTCCCAGCACCTCCAGTTTTCTTGCCTTCACCAGCAGATTATAATGAGATTCTCACTGCTTCACTCAGTGATTTATTATCTGCACAAGTGAAATAGTTTCAACAGCTAAGACTGGATGTTACCCAGCCAAGACAGTCAGTTATAGCAACCTAGAGTCATTAAAACCTCTGAGATCATCATATCCAACCACTAACCCAGCATAGATGAACCCACCACTGAGCCATGCCCCTAACTTCCAGAACCACACATTTTCTGAACACTTCCATGGATGATGATTCCTCCACTTCCTTGGGCATTCTATTCCAAAGCTGAACCACACTTTCAGTGAAGAAATGTTTCTTAATATCCAATCTAAACTGCCCCTAGTGCAACTTGAGGCCATTTCCTCTTGTCCTGTCTCTTGTTGCCTGGGAGAAGAGACCAATTGCCACCTCACTACAACCTCCTTTCAGGTAGTCGTAGAGAGTGAAAAGGTCTTGCCTGAGTCTCCTCTTCTTCCGGATAAACAACCCCAGCTCCCTCAGCTGCTCCTCACAGAACTTAAGTCCAGACCCTTCACCAGCTTCACTACCCTTCTTTGGACATCCTTCAGTAACTCAATGTCTTTCCTGTGGTGAGGAGTCAGGTAAAGTCACTCATCTGGGCTGTAACAGCTGAGGTTCAAATTCCTGAACAAACCCTGGAAAACAGAGATTTGACCCTGAACTTTCTGAAAGCCAAATGAAGACTGTAATCACAAGATATTATTTACTGTGGTACAGGTAGTCATTCCCTCAGTGGTTTTGGCCAAAATTCCACAATCCTTTGTGGATATAGAGTTTTCAAAATTTAAATTTTCTGGTGGACAAGTCTTCATCAGTTCTGCTAATGATACTCTACGTTTTATATTAATATAACAGCAAGCAGATGTTTTGGGCTATAATTTGTTGATCATTTCCTCTGTTGCTAACAGCTGCTCTGACTTTAATATTCCCCTAATTTCTGTAAATCTCTGAAATACATGATACAAATAATATGAGGCTACTATATAAAAAATGCTATGGTAATGAAATTGCTTGTGCAATATTTCTTACCTTAAATAAACAAAAAACCCCATAGCTAGCCTTGTTGTGCAAGATGGACACTTCAATGTATTCCTACTTTGGAAACAGTACGCCTCAACAAATACACAGTGCAAAAATCTCAATTTCTTGAATCAATCAGCATAAAAGTGAAACCATTAGGGTAAAGAAGAAATAATGATACATGGACATGTCAGCTCAAACTTGGATGAACAACTTTGAGTCCTTTTAATGCTCCAACCTGGCCAGATAAGAGACAGTTTCGACGCAAAAGCTGTCTCAACTCTTCATATTAAAGTCAGCTGTACTTATATGGCTAAACAACTTGGAAGGAGAGGTGGCTCATGCCTAATCAGTTTGGACCCTGAATATGTCATTATTCAGTCACATCAGCACTGCCAGTGCTCTTCTTATGCTAGTCCAACCATCACACATGAATTAGTCCAACAAACTAAACTGATCATAGTCCTTCCTATTGTCAAATCTAAATGAAAAAAACACACCAGGAAAATACATTAACATTGAGTTAGAGAGACAATTTATGTGGAAGAGGAGGAGAGTTTTGCCATTGATTTCAATGGGAGGTGGTTGGACATTTTTGTACTGGAATGCTGTTTCAAACATGGATCTACTTACCCTAAACTGTAGGCTTCAGATCCCAACCTGTAGGCTGCAGCAAGCTTGTTGATGGATTCAGATGCATGGCTGTAGGCAGCAGAGCTCCTGCTGAGGGATTCAGAGTCAAGACTGTAGGCAGCAGATCTTTTAGTCTGTGCAGCAGAGTGGTCATAGGCTGTGGATCCATAGCTGTAGGCTGCTGACTCAAGGTCATAGGCTGAAGAGCCATGACTATATGCTGCTGAGGTGTCGAGGCTGAAGCCTGCTGCAGATGCATGGCGGTGGGCTGCGGAGCCCCTGGCGTAAGCTGTGGATCCTTGAGCATAGACGGCAGATTTGCTCTTTGTTTCCTTTTGGTACTGGCTTACAGTGGACAACAGTGCTTTATGGCGGTACGCACGGTCATAGTGCTCATGGTGTCTTTGGTAGAAAGGTAAAGACATCATGGGTGCCTCCTAATTTTGGTTTTCACTCCACACTTATGAGTGTAAATAAACAGGATGGTGTCTGAAAAGGAATGGATCAAACATAAGTACTATGTCATGGAAACTCCTGAGTTTGCATACAAACACACATAACTTCATAGAAACTAACACAGAACTTAAAAAATCAACTGCAATGAACTTCATTTTTTATGACATAATGAACTTTCAGATAGATTCATATTTAAGTTTCAAGATGCTCATACGTCATCCATCATGACCAGAAACCTTTGCACTCTTGTGTCCATTCATTCATAGCTGGTGTCCCTGTTACTGCAAACTATCCAAGATTTAAGTGCTCAACTTCTCCACACATTGCTGCAAATGAATGAAACTTTATGTGCCTAACTTCTTCAGAGATAGTGTAAATAATTTTGTTCAATTACAACACGGATAATAAAGTAATAATTTATTTTAAAAGACATGAGCAATTCCAACAAGGTTACATATGCTGAAATAAAACTATATGAACATTCCATTAAACTTTAGTCCCACTTTCAGATTGAATTTAATATTTCATTTAATATTTTAACAGTGACTAGATCG
>JAOXXN010000395.1:102739955-102756077 GCA_026770055.1 Myrmophylax atrothorax | reverse complement strand
AATATTTCATTTAATATTTTAACAGTGACTGTAAACATTACAATTGAGAAGGATGCCAGTTATTCTGTAAACGTGCATTATATTAATTCTTTTGTATGTGATACCAGGGTTCAATTTAAAAGGGCTTACCATACTTTTACAGTTTAATCAGAGTTATAGTCTGTATGTAATGTGTAAAATAATATCATGCTACTCAATCCAAATTATCCTTTTTTTTAACCTGGACTGTCATGTTCATGATTGTCAAAAAACTTCCTCCACACCATAGCCCCATCTAAATTTCAGTTTGCACAGTCATCAGTAGATTGTTTTGCAGTTACTTGTAGTAGGAAACTTGATCAGGTGAGAGGTAGTTCCCCTCTCAAAATGGGATGAGGGTTGAATGCAAAAAAGATTTCCCTTGTTCATTAATTTTTAAGCTAGCAATTCAGTCTTTATTTTGCTTTTGTTTTATTTTACTGTTGTTAAGACTGACTTTTCCTTCTTTGACATGCAAACTTGCCTCTACTAATCCATATGATAATCTTTCTTTCTCTTCTTTTTAGGTTTACAACATAGCTAGGAGTGTCCCTGAAAAGGTACCTGATTATTAATAGAAATGAGCTACAATGAGGAATGTTTAGAAGAATTCATACAACAAGCACAATGCTAAAGCCATTCAGTCCTCTTGCTCAGGAATTCCCACAACCTTCCAGGCTTTAAAGTAAGGAAGGGGATCTAAAAGCATAAAGCTCTGCATTTGTTGCCCATTAAGAAGTTAAATGACACATTTCATTTACATGTTATCAGAGCAAAAGAACAAGCTAAAATCTACAAACTAAACCTTTTTCTTCCAAACTTATAAGGTCTGTGTAGGTACAGGGAAATGAAACGTGAGCAATTCAGGTCTGTATGGACAGCTACCAGCAAAGAATGATCAAAGACACAGCTGCTGCTGAGTGGTAGGGAGGAAACACTCCCCAGGAGTTCACACAGTAACTCCTCAGACTTTCTCACAGAATGCTGGAGATTCACCTGGGAACAGTCAGGATGTTTTCATCAAAACACTGGACTTGTGAGATATGGACTATAACCAATTTGAATTGTAGTTTAATGGTGTGAGATTGAATGTAGCCAATTCGCATGTAGCCTTAATGCTATATAAACTGTTTGCAGTGTGTTAATAAGGAGATTCTACCTAAATCATACTGATTGTCATGTGGTGTCCTTGATCCTCCATGAAATATTGTTTACTTTAGGTCTGGACTTCACTGTCCTCAGGATTAAGAGTCTATGATAGGAGTAAGAACTAAGGCAGTAAGGCAGGGTCTGAGCACAAAGTCATCTCTCCTGATTCAAATCAAAGACCAACATTGACTCACATGATATAAGAGGAAACTCCTTTTTTAGGTCTTTTATCACACGTTGAGTTACGTTTGATATTTCCTCTGAAACATCAACGATTGCTCATAGGTCAGAATAAGTTAGTTACACTAGTCTGATCAGATGCAGTAGACTGACGCTATCAGAGATGATAAGAAACTCAGAACCTTCTAAGGATTTTGCTACTCTTTGGAGCACTGTCTGATTATCTGATTGACTCCCATCTCTTGAGTTTTATAAAATCCATGCTACCTGCACCCACTTTGTCTGCATCCATTAACCACCCCCCTTCATTGTGAGGGCAACACTCCCTCTCAAGATCTGTGTAGCATTTCATCACTGCAGAGCTTGGCCTAAAAATATTAGTGGCCATAGTTAGATGAATATGCAGGTTTTGGAGTTGTATGTTAGCAGCTGTTCAACTGAATTTTTAAAATGACTATGAGCAGACAGACAGTTCTGTACTCGTTCATAGGCTGCAGCTACACCTTAAAGGAAGTGATTTTACTTGCATCACCCATTGCGCTGTTTACATGTAATTCTTTACAGATCTACTCCACGAATCAGTGAAATTCTTCTAAGTAGGAAAAAAAGATAACATTTCCCTCAGCTCAGTCAATGGCTTTACAAATCACAAGACATCCTATGCAATTAGAAAATATCTAGGTTATTTACACATTCTGTAAGCCCTAAGGAGGTTACATGACAAACTCCTCCTGTATCTCAGTAACCCATGCTTCATTTGAGAGTACTGGGACAATATGCAATAATAGCTGAGGGATAATAAAAAAGCCCTTGTACTACTTTGCTCTGTTTCACAGCTGAACCCTCAGGTATCTTCAATTCATGTCCACAAGTCCCTCAAATAACTGCTGAGCTAAGAAGAATACAGGGACCTACTATCAACTCAGCATTACAAATTCAGATTAAAAGTAATTGAATACATAAAGCCTTCTGGCAAAAAGAAACACTTACCAGGACACAAATGAATGGCAGCAAATGGAATAGCTCTCAAGTGGATGAATTGCACAAAAATACAGCAACAATGAAGCCAGCAAAGAAAGAGGTAGTTAGGATGACGGGTAAGGACTGGACTTCAAGGTCCAGAACAAAAATAATGCCTGCAGTCAGTGGAATGTCAGAGCCCCAGTCCAGACCTTTTATGGCCAGGGGGATGCTATAAATATAGCATCGAAAAGGGAGAGAGACAGAGCCAGACACCGATACCCTGTACTATCTCTGTGCAAAGACATGATGACAGCAGCTTCAAACTGACACTTCTCCCTTTGAAGTATCTTCACTAAATTCTGTATAAAATCAGAATTACAATTCAAAATTATTTCTAGGAACTTTTTTGCTTACTTAAACCAGACTTAGGAGAAAAAAAATATTGTGTCATGAAACAGAACTAGGAAAGACCAGTCTCTGTATTGACCTTTGCCATGGTATAAGAATATGAATATTTTATGAGTTCCTTTTTTTTTCCTTAATGCCAAGCCACAGTATGCAATATAGATATTTCATTTTAATGACAGACAATCTAGCAAGACTCTACAAAAGCATACAGTGTGTTACAATTCAGTGAAAATGTATTTAATTTGTTCTGTTGACAAAGTGTTACTTTTTTATCACCTTTTTTAAGATAAAATACTAAATTAAGAACATGACCTCATGAGGCATTTAAGTAGGTATAAACAATGCAGCTCTAAGATCCAACTTTTTGTTTCTAAATTAAACACTATTACCTCTAGAAATAATTAAATGGGCTTGTCTTCGTTCATAAAATCACAAAATATGCCGAGTTGGAAGGGACCCACAAGAATCATTAAGACCAGTTCCCACGCACACAAGACCATCCCCAAGAGTTACACCACGTGCCTGAGAGCACAGAAATGTGTAATCACTGTGGCTGAATATCAGAATAATTTCTGAGATCCAAGATCTCTTTTTTTTTCATAGAAAATAGGTGGAATGCACTGTGACTTCATTGTAAACATAGATTTTGCTCTGCACTGTAAATTTAACTTTAAATAAAAGTGAATAGTCCATTTTATTTGTTCATTTGCATCATTTTAACCTCTCAGTTCTGTTATAGCCACTTTTTACCACACTCGCCATGCAACACAACTGGAACTTTCCAGATCCCCCTCCTCTGCTGAGGCCACCCCCTTATGTGGTAACCATTAGACAGAGGTCTGGATGAAGCCAGCAGGCCCCTGGCTTTTCTCTGCAATGGTTCATCAGTATCTTCTTCCTCACCTGACTGCCTTGATTCTACATGGAATCCCTTCATTTTCCCCACTAGTTACTTATTCCCTGGCAAGCTGATGCCTTCTTCCTAAAGCTACACCATGGAGTAAGTTCAAAGTCCTCTTCATCTCCCACACTGGGAGCTGCTCAGCTACATTAACTGTATGGCCTTTTGGTCATTACTCCTGAGAACAAAAATTATGGCCAGCAAGAAGTTGTACAGTCATAAAAACTGTATCATGACTCAGCAAACTATGTCAATGGCAGTGCCACTGAGCTATATATTCTGGGCTATAATGTATACTTTTAATTAGACAAGATAGGGGCTTCTGTGGATGGACTCCTGGATTCTATTATAAACTCATTATCCACTCCTTCACAGTGGGTCATTTGTACTGAGATTTTACAAGTCTTAATGATATGGAAATTGCTTTTTAAGAATTCAGAAAAATGTAGGGAAATTAAGACAATTAAACATCTTGTTTCCCTGCTCTCATGGCAGTACAATCTGTGTAGCTCAGAAGTGGAAGATAAAAATCTAAACAACATTTTCAGTGTTTTTATGGGTATAATGACACTATCAAGTCCAGTACAGTTTTCAAAATCTGTGCTGCCTCTGTTTATTCTGTAAACAAAATGGTGATACAGTGTAACAGCAAAATCTTTTGTATTCTTTTATTATTTTGGTACTTAAATTTACACACTTTTAGGTCTGGCTTTAATATAAGAGACTATCCACAGCTAATTTGTAATCACTTAACTCCTATTAGAATTTCAAAGTACATATTTCAAACCACTTGGAGCTCTGCAAGTCTCAGAATATCCGCACCACTGTGTATCTACACGTATTTAGTCACATTGGTCTTGGGAGGGAGACTCTTAGGAGGTGTTAGCTTTGTTTTCTTCTAATTAGAATTACATAGTGCCAAAGACCAGTTTGTTTTTCTGAATAGGAAAGCTGAAATATTAATGTAGAATCTGACATGGCGGAAAGAAAAAAAAGCTTTCTAGACTTCCCATTGAAGTTTTGAGTGCTGCAGTATACTGTAGCTATGGGCATAAGTCAAATTCCACCTCATCCCAGTCCATCGCTTTCACTTACACTGAGTCTTAAATAAAACTAGCAAAACACTTTCTGGAGGACAAAGGCTTTGAGCATGTGTGTTGTCTTCTGAAATTTGTTTTCAAACTTGGGTCCAATTTTCTGAATCAATTAAAAAAATTTCATTTTTCTTCAGAAAAAAAAAACCATTTTAGGAAAATGTGCTATTCTCCATTATACCCTAACTGCCATCTTCATAACCCACTGAAGACTTTCACCTATAAGAAGGTCTTAATTTCCAAGTAAAAGTCAGTCTCTGTTTCTGTTTATTCTTTGCATCACTGTCAGCTTATGTGTTTCACAGGGAGTTAGACTTTTAATAGAAAGGACCAGGAGCAGCCTAGAGCAGCTTGAGTGTCTGGCCTCACCCCTGAAGGACCAAGTACAAGACCATTGTCACCTTGATATGGATTGAAGTTATGTTCAGACTTTCCTGATCAGAGAGTTTTTCCTCACTGATATAGAGGCTGGGTTGGATAATGAGGAGGACACTGCCTTTTCCTGCACTGCCAGTCTATGATTCTAGCCTTCCCATTGTTGCTCTCCATGAAAATAAAGGTTAAATACAAAAGGTATTTCTCATAGTTTATTTTGTATGCAAAAGTAGGGGCAAATAAATTATGCGTGAAATGAAGCAAAACTAGTGCAAATGTTTCACTAGATGTGATGAATATCATTGATTGTTTTGCGTTGGGTGGTGCTGGCCCATTATTACCCCAGTCAAAAAGGTTCTTGGACAGTATAAGGTATTTATATTTTGTATAAGTCAAAATGTAATGTATTAGCAATAATACTGTAAGAAGAAAATAGTACAGTCGTACAACCCCTTATGTGCTGGGAACCCCAAACAGTGCAGCATCCAACAGGAGGCTCTGGGGACACCTTATAAGAGCCTTCCAGTACCTAAAGTGGGTCTACAAGAGAGGGACTTTTTACCAGGGCCTGTAGTGATAGGACGAGGTGGAATGGCTTTAAACTGAAAGAGATAAGGTTTAGATTATATATTACAAAGAAATTCTTTACTTTGAGGGTGGTGGGGCACTGGAACAAGATGCTTAGAGAAGTTGTGGATGTCCCCACCCCTGGAAGTGTACAAGGCTGGGCTGGATGGGACTCTGAGCAACCTGTTCTAGTGGAAGGTGTCCTTGCTCATGGCAGGGTGGGTGGAACAAGATGATCTTTAAGGTCCCTTCCACCCAAACCATTCTATGATTCTATCCCAGGAGCTCAGTTTCTGAGCCCTTAAATAAGATCCTACAAGGCTGCCAGATGACATAGCAGGGCAGAAACAAGTGGTATAGGGACCATTTTGTTATGCAAAGCAAAGGCTGTAGCACTGCTGAGTGTACAGCCCTGCCTGTTCTGCGTACTGAGCTTCTCATCAACTGTATTTTTCATTTAGTACTTCAATCATTTGAAATGGATGTTGAAAACAAATCATCGTCCAGCTAAGCTAAAAATCCTTCTATTAAAAATCTTCATACTGTTTCACACCAGTTACTTTGAGTCTCTTCCACGCTTTGTCACCACTCAGTCTCTGTGTGTAAACTGCACAAAGATTTTATATGTGCTTGCAAATTTGACAGGCATATGTAATACAAATTTATTCAGAATATGCAAATCAATAGAAGAAAACATTCTCTTGCTCTCTTTTTTGCACTGACTCTGATAATGATCACTGTTGCTTTGCATAAATCACAGCAGAGCTGTGGGAGCTGGAGACATACAAGATTCAGGCTTCCTGTCTGAAGTAATTTGCCAAAAATCTTCCACGTGCTGATGAGCTTCCAAAAGAATTAAAATAATGTATCTCATATCTTACAGTTGGTTTATATTTTAAAGATTACTTTATTTAACTTTTATTTATAAGTCTAGATTTTCCACCAGTTCTTATTTTCTTGTGTCAAAACTTTTCTGTGTAGTACCTGTCATGGACATCTCAGCTAAGCTGTAATTCCTTATATGTTTTACATTAGATCCCTTTCCATTTGAAAGAACAGTTGGATGGTTTTATTACCCATATTATGGATTTTTAAATAAAAATTTCTAAATGAAGCCTCATAAAGAATTACTTTTTTACCATAATGAAAAAGAGGCAGGCGGATTGCAAATAAAAACTAAATTTATTTTAATAGTGCCTTCTTCAAAGTCAGAAAAGATCAGTCTAGCAGACAAAGAATTTAATGTGGAATCTCAACAAAAACCCATCTGCAATATAATGGTTTGCAGAAGGAAAAACTGCTTTTCTCCATGCCTGTGGGTCCTCTTCTTGCAGCCACTGGCTTTTCTGAAGTACTAAGTAAACATGACCTGGAGAAACCCTGCTGGATGCTCTCACAGATGAGTAATTGTCAAGCATTGCTAGTAAGCCGAGAAAAAAACATTCTCCAGATTAAAAAAATTAACCTTGAGAATGTGACTAACTTCCTGTTCCTTTCTGGTTTCCAAGGAAAAAAATTCACCCAATGCCTGTGGCAAAACACTCCCATTTTGCTGGTCAGCTTGGTAATTGGTACTGCTTCCTTCACCAATTTTCCCAGTCTGCAACCATCACAGCTGCATAGTATTTCACAGCAAGAAGACTTTAGTTCATATTTCTTCTCTTTTATAGAACTTTTAATCTTGTTATTCTGGATTCTTCCTCTCCTTTTTTTCTTTTTTTTTCCTCTCCTTTCCATGAGTATTTTGGTCTTCACAGGATCTTAGCATTGCTTGACTTCATAAAATACTAATTTCTAAATTTTCCTTACACCATAGGGAATGACTATTTAAAATGATGCACCACCAGCAGAATTTCTAAATCTAGCTGTACTTCAGTTGTGATTTATAGTCACACTTCTCTCTAATGAGCCTGAATTTTTTGCAGCAGTATAAGACCAATCTTTTAAGCTACTCTGGTTAGCATGTCTAAAGTAAAATAAAAGAGTGGTTATTACTTTTATTGGATTGCATTTATGCACTTGGAACAATTTTCAGCTGCCAAGAAAGTCATTACTGAGCTTAAGCAGAGAAAATCCCTCTTGGAAAAAAATTAAGCTATTGTGTAAGTGAAAGACTTCAAAAACTGGCAAATTTGCCATATATTTTCATAAGATAGGATGGTTGGTCACATACAGAGGACATTTTACTGTCATCTCTTTATTTGCCATTATTTCTGTCTAAAAATCTTTATGTTTGTAGAAATTTGCATACTGTTTTACATCTCCGTTTACATACTGCTAGTCCAGCTGACAATTTCTAGTAATTACTATCAACGGACAGTACAGGGCATCTAAAAGGCAATTTGGAACTGCAATGAGAATCACAAAAATCACAAAATAATTCAGGTTGGAAAGGACCTAAGTGGTCTCTTGTTGAACCTCCAGCCCAAAGCAAGGTCAGTTATGAAATTTTTCATGGCTTGATTGAGTTGGGTCTTGAAAACCTCCAGTGATGGAGAGTGCACCACCTCCCTGAGCAATCTGTGCTAGTCCTTTACTATTTTAACAGCTGAGAGCCAAGACCACCATCCACAGATCCTCACAAATTCCAGAGTTCTCCTCCAGAATCATGGTTTGATTCTCTGCTTGCATTTTTTAAAACTGACATGTTTCTGGCTCTACAGTCTGGTGTTCGAACTCCTCCAGATACTCTAACGCATGCAGGTTGTCAGTACTCTTAAAGTTGTGGAACAGTAACAACATACCATTTGGAGGTCTGATGACAGATTTGTTTTTAAAGTCTCTGCAGTTTAAACAGTGTTGTATTTTACTATTCTCATTACTAGTTCAGAACTGTTAGCATCAAAGCCAACCCTGGAGCCAGTAGTTTATCAAGGACACAAAGCAAAGTGATTTTGCTCCATTGCACGTTTCCAGTGTCTAACTACAGTTGCAAAACTTTCCCTCAATTCAAAGGCTAATTTTTGACAGTGAGAGGCTCTAAAGAAGGTTTAAAGGGTATTTTACCATTGCAAACTACTTGCCCAATTTCCATCTCCCATTCTATATCCCTGACTCTTGCTTTCCAAACTTTGCCTTATCCTGGTAAATTGGTGGCAGAGCTCAAATCATTGGACTGGGAGCATTTGAAGGGAGGCAGTTGGAGAAAGGTTCTGAGGAGAATGGATTGTCCTGCAGTCAGCTGGGTGCTATCCCCAGAGGGGAGGTTTTTCCCAAGGCAAACCTTGACATCTGCATGATCTCTGCACATAGCTCAAGAAAGGATTGGTGCTGCATTGTGAAGGCTCACAAACATTTTAACATAAGCAAGTATATGATATCCAGAAACATTGCTAGCTCTTCAGCTGGATGTTCAAATAAAGGATGTGGACCTGAGAACAAGGAAATCATTTTTCCATAGGTTATGAAGGAGCTGTATATGAATCCACAGAAGCTGAAGTGGTTTCAAGAGTTTAATGACCCATACGAAGGAACATCAACTTCTTCATAGTGGACAACAGCAAGGGAAAGCCATTCACAAGAGCTGTCAATGTTAGAGACAAGCAATCTGTATTTGCCTTGTTTAACACTGAAAGCACTGAGCTGTACAGATATTGCAAGATGTGAGAACATGGAGCTGTGGCAACAACAGGCATTTTAAAATTTGAATCAGCTCACTAAAATTGCTGAATTACATTAATTTTCAGAGCACTGCATCTCCAAATTATGTGTATAATCAGTATTCTGAATGTAAACTCAGACTATCTAATCAACAACATGATTATTTGCACAGATCAGTGAAAACTGCTGAAAGCTATATTATATTCATAATATCTAGGAAACATGGCAATGCTTTATTTGTCCTTTTAGTTTTTCTCTTCAAGTGTCAGATACAAGCATAGTATCATTACACTGAAAATAATTTTGAGGTAATGAGCAAACAGAAACTAGCTGTACAATTCACAAAGCTGTTTAGTTTCAGTCCCGTCTCATCACAAGTTCTAAAAAGAAGCTTGTAATGTCAAATGAAACTTGGAATTCAAATAATTTTACTTAAGAAAAGTGATTATCTAGGAAAGACACATCTTGAGAATTCCAAAATACTTTGGGGAAGAAAGACTACACATTAGGGCATTACTATTCAAGATGTACACAGTTTGTGAACAGCATTCAGTGGGTGAGCTGCATATACACTTAATTAACAGCCAACTTTTAGTAACAGTGGACTTAGAGTTCATGGGAAATTAAGGATTCATTCACCATTGTCCAAATTTGAGCAAGTAGATGGAAGACTGACAAATTTCAATAGTCTCAGGGAGTGGCACTGACACCAGCCTGAGCACAGTGGGGTTATATTCTCCCTGCCTTTTTTACACTGTGATGTTTGGTTTTTCAGTCTGCCCATGGAGGTGGAGCAATAAGGAAATACAACATTAAGAACCAAATAAATATCTGCAAGACTGACCAGAAAATACAGTGCTGGAAATGTGTTCCAGACTCTAGTTATCTAAGTCAAATTTCCAAACATTAAAATCCTGCTGCATAATTGCTTCTGTATTTTCTTTTGTAATTGTCTTCTCCTTTCCCTGTAGCACAATTGAATGGAGATCTGTTTCCAAAGCACATTTGCAAACTGTTTTGTATTTAAAGCTTGTGAGTCACAATCACTTTCCTGCGGCATCCCTATGTCTTATTCTGAACATGGTTTCTCTCAGTTTGCTGAGTAGAGCTGGTTCCACTGCTAGGCAGTGCCAGTATTGACTTTTCTGGCCAAGGAAGATGTTGCAGCCTAACTCTCTGCAATAGCTGGAAGGCTGGTCATCTCCTTGCTTTGCCTAGGCTTCTTCTGTTCACATAGTAAAGGCAGCATGACAGCCATTTGAAACCTGTTTAGGATTTGGTATTAATAATTCTGCACTTTTGTCACAGAATGTCTTTGGTTCTAGGGTCCTCAACTACAAATAATTCTGTGATCAACATTAGCTGCCCCAGTTCAAGAAGATGCAATGATACTGGCATCTTGGGTTTTATCTTTCCATGAGTCTCTGAGTTATTCTGATAAATGTACTACAAAAATCTTTATCAGCATTTGCCCTTACTACTATATCTGACTTGCTGGTAGGAAGCTGACAACAGAGCAGAAAAGCCTCTTCAGCCCAGCTATTTTCTGCTTCTGAACTGCTTATAATCATGGTTCCTCCAGCATTCATCCCCTGTGTGTTAAACTGGGCTACATGAGTTGTTCAGAGAACTACACACAGAGGGCTGTACTCTTTATGGATAGGCACACACAGCATATGATCCCAAAATGCCTACAATCATACTGGCAATACAACCTCTTTACTGCAAGAGGTGCCACTCTGCATGCCTTGTTACAGTGCTAACCCCAATGGAAATGATTCCTAATCTTTGCCAAAAGAAAAATAGTGCAAGAGAGATGGCCTGCAAAATTATCATCTCTACAGACACACAGTCTTCGGATTAATTAGAAACATTCCTACAGATAATAGCATAATCTTTATAGAAATAATTAGAACAGTGATATGAACCCACAACACTCAAAGTTATTAGATAAAGTTAAAAGCATGTGGAGCCTGGAGTTCATGTGATTCACTGTCTTATAAAGCTGATAACAACCTAAGGACTAAATGTGCACAGCAGAAAATATGAGGTATATCCTTGTTTACTATTTATAGTTACATGTAAAAGCAGAGGGGAAGCATTTGTCAGCTAGATGGGTCTAATTTTCTATGAGATTGTCCAAATTTGAGCACATCTGATGACCATTTATCACCTCCTGGCAGTGTGTTGAAACTCAGCCACATTTCTTTTGCAGAAAAAAAAATTTATTTAAACATTACTTTTCCTCTAGCCAAAGCCCAAAGAAAATTAAAGCTATCCACATGGGAAAGACCAAATTGAGTAGTTCAAGCATATTTTCAGTCTGTCATTTTATGAATTAATATTTTAGTTTACTTAGCTTGCAGAGGCTGAACTTCTTGAAAGTTTCAGATTCCAATGGGATTTTGTGAAAAATCCTTGTGATTAATCAACACTGGGGGGAAATGGTGATATTTTTGGACCAGAAACATATAGTTCTTAGATTTTTGCCAGTATTTTACTGTACTTATCTATTTTTGATGAAGAGACAGTTTTCATCAAGGCAGTCAGAAATACTTTGGCATTTATAATATTCTATTACATATAATAATATATAATATATATTTGTAATATATCTTTTATATATTATATATTGTATATAAAAGTATCCATAATGAAGAATATATTAATGAAATACTATCTATGTATGAGAAGAAACAGTTTTCATCAAAGCAGCCAGAAATACCTAGAAATGTATAATAGATGCATTTGTCACTACTGCAGGTCTGAAAGTGTCATTAAAATAAAATATGCAATGGAGATTTTTACAGCTGATATCAGATTTCTCTCATTTTGCCTGCATAAAAATCCATTTTATTAAGTGTACCACAGTCCTTTACATTTCCTATTCATGAAAAAGTCCTGTGTTTTGGGTTTCAGAGTGGAAGGGTGTGTGATGCTCCAACAGCCATGGTGGGCAGACAGCTGAATCCTCAGCCCATGGCTGTAAGCATGTCTGAGAACAATCCTGAAAAAGTTATTAGTGGCTTCCTGAAGCAGGGCTGATTTTCTGCTTACCTGTCTGCATCTGTGTAAATTCTTACTCTTTCGTTGTAGCTCTTCAGGGACTGTTCCACTAATTGGCAGAGGAAATACGGAGGGAATATGTCCCTTCCCTCTGCTAATGTCAGTAGGGACTCACAACCAAATGCAGCTGCATAGTGACTGCTAGAGGGTTAACAACAGCTGCTGATCACTTCCAGAAATTCCTGGTGGAGCAATTAATTTTTTTTCTTGCTTCTGGGTTGTTAATGAAGAGGCGAAGAAGTCTGCCTGCTGGGAAAGCTCAAGTGAGCAGCGCCTGGTCCCATTCAGGAGCTTCCTATGCTAACAATGGTGTATACGTCCAGGAGGGTGCAGGAGTAGTGAGAAACCCGGCCTGCAGCAAAGAAGTCAGTCCCATGTTCCTCCCTACAGTGGCTCTAGAGAAAGCAGGGAGGGTTAGACAAGCAGAATCTGGTGGAAGAAAGGCTTGACAAGGGCTTTGAAACTTCCAATTGGAAAAGTGGGAGCTTGTCCTTTTCCTTCATTGAAATTGATACAAGGGGAGGAAATGTGAAAAAGGATTTTATTACATCTGTCAATACTCCAAGGAAGCCTTTCTGGGGTGCAGCTATGGGGGAGAATGGTCTGTCAACAGTTATTCTGTAATATGACACTCACAAGAAGACTACCTTTAAAATGGGAGTATCTGGAGGGACCTCAAACCATTTTTTTTTCAATTGCCCCTATCATTTGCAATCAGTTCCTGTTCACTATTATCACTCCAGAGACACGTATCAGATTACAGTTTTGGGTGGAGCATTTGGGAAATGATTATGCTCTCCCTTATCCCCATTTAGAGAAGCTGAGTCAAGTTACACTGCCATTTCACCTTACTGCCTGGTTTCTGATCTCAAGGCTGTTTTCATGTGTCAAACGGCCAGAGCCTTAACACTTTTCTCTTTAAAGTGAAATTTCATTTTACAAAGCACAAAAGCGCTCTCTCTCAACTAGGGCTTTTGAGATGTCTTCCCAGCTCATCAACAGAATAAAAACATATTTCCTTCCATAGCTGGCAACAGAGGGTCAGTGGAGTGCTGTATGGAAGCAGACTAGCTAGATAATGTTCAGATAATGGGATAGGCTTAGGAAAATGTCAAAGTATTTGATTTTAAAAGCATTTATGCCTTTCATCAATATTTTCACAGTCCTCATTAAGTCCTCATTACTTTTCCTATGTTACACAAAGGAGAAAACATGTTCTTAATGTTAACATCAAAATTAACCATGTTTCTGTGGACTATTCAGGCAGACTTGATCAAGGAAGCGTGGCTAGAGGAGGGAGGTGTACTCAGAGCTTTGTGAAGCTGTGCTTAATTCCCTGTGTTAATTAACTCATTTTTCCATAGCAATTTGTTTTTTCACTGCTGTCCATGTGCTCATTTCATCAATTTTCACCAAAAAGTGTTCATAAACTATGAGTTCTCCATTTGCTTCCAGGTTTGAGTGAAACTCATTCCAAATCTTATTTTTTCCAGCTCTTGGCCTAGAATATTTGTTTTCATATACTTTCCAAGCACTTAGCTATTTATTTAACTAATATTTATTCAAAATTTCCTTCTTGTCTGTTCTAAATTGAACCTAGATTCAGAGGAAGGTTTGCAAACCTCATTCAAGTGGTAAGTCAGCTCTGGCTCATCATGTTCACACAGGTACCGCTGCTGAAAACAAGGAGACTAATTTTTTATACAGACAGAAAAAGATTTGATATGTGTTCTTGATTGCTATGATGCTGTACCTGCTATTGCATCTTTAACTGTGACTGCAATACCATAAAATAAACTGTTTTCCATGCCAGAAAAAAAAATTTGAGCTTTCTATAAAATGATCACACTGATTTCCATCCTGTACCGAAACCAGAGAGACTGGTCGGGGTTTCATCACTGGGGAAATTGCAATGCCAAGGTTTCATAAAGCTTTAACAGCTGTGATACACCCAGCTCACAGGAAAGCTTCTGAAGCAATCAGAGCTTGGAGACACTTCTCTTAAGCTTCTGGTGATTGGGAAAAAGCAATTAACAGCAGTAAAGCTGAGCAAAGAGGGTCTACTATAGCAAGGCAGACCCTCACTTTGTAAAACATCCAGCAGTTCCCCTTGGTAGAGGCAGGCAGAGGTTTGCTATAGGCAAATGCTTGCTAGAGGCAATGCTGTAGGGTTCTCAGCACAGAAGAAACATGGACATGCTGCAACAGGTCCAGAGGACCTCAAAAATTATCAGAGGGCAAGAGCACCTCTCCTATGAAGATCGGCTGAGAAAGTTGGAGCTGCTCAGCTTGGCGAAGACAAGGCTATGGGAAGATGTATAGCAGCCTTCCAGTACATAAAGGGGAGAGCTAGAGAGGAACTTTTTACCAGGGGATATAGTGATAGGACAAGGGGGAATAGCTTCAGACTGAAAGAGAGTAGATAGTAGGAAGAGATTAGATAATAGGAAGAAATTCTTTCCTGCGAGGGTGGTGAAGCACTGGAACAGTTTGCCCAGAGTTGTGGATGCCACAGGAAGTGTGGATGGAGGTCAGGCTGGATGAGGCTTGGAACAACCTGGTCTAATGGGATGTGTCTCCTCCCATGGCAGGAGGGCTTGAAGTAGACTACTGATTTTAAAAGCACCTTCCAACACAAATAATTCTATAATTCAATAATTCTATTATATGATTTGCACAGTTCAGAAGTGCCCCAAATATCACCCCAGAGACCACGGCACTTGTCGGGTCTTTCCCTTCCTTCTCCACCCCGCAGCAGGATTTAGCCCCATACCTATTTAATGTAATTTTACAGCATCCTCCCTCTCCCGGCCGCGGCGGTGCCGGACCTGGCCTGACTCTCTCATCCTACCCAAATGCGGAGCTCCCCTTGCTGGCGACAGCCGGTACGGGACCGGCTCCCGGCTCCGAGCGCCTTGCGGCGACACAGGCGCGGCCAGGTCAAGGTGGGAATTCGAAATCGAGGTAAATAAATCAACGTCAGCCTCCCCAGAGCCTGCAAGCAGGCGGCTGCGGGGCTCCAGGGCGGGTTCTTGGCGCTAGGACGAGGAGTGCGCTGCCGGGAGGATGGACTCTTATCCCGCCGCGCTGCCCCGCGGGTGCGCCCTCCCTGCTGCGGCGTTTGCGGGACCACACAGAAAGGAAGCAGCCGGCGTCTTTCTCCGGGAGCAACGCACAACCATAGCAGCAATTTCATCTTAAATATAGTACAGTCAGCATCCACAGCAATCCGGGAAAGAAATAACCTGGAAAAATTAGAACATTTCTAGTACACGCCATATATAACTTAGAGAATGAGAATTACAATAGAGGTTTAATGAAGGAAGGAACGCTGCTACAGATAGCAGGGATGACTCACCTGCCAGCCAGAGAGGCCTGGGAGTCCGCACAGTCAACACCACCCGAATGTGGCTGCTCCCCAACCAGAACTGCTCACAGAGCATTCACGTTGAGTTTGTGCTCCCCTAATTATTGCACAAACCACCCACAGATAAGTAAGGTGTGATAGAAGTTGTCACAGAGCAGAAAGGGCAAAGAATTGTTAGAGATGTGGTTTAGTTGTGGACTTGGCAGTGCTGGGTTAATGGTCGGACTCAATCTTAGAGGTATTTTCCAACCTTAATGATGCTATGGACTTCTGGGCTGCTCCTCCTTTTACTTCCAGTTCTTACAATGCCCAGTGCATGGCTTGAGTTACTGCATTCAACATTGGAAATAAGTTTTGTTGCAAACTAGAAGGACAAATCTACTTCAGATATAATGTAACAGTACAAAAAAAAGAGCTGCATTTGCATGACTAAA
>JAOXXN010000395.1:102719274-102731587 GCA_026770055.1 Myrmophylax atrothorax | reverse complement strand
TTAAATGGCACCGACCCGGAAGATGTAATCAGGAATGCTTTTGCTTGCTTTGATGAAGAAGCAACAGGTATGTGGGTAAAATAACACTGTACATGTTATTACTTCTGCTTACTTCTGGAACAATAAATACCTATGTTCATAGAAGTGGTGATGGACTTTTTAACTCTGAAAATTCTAATTTCTACTAACTAAAAATCATGCCTGTATCCTCATCAGGTAAATGTACCTTTCCAATTTCTGTAAAAATGTCACATTTCTGGCACTGCAGTTCTGTTGTTCAAGACAGGAGAAGGTAAAAAAGATGTTGATCAGGAACCAAGATTTTAAATTGTTCTAACTTTAAGTTCAGTTTCGGGGCAACTTTTTTAAGGGGAAGAACTTGTTTTCTGTCAACAGCTTGTATCCACCTTCCCTCTGTTAAGCACTCAAAGGAGGAAAAAATGATTACAAGAAAAATCTGTTGTGATTCACAGAAGTGCTGATAGAAGCAATCACAGGTCATATAAAGCTGCTTGTTTAATAAACTGCAAAAAATTTTTTCTTTCCAGTGAGCCTAGTAAATGTGATTTATGTCACTGATTTTATATCAATTTGAAATATTGCAAACTTCCCTGTGTTTCATGTAATTGAACTTAAGTGGCCAAGTTCCATGACTTTTTCCTTTTTATAGTTTTCATTCAGAATGCTCAACACAAATGAATCCCTTTGTGATTTTTAAAATCCAGAGTTATTAGAAGGCTCTTGGTACTACTGCCTTGTTGTTGGGAAGGAGGTCCAATGTGCATACTGACAAATTTTTATATTCTTTGGAACACCACAGGCAATCATAAAATGGCCTTTACTTGAATTGGTGAGACCTTGCAAACTAAGATGCCTCATTTGATGGAATGCTTGTAATTATTTGGCAGTTTTTAGTAATAGGCTTTAATGGCTTTGTCTTCATTTGACAAACAAAGACTGTAGGTATCTTTAATTGAAAAAAAAGAATTCAAAGAAAGAAATTATCACCCATGTATTAGCAGATAAATGTAAAAGCTCCTCTTTCTTGTTTCCTCTTGTACTGTATTCCAGGGTTCATCCAAGAAGACTACCTGCGGGAGCTGCTGACGACAATGGGAGACAGGTTCACAGATGAAGAGGTGGATGAGCTGTACAGGGAGGCACCCATCGACAAAAAGGGGAATTTCAACTACATCGAGTTCACACGCATCCTGAAACATGGAGCAAAAGACAAGGATGACTGAGCAAATCCATGGATATCTGCAGATTTACTCCACACTTTTGTTTATTTTTAAGGGTTTATTCCTGATAAAACTTGTTGCATGCATTTAGCTTTGCAGCTTTTGCCTTTCTCAATGTATTTATCTATTCCAGGCCATATTTGCACCTGCGTAATCAGACTGGAAGCCGGGAAAATATTGTGAGGAAAAGGATAGGGGGATGAACATCCTTGGAATTCACAGTCCAGGAAAATAATCTCAATATTTCTGGTTTAGCTGGATTTTTACATTTTTGTAATAAATGCCATTTTGAAATAAAGATTGCTATATAGATAAAATACCTCAATCTTTTATGAAGAATGACATTTCTATTATGCCTTTACAAATGCAGGTGTGTTCATTATATTTTACTTGCAGTTGCAAGTCAAGCTGGAAAACTCATTTTCATACTGTTTTGTGCAGTGTCATGGGGTTCTGAAATGCTCTTAGCAGGATGTGCTGGCATCATTAAAAATGCAGCTGTAGAAGTCTTTCATCTCACGTTTCTGAAGTGGGAGCTGACTAGTGTAAGTACCAAAGAAATCATTAGAGAAGACTGTTACAACTGCCTCATGGCCAACAGAGAACATCTGTGATTCTTGCACAGATACCATGCCCAGCTTTTGTTTTCTTTTAATACTGATGGGTTTTCTAGCAATATTTTCATGTCAGTGTGCATTCCTGTTTGCTAAGTTTATACTGGCAATAAGTGGGAATTAGGCATATTTTTTCCTTCTGCTGAAGGAAGCTTGTGCATAGGAATCCGTGCTGGCACTAACAGCAATACATGGCCAGAAAACCTACATAAAGCTTTATTGTTCTGCAGCTAATGCATTTGCCTGCAAGAATGTGAGCATAGTTATTCTGAGGGTTTACTTGGTAAAACCCTGTTTGTGCTGAAGTCCCTCTCACTTTTTAAAAGATCATACATATTCCTCATCCATTCTGATACAATAACCAAGCACAGTCATTCATTCAAAACCAGTTGTGCTGATACTGTTGTCTCAAATACGAAGAAAAGGAGAAGGTTGTTCTGTTAGTTCTTCATATGACCTTGTCTGTCCTGTGTGTGCCTCATTCTCTTTACCTACTGCAAGCTGGAAAGTAAGAATTTATTTTGCCTGTGTATTAATCAATTACAGTTATGACCTCTTATCCAGAAAGCACATCCTGAGCTGTATCACATGACTTAAGACCCCAAGGAACAGGAATTTTACTTCAGCACAAGGGTCTGTAAAGTCTCTGACAGCTTAGACTATAAGGTGGGTTTGTCTTTCTTCTCATGTGTTAGCACAAGGGCTTGGTTATTTAATCTTGTGTTCCCAGTGTGGCAGCTCTGGAAGATACTCTGGCATTAGGTTTGTAAATACATTGACAAAGTATATACAGTTAGCCTATACTTTGATTGTTTTTTTATTTTTTATTCCTTGGTGGTTTCTTTCACTTCTGGGCTTAATTAAAAGGAGTTTTCAACCATTCTTTTCCCAGTTTTGTGTTTTATCTGCCAACAAACATAGCCTCAAGTTTTCTCCTACCAAGACTTAGGTTCTCTGCTACACTACTTCAGGTTGCCACAACTGCTCCTTTTTTTTGAAAGTTTGTTTTATAACTATCTTGTTGCTCTTCAGTAATGGCTGCTGAGGTATTCATGGGATTCCTGCAAGGTTCTAGCTACAGCTGATATTTCTGGAAGATAGTTTGCAAGTATGCATGCAAGTTTTCACCAGCAGGGGCTATGTGGAGCTATGTGACAAAGACAAGAGTGGAGATCTAGCAAACACTCTTGTTGAAATGTTGCTATGTAACATTAAGGCAAAACAAGTTATGCTGTCACTTCTTCAGACTGATGTTGTCACACCTGTGCAATTCAATACTGTGTGCTTACATGCAAACAGCCTGCATGAAGGACAGATATAAGACTATTAATTAATTTTTCCCTTTGAATGTCTAAATGGTGTTAAGATTCAGAGATCAGTTTTCTTCTGTTAGGAAGAGTGGATCCCGAAACCCTTCTTTTCCTGAGCCTCTTTTCTCTGTAAATTTTAGGTGCTGGTATCTTACACGGAGTAATTGGCAGGTGAGCCAGCTGGATTTTTCTTGCTGGAAATCGGTTTTGAAGTGCTGACTTTAGATTCATAAATATAAGTTACATAAAAGAGAACATGGTATCCTTCTTGAGAGGAAACTGTCCACTTCAAAAATATTCTGTGCTGCTGCTTTGGTTTCTGAACAGCCAGCTGAAATAAGGGGTGTAGCTGCTTTGTAGCACCCACACAATGTGACAAGGAACATTCTTGGATGCTCCCTCTCTATAGAGACAGAGCGACAGGAAACTATGGATGTGATGATACCTATGCAGGAAGATTTGTTACTGAGAAAGAATTCCTGAGGTTGTTTGAGTATACCAACTACAGCCTTCCAAGTTCAGGTTTCCTTGGAATCTGATTGTAGGACACCAGTTAACCCGCAAGTGGGCTCAAACCCCTTAGGCACTGAAAGGCTACAAGGCCAACAGACACAGCCAAAGACCATATAAGAGTATCAGATGAGCGTTTTGTAGCTAGGCAGCAAGGAATGTCAACAGCTGACATTGCATGTCATCATTAATCCACTTCCAAAAATAAAAAATAACTTTGGTCACTGAAACAGCTTAAAATTCTGGTGACTCAGAATTACCATTTTGCAGCCAAAATCTTGGAACCTCATCTTTTGTCCCTTGGTGTTCATATGTAATGGTCTCCAAACACCACACCAGGCTAAGCTTATGATGCGAAACTATTTTAATAGGCTGATTCAAACATTCAATAGTCTTACATCTACAGTGATATATAATGCCCTGTGAAGCACTATTGAAAAGCAGTGATTTATTTTATGTGAGCCACTTACTTTGTTCTAAGGCTACATACACAGAGGTCAAAGTGAAGCCAAAGAGCTATTGCAGCTGCTTGAGAAACCTGCAAAGTGGTTTGTATGAAGTGCTGTCAGTGGATGTTTGCCTGCTGCCTTCTCCACTTCTACACTTGTTTCTGCTTTTTATGCTGTATCTAAGCAAATAAATCCATCTTTATCGTACAGTGACCAGATGACTGAAACATTTCACACCATGAAGGCAGCTTATTAAAGTAGCTCAGCAACTAATGGATGACACAGAGGTGGTGTCCCTACACTCAGAAGTAAGGATCCATTTCAGCACTGACCTAAGAACTATCTTTAGATCGCTTGTTTCTAGGATCACTGTCATATCTTGAGAAATGAATGTAACACAGGGACACCATCCCGGCACAGCACATCAGTGACAGCATGCCTTTGCATCCTGACCAGTGCATTTGATCCAAAAGCTGGAAAATATCTGAAATATCATCATCACATGTTTCTCATGGCCATTTCTTGTCCAGAGTTCCTAACCTATTACTTGGTATGTTCCTGGGGAGTTTCTAACAATGACAAATAGCTCTCTTACCATCCCAAAAGTATTAAGAACCATGTAAGTCCAAATAAGGGATGAGTAACAATCAAAACAGTCAGGAACATTTTCTACATTAGCAGTTAATCTGCCCCTGGTATTGCCTATGTACACATACTCCTATTTTGGCTTCTTACTTAATTTTTCAAACCCCCCTGTCATTTTTAGGTAACTTCCTTCTTTGGAAAAATGATGTAAGATGACAATAACTCAGAAACAGTATTACAGAAGCCAAGAACAATACAAAGGCAACCCCCCCCCCAGTAAATACCTCTGAAAATGCAGCTTAAAAATAAGTTAACATGAAATGTTGGAAAGTAATACTGGGAAGAAACCCAAACTCCACACAGTTCCTTTTTTTGTTGTGCTCTGAGCAGCAACACAGAGATCACTGTTTTCCTAAACGTTTGATAACACAGATAGAAAAATTTTCATCTTAAAAAAAGAAAAAGGAGGCAGCACGTGTCAGCTTTTCCTGCTTTCCTCTAAAGCCCTTGGGCCTGTACAGACATTGCTCCCTGTTCCTTGGGACCACTCATTTTGGGTAGGAGCAGGCAGGCTGCTGTTGTAGCACGCTCTTTTGGAATTCCTGTGCTAGGTGTTGAAAAAAATAACTTGTATGGCAAATTTCAACTAGATAAAAAAGTACTGCCACAGAGTTTTTTCAGACCAAATATGTGATATTCCCTTGAGATCATACGTAATAGGCATTGCATCACAGGGTTTAAGGGGTCAGGCAGTTTTTATCAATGTAATAAATCTAAAGGAAGATGTTTACATGTTTCTCAGCAGCATGCAATTAACATGAGAGCAGGAAATCAAACTGCCTCATGGAAAATCCCAACTGCTTGCTGCATGCAGACAACTCTGCCATACAGCTGTGATTCAACCCCTTAGTAAACCAGCCTTGTACTTTGATGAAGTGCAAAGGTCAATTAGAAATACTACAGGATTAGGCAGGTCAAGACTGACCCTAATACGTGTGCCTAAAGGAGCAGATGGTGGCAGCAACACTCACTTTAGCATTCTTGTAAACTGTCGCTGCTCAGTTCTGCAAGGTTTATTTCATCCTTAATCCTCGCTTTGACTATCAGGGTATCAGTGAGTACAACCTCACTAAATACTGAGCAATGTTTTGGTTTGGTTTTTAATTGTGAATAGTCCTTGGGAGTTAAAAGACAGCATTTCACAATGATTTCCAGCCCCTGCCAAGCATGTTCAGGTGAGTGGGTGTAAAATGAGGCCTGTGAGCACTGTCTCGGTATGTGCTAAAGTAGAGCTGGCCTCAGACATGAGTAACTTGAACCTTGAGTTTGCATTGTATCTAGCAGATACCGGGGATTTTCCCTCTTGAGTTCTTCCTTAATTGTGAGCTATCCATCTTGAATGCAGTAGGTTTTATACTGGCAACATATTGCCACCCCACAAGAAGTATGTTGATTTTGAAATTGCTCCACCAGTCAACCAGACTTGCACAGGCAACAGCTAATAAGAAAACTGATAATACTGTACTTTTCATGTCAAACACCTAATTATGCTGCTGCTTCTTTTCTAGGTGTGTTTTAAAATACTATTTTAGACCTTCAGCCAAGCAACTGAGCACATTTCATTTGCTTCCATATTTGTTCATACACATTGTCAGATAGATACAAAGTCTAATTTAACATGCAAGGAGAGAGTACATATGTACTTCCTTAGCAAAATTAATTACATGTGTTTGAAAGATGGGAGGCCTCGCACTCTCCCTTACTAAGAATACCTATCAACACTTACTCTTGCATTTCAGTCATCAACATTATGGAATGATGGTGTCTGGCAATATTTCTGATTAAAAGTAGTGCAAAAAGGGCTGAAAAACCTGCAAAGACTTGGCTAGAATTATTGCAACTTACAAGCTAGGATAAAAAATAATGATGGACATACAGCACAAGTGGCAGTACAGTGACTTTTCCTCAGCTATGCACACTGAAAGTTACTAGAAAGTTAAAACAGTGCTATTTCTCATTTTCAGTACAGACAAAGAATGTATCTTTCTTCTACAGGCTCCAGTACATTCTCCAAGAGCCTTTATTTTTCATGCTTCGGGATCTACCTTGTGGCAGGTACCACTTGGGAAAGCAGTAACCATTTTTATTCATGAGATCATTGAATGAAAACAAGGAATACACTGCAGTCTTGCTCTGAGGCCTTACAGGAGACCCAAGCAAAGATGTGTTCAGAATCCCTTCTTTCACTCATGACTCCTCAAATGTTTTCCCTTTGGATCATGGCCCCGGAGTTAGTTTTGGAGAAATTCCAGAAAACTCTGGGATACTCTCAGCATCTCAAAAAGAATGACTGTCACTCTGACTGATACTGCACTGTACTTTATACAGCTTGACAGAGACAACAGATGCCAGTTGGAATCAGGGAGGAAGAGATGGAAAAGCAGAGGGATGAGCCAAAATACTAGGTGAAGCAACTGACAGACAAAATGCTGTTGTTAAATTATAGTTTATAGACCTAGAACTTAGATGGCTATATTTAATTTTGACTGTGCTGTCAATACTTAACCTTTGTAACTAAGATTTGTTAACAGCTGTTGAACAGTGATAATATGCTCAAGAAAAAAATCTTAACTGGAAAAAACCTTCCATCCAACTTTCACACATTTTTAATTCTTAACTCAATGTGAAAATCACATATATGCTTTTTCATCTAGTCTCTCTTTTCAGACTTTTGTTTGTTTCCTGTGCTTATCCTCAGTCATACTTCTATGATGACCAAGGGTATGGAATTGCTCCTGTACAATAAAAATTACCTAAGTACAACCCTCTACAGCTGATGGAACATGCAAGAGCTTTCTAGAAGCGAAAGTAACACAAAAGAGGTGGACACACAATTCAGCGTTAGCATTTCTTCCAATACAAAGACTAGAGCATAGAATAAAAGTAGGAATGGGTTATGTTCAAAATTAGTAAAATGAAGTTCTTCAAGTAACAATTAGCAACCTTGCAAAGAGCTCCAAAATCACCTGCAAAGGATATTGTGGGTGCTAAATTTACATCAAATCAAGGATTACATATTAGGCAAGCTCATGAAATAAGTTCATTGTGGGTTACTAAATATCAAATCTGGCTCAGGGTAGTTTACCCCTCCATAAACTTAAAATAGCAGAGATTGGGAGAGGATTCTGGGAAGATACAGGCTACCCTGATTCCTATTCTTCCCTAGATGCTCACATATAGCCATTGCTGCTGCTCTCCCCTTAAGAAAAGGCTAAAAGCACACAGTGTGCTCTCTCCTTCCAAAAGAACAGGAAGTATAGATTTAAAAAAAAAAGATCCCAAGTTTTGGGACAAAAACTCAAAACAATAAAACTCTTCAGTGACTTGGCAGGGCCAATCTCACAGTATCTGTTATTTGTTGAAGGCATCCAAGTAATCAGTAGACATATCCTGGTGGTGCTCCACCTGGAAATGGAGAAGCAGGAAGAGGATACAGCTGCTGACCCATCCCCAGTCTCAAGACCAATTCTGACTTACTGAAAAATCAGGGTGAAACTTCGACAATCTCATTTAGCCCCAGCTTCGTGGTTCTCCCATTCTCAGGAGGCAGCAAGATCTAAGTGTTGAGCAGAACTCCAGCATGAAGCAACCCTGACAGGCTCCTCACTCCTATGCATGGCCAAACACAAGTGCTGGCGATGATCCTGGTATTTCTTCTGACCTTGCAGTAAGCAAGCAGTACACAATGACCACAAACAAGTGGACCAGTCTCCTGGCCCCCACTCGTTCAGGGCTCTTGCCATCATGGAGCAAACAGTGCAGACACAGCCCATGGAAACGGCAGCTCACCCAAAGGATGGCCAAGACCTTGCTCCCAGCCTTCCGCATCTCTTTGCCGCTGGAGCGCACTGATCTAGGCAGACTTTTCCGCCTGATTAAGCAACCAAGTTAATCACAAACATTTGCACTGTCACCATAACTCAACAGAGGCAGGGAAATAGAATCATGGAATTACTGAGGTTGGAAAAGACCTCTAAGATCATCGAGTTCAACCATTAATGGAGAGAATTAGATGACAAGGTTCACTGCAAATTGCTTACTGTGCATAATGGCTTTATGAAACTTTATGAAACAGCTAATTTTGCCGGGTTTTAGACAAAACAAAGAAAACAAGCATAGGAAAACATTTCAACAGCACTAAAATATTTTAGATGGAAAGGATAGGTACATTTTATACATTTTGCTTAAAAGGATATTTTCTAAAACAAGACTGACAAATGAAAAAGAAGGTGGGGGAATAAGGAAAAAGTAGTAGAAAGAATTTTGTCAAGGAAGGAGTTAAGAGATCAGTATTTTTTTTAAACTCATGTTTTCAGAACAGATAAATTCATTCCTATTCTGTATGTTTTATGTAGGAAATTATGTGTTACTGAGAAATAAACAAATTTTTGGCATATGTTCTCTGATGTGGTAGTGCAAGCATTTTTCCCAGCCCACAAAACAAATGCTGTACAGAACTAAAGCTCATCACGAGGTGGCCCTATTTTGTGGGACAGTCCCACCACCTACACAAGCATCCTTCCAACATGCACAGCCTGGGAACTCCCTGCTCCCAAAGGCTGTCGCTGTGCCTGGCCTGCACACAGGACGATGGGAGGGCACGCTCTCTCTGCAGGGCAGTTCTCTGTCCAGAGTGAAACATTCCTACTTTGCACTGTGTGGTGACTGCATGAACCAATCAGCAGCCATGCTGCCCATTTCAACCCTGGGCTTCCCAAAACCCACTCTCCCTAGGATGTGCCTAGGCTGGTTTTTAAGAAGGGTTTGAAGGATATCCTCAAGAACAGGCCTGCTGTCCCATCAGACAGGGATCTGCCAGCACAGTCCTCAGGAAGCACCACATTCACAATAAAGACCTCTACTTTTTCCCCTTTTTAAGATTTAAGTCAACGGATGAAAAAAATATTCTCAAAATATTATAAGAGGCAAAACAAATCTTTTTTTCCCTTTAAATTTCTTTACTGATATCATGAATGCTGGAATCAAGTAAAAGTGAACCATTTGTAAAAGCATTACTTAGATGTACATTGCACAGAAGATGGTCTGCCAGTAGAAACTGCTTCTCATTCCACCATGATGCAACAAATTGGAGACAAAAGCTTTAAGACAGAGAGGCACATAGACACACAGTTTTGTCATTAAGAACTGATCTCATACTGGAAGAGTAATATTACTATACCTATTCTCGCATCTTTGGAAGTTAAATACTGGGAACAACATACACAGTGATAGGTTTCATGTAACACCTTTTTAATAGTTTGGAAAACAATACAAGATAGCATAGCATGTTTACAGTAGTGGTTCCATTTAAAGTAACTGATGAAAGAACTTTAAATTAAGAGAACAAATAGCTTCTCGTAATTAAATTTCAACACACAATTCAGTTGTTCAACATTTATCATGGAGTATAAACTTTTTTATTAACTCTATTTCCATCTTGGTGTTTCTACAGCTTTCCTGCCCACTCTTACTTTGCATATAATTATCTTGAATCTACATGCCTTGTCTAATGAGCACAGAGGATTTTTTACCCAGAACTTTTTCCATGAACAGGCTTTCAATTCAGCAAAGTTTAATAATAGTTTCTATTGCACTTTTAGGCAAATTTTAGAAGAGCAATATTAAAACTCATTGAGGAAATATTACGAGCTAATTAGGCCACGTTCTCAGACCTTATGAAATAACACTTTCTGATTTGAGAGGAGGGCAGAGGAAGAGAGTTGGGCTTTTTAGAAATTAAAAAGTCCCTTCAAATTTGGGACTGCAACTTCTAGATTATATATAAGATTCCACATTAATTTCAGTAGGTACAGTGCCTATATGTAATCCATTTACATTTGCAAATATAATTGGTAATTTCAGCAAAACCCTGTAAGTCTATTTTTGTCTTTCACAGAATGATCAAGGTTGGAAAAGACCTTCAAGGTCATCTAGTCCTGCCATCAACTTAGTACCACCATAATCCCCAAGTGCCACATCCAGACACGTCCTGAACACTTCCAGAGACGGTAACTCCACCACCCTGCCTGGGCAACTTATTCCAGTGCCTAACCCATGCCTTTCCCCCTTAAAAGTTATTGTTTACCAAGATACAGCCTGTATACCAACAAAGCCGATAATAGGTAGGAGGGAAGTTTAAAGAATGATGATCTGGCATGGTTCTTTCCCATCTGACTTTTTCAGGACCTCTTTGTGTACTACACAACAGCTTCTTGATGTCCAAGCAATTTATGTAGGACTTCAATATGCAAAACACGCATTCTGTTCAGAAAAAATTCAAAAACTTAGAAGTGGGCTAAACCAGAACAGCTTCTGAAGTAATTTCAGACCCTATTCTCCTACACTAAAAAGAGCCTGTACCTCAATTTCTTTGAGAGCCTACATTTGTAAATGAAGAACGGAAAAATTAGTGTCATCCTTTGCACTGTTTTTGTGACGAAAATCTGAACAAATAAATCCTCCAAGGGGTGTCACACTGTGTGGCTGCGAGCGGCGCTAAGCCTCGCTCATGCGGCAGTGCTCACCAGGGACACTTATAGATGCAAACTAGTTCTCTGATCCCTCAAGCGACACACGAGGAAGACTGAAGGTAAGGATAACACCTCACGCCCCTTAACGCGGGCAGCGCGTTACCGAAAGATCAGCAGGCTTCGTTCACCTCCTGTGAACCCGGGAATGCCGCGGGTGCCGGCACAGGCGCCAGGAGCACGGACCGAAGCTCCATCTTCAGTGTGAGGAGTTTTTAGTTTTTACGTATATGAGAGAATAACCACACGAGAAACACTCCATCGGTGACCTGTAAAAGCGCTCCCGGGCTTCCTCCATCCCTGCCCCGCCGCCCGGCACCTGCAGGCGGCGCCCGGGACCGAGCACCGCCCCCGGTGCGACTTCCCGCGGGATGCGCCACCGCTGCCGGCGCGGGGGGCGCATGGAAGCGGTGGCGGGGCCGTGCGGAGCCGCCGCCGCCGCCGAGGAGCAGGCAGGATGGAATGCGATCCTTACGGGAAAACCCTCCCTGCCGTGTCGCTGCGCCCACGCCGCTTCTCCCGCCGCCCGTCCCCACCCGCGGCTCCGCGGCACGATGGTTTCTCCGGGAAGCGCCGGAGCATCCGCCGCCGGAGCCGCCTCCGCCCTTCCGCGTCCGTCCCGCACCGAGTCCCCGCACCGACCGCTGGGGTGAGGGTCTTTTGGACACAAACATTATAAGTTCAACCTACGTCTTCTAATAGTGACTTTCTCTTTGTTTAGGAGTCTGCCTTCCATTTACTCATATTTTCTGCTTTTCTTTTTCCCTTCTTGATTAGGGAAATCTGATAATACGAGATGGAAGTGTCTTAGAGGCGCATCTTACCATTAAACCTTAGTACGTTTTGGCTGGTTTTTTTTTTAAGTCCTAACTCTGATTTTATTGCATTTTCTATATTTATTTCTCTCCTTAGAACCAACAACCAACATGTCGAGCAAAAAGGCAAAGACGAAGACCACCAAGAAGCGCCCTCAGCGCGCCACTTCCAATGTATTTGCCATGTTTGATCAGTCGCAGA
>JAOXXN010000395.1:102693212-102713866 GCA_026770055.1 Myrmophylax atrothorax | reverse complement strand
TAAAAAGGCCGATACGAGACAGGCAGGTCCGGTCACAAAAGGCACAGCGGAATGTACAAAATTAAGAAAAGACATTTGGCTGAGAGTGTTTTGCTGTTTCTTGGTAGGCTGCTATTGTAAACTGAACTTTTAATAAATGTCATTAGAGGACAGTGATTAAATCTCTGAAATTCCCACTGTACCGCAGTGAGCTTTGCAAAAGAGTGGGAGCTGTGCATACAGAGATGAGCTGGTGCTGCCGACAAGAAGCACCTGTAAGAAGAGTATGAAAGTCGCTGAACACCAGAGAGGAGGAAAAGGTTCAAAACAGATTCAGAAGAAATCCAAGTGCTTCACAAATGTTTTCTCTCAGTTGCTGCTTTTTTACAGAAAAATATTTACGTTTAGAGCGGGCAGAAATTACAAACTCGAACAAGAACTTTAGTAAACTATGAGTGAAACCCATTTTCCTGCGTTTGAAGGAGGCGAAGTGCTCACGGCACGGCTGGGGCTGGTGCCCTGCGCGGCATGTGCGCGGCGTGCCCGGGCTGTTCCCGGCGGGAGCGGGCGGAGCGGGAGGCCGTGCCCGGAGCGGTCGGCAGGTGGCAGCGCAGCTCCTGCCGCTGCCGCGCCGCGGGCGAGCGGCTCTCGACGCACATTTTGCTGATTTGGTTTTGGTTTGTGTTGGTTGTTTTAAAGTCCCGTAGAGCTCGTTTGGCGCAGCGAACACAGGGGAAAACACGCTCCGATCCCACAGCAGCTCTCCCGCTCCTGCCACAACAGGGACTGATGCTGTCGGGATTTTTCACATTGCAGCTTTTGCACGTGCTGTTTTAATCTTTAATCAAATTCGTTCATTACAGAAAGGAGTAAACCGATGCCGGTGCAAGCCGTTGCTACAGGCCTACATGTACAAACACACATGTGGTGGATGTTTGGAAAAGATTGGGTTTCAAAAGGACTTATGGCCTTCCTTGTAACTCAAACCAGAGACGCTGCTTGTGCATTTCGTTCCTTGGTATCCCAGTGAGCGCTTGCTCTTCTTGTTTTGTTAAGATTAGCTTTTAAAAAAGTACCCCAAACTCAAATTTATATGTTTGCATAACTCTGTTTACATATGAAAGACTAAAACCTGTGATATAAGCTAAACTGCTGAGGCTCAGAGTGAGGCAGCTGGTATTTACCTACAGCAATAAATGCCAATTGTTAAACCCCAGTGCTTGCTTATGGGCCAGAGCTGTGTTGCTGTATAGCAACGCCTATATGCCACTTGTCTTGCCATGATAAACTGTAATTCATTAATACCATTGTTCTTAGCCTTGCCTTTGGGAGAATCTTTGTTTTACTCTCAAGTTTAGTGGCATTTACTGCTCTCATAAAAACATGTCAGAATGATAAACATGGACTTCTGGTGGGTAATTCAGAGGCCTGGGATTTCTCTTGCAAAGAAATTTTAGACCTCCGCTCAGCTCTGATGCAGAGGGTGCCTTAAAGTCTGTCTGTCTGGAACCAGTAACACTGGTTTTGTAGACTAATTGCAGTTCTTAGTCCTGGCAAAATCAGCCTCAGTAAGAGCCACACAGAATTTTCAAGTGTTTTCACTGAAGTGGGTCACCAGAACATGAAGGCATTTATTGTGGAATGTCTTTCTCCTTTTATTTTTATTATTAATTCAGTTGTTTTGTAGCTAGATCACTTGAGTGGAGGGCGGGAACAATGTGGCCTTGAATCTTCTCAGCTAGAAGAGAGAATTAAAAGTAAGTCGGCAACATTCAGGCTGAATGTTAAACCACTGAACAATTGAGTAAGGGAGGGTGGAACCATCACAAGCAGCTGTGTTTCTTATTGTGCCTTTGTTTTTTTCTTTCTTTCTTTTTTTTCTTTTTCTTTTTTTCCTGGCAAATGAAGGAGCTTAGGCACTGATCCCAGCAAAAGGAATAAAAGAGATCAATTCTACCTGAAGACTCTTTCCTGCTCTTCAAAGTGAAGTCCCCAAATGCTATGACTCACGTGTGGGGCTGGGATGCTTGTTTCCTGTGGTTGCAGAGGCAACAGAGCTGAACCCTAAATGAGTTTTAACTTATAAACCGTTTCCTCTCCCGGACTGTTTGTGAGAAGCAGTGCCTCACCAGGGAGCTGTCTCACACATCCTGTATCTGGCTTAACACCCACCACGCAAAGTCCTGTCAGTGTAGGTAATAACTTGTAATTCTCACCGCCTTTACTCTGATTGAATGTCGTGCACTGTAAGCTGCTGTGGCTCAGCACCTGATTATCCTTGAGCAAGCCAGCTATCTCTGTTCCAGGGCAGTCATTTCGTGAGCTGTGCTGTCCTTGCTTGTGAATTACACCCCTAACTCGTGTAGAAAGGGCAGTGGTGACTCCTTACTTCCTCTTCAGTATTTCTTGTTGATGAGATTCAGCGAATCCTTACTCAATATGTTTGGTTTAATAGTTACTAATTTTAGAGCCTAACTCCCCCGGATGGGGAGAGAGCAGCATCTGTCAGTCTGGCAGGCACGCCTCACTGTGAATAGTACCAATGATGTCAAGCATTCTTCCCTGCCATCCAGATACCAAGTACCAGCTATTTAATACAGCAACATCCAAATGTCAAATAGAATGATGCTTGGTCTAAAAACTGCGAGAGTTTGAAGAGAATTCCTGTTACCAGGGCGGTAGTGTCTAAATCCTAGGCACTTGGTCTGACCTTCGCAGATGGTTTCCTAGCGGCAGGCACAGCTCATACTGCTATTCAAATAACCTTAGCTAACTGCTGATTCATCTGTAGTTCCACTCAGTGCATCCCACTGCTTAAGTATAAAAATTGTCTCAGTAGCACTCATTAGCTGTGAAAGGCAAACCTAACTAGAGTTCCTGTGTATCATCATGAGATCAGAAGTGTCATGTAAACTGAGTATTTAAAAATATAAAAAAGTGTTCACATAACTTTAATAGGGATGCATACCAGTCCCAGCAGGCTTCTTTCAGTGAGTAGGTAAGGTTTGCAAATTAAAGATATTTGCAGCTGGAAACTTCCTTTTAAAATAACTGCAGGTCATTGTGACATTGGAAATGGTTGCAAAAATTTACAGCGAGAGCACAATCATGGCATGCTGCCCCCCTACCACACCGCCCTCCCCCACATACAGAAGATTTCCTGGGAAATCTGCTCAGCTCCATGCCTCACAGCCCTAGCAAGCTTCAAAGCCACACGGCTGGAGTTAGTTAAAAGGAGAGTTGACGAGTTTCATGTTAGCAAGATAAGCTCGTGAACTTTGTGATACATTTTTGGAAGAGAATTAAAGGGAACAAAATTACTTGTAGTTAGTGCTTGCCTGTTTCTTTTACTGATTCAGGGGATAAGGTATTGTATCTTTATTAGAAACTGAGATACATCTTGTGTGAAACAGAAGTTATAACACTATTGTTGCTATCCTCTTAGCAAATACAGGAATTTGGCCATTAATCTAAATCCTTCTACTTTGCCTACCCTCCTTATCTGCTAATTAAAGGAGTAACAATAAAAAGGTATCCGTGCAATTTTCAATTGTCACAAGACAACATTTCTTTCAGACTTTGACTTTTTTTTTTTAATTAATTGAATCTTCTAACAACTAACAACAACTAGTTTCTGTGCTGTAACAAGTCTAGGTATGCAAATTGTTGTTTATTGGCGCTTTTTAGCACTTTTCGCCTATTCCGCAGCCTCTTTGCCCAGGTGAGGCAGAGAATGGCAGCACTGTTATTGAGGATGCCCTACTAATTGTAGACCTAAGAGGAAGGAGGAGTCATCAAACTTGTACAAAAGGATGAGTAAGGAATACACTGCAAAAATGGAGAACTCTGACTCACACACTGGAAGATGACTAGGGGCTACCTGAACCCCCACAGATGAAGATAAACTGTTGCCGTGAAGTTCTAGTTGTAACTATGTAATAAGCAGAAACCTCACCCAGTAACAGTTAACCCTGAATTTGGAAGCAAGTTGCAATGTGGATAGGACAGCAATCAGAAGACAGTGATGAGGCGTTGGAAGTACCTGGCTTTACTCTATTCCTGTTGCAAAGCATGCAGCCTGCTGCCCCTGAAATTTTCTGCCCCAAGCTCTGGACACAGATTTTGGGTAACTGAGAAGACATCTAAACTAATGAATATTAAAATACCAGAAAGATAAGACAGAGGCTGAGGCACTCAAGTATTTCCTGATGCAGCTGATCAGAGATACGACTCTCTAGTTGAGGCTCCAGTAGTCAGCCTTCTCTGGATGCTGGACACCAATGCCTGGTCAATGATTTATGCCACCACATACTTTGGCAACCAACAGCTTTTTCAGGGTTCTGTTTCCCATTTGATGGTTGACTCTCTCTCCTCCCGTTCCATCCTTTATGCAAGCACTGAAATGTCTTCCACATGTCGGGGGCCTGCACCTACCCTTTCTATTACAAGCCTTACACACACTGAAGGATTAAGACCTTCACGCAGGAAAGGTATTCCCTTCCCTGCTTTGTGTACCACTTTGGGAACTTGGGCCTCACTTTGAGACAAAATCCAAAGCAGCTAATAAATTGTAAGGCAGGCTTTGCAAATTTTGAAGAGCAAAAATTCAAGCACCTCCAGGATTAAAGAGTATTTCAGTGGCAGCTTTGAAAATGCTGTCAAGAATCCAAATGGGACAGCACTGTTTCAGACATTTTAGGCTCTTGGTTGAAAGTGCAGATCAGGTTCTTGTGCACACCTGTGGATGCACAACCCCTGACAGAGCTGTCATCTGAAGGTAGTGGGTGAGTGTGCTAGGAGAACAGGAAATTGTTTTGGCTGATGCTCTTACTAGTGATTCCTGGAAGATCTTACCCTAGGCCAGATTTTCAGGGCTGGTAATTATGCCTCTTCCACTGTTGATTTTAAGAATTGCTATGAAAGAGCATGTATCAAACAAAGGGGTGCTGACTGCTTATTTTCTCAGCTTTCCCCACTTGAAGGGTACTTTACACCTGTATGGTTGACTGGATTATTCTTACCCAGGACAGATTTAGTGCTCACACACACCCTTTGCAGGAATGTTTTTGTTACCTGCTGGTGGCTTTTAAAGTGACTATAAAGGCAAGGAAAGCATTTGGGAGATGCTGTTACTATGAACAGGTTAGGGTGTGTTTATTTTAGTTATTTCTTCTCCTTCCAATCCCTCCATGCCTCTCTTAAGCCTATTCACAGACTGTGCTTCTACGGGCAAACTGTACTGAATTCAGTGAGGCTTAACAAAAAAAGCCATTTCAGCAACAGTAATTTATGTTTACATACCAATACGTAATTCTGGCTCACTTCTTGGCTCTGCTGGTCTTAACTTTGGGGCATAGGGAGGTTTCTTTTTGTTTTTGTTTGTTTGTTGGTTTGATTTGTTTTTTTAAGGTGCAGTTTGCTTGAATTTCAGCCTCTAATTACTATTACTTACTTACACAGTTTTCCTCATTTTATCTCTGAGGCATGCGAAATTTTCATTTGGTGGATTTCCTTGCATTTATCTGCTAAATGCTGCTGATGTCAGTCCTCTGTGACATCTGGGCATGTTCTTATATGGTCCACAAAGGTTCATTTCAAGATTTTGTTCCCAAAAGCCATGGGAAAAAACACTGTGTGAAATCTGCTTAAAACAGAAGTTGGTTGTGGTTAGGGGACAGAAGTTTTATTCCTGGAAATAAATGCAATATTGCATGAAGGTATTTTTAATATGGGTTTCTTTTAATGAATCTTAGCCACTTAGTTGACTGAAGACATTAAACTGATCTTTCCCTAAAGTAAGTAATTAACTTTGAACACAGAAAATTAAATTGCTTAAGATTATTACACAGCTATCCGAACAATACTTCTAGTGTCTTGTTGCTTTTATTGCTTTTTTGCCCCTGGCATTTTGTATGTAATCATTCAGACACCATGAGACATATCGACTAAATAATTTGGGGCCCTTTGCATAGTATAATCTTGATTTATATAATCTTATGATTACTGTAGCCAAGTACAAAATAAAACAGAGTTAAGATAAAAACTTTGGGCAGTGTCGGTCTGTCCTGTCACCCATAGCCAAAAGTAGTTTGGACTCCTAAAATAAGCTATATCTTATATACACAAGAAAAAGACAGACTCTTGAGTTGACTTCAGTAGATATTTTGATATTAGGCTGAGCATATTTCCTGTTACTACACTGGAAAAGCTGTTTGAAGAGCAACTTCTGTGCCAATGCTCCCAGGGCTCCAGAGAGGTGAGTAGGTCTCTCTCTATGTTTGTAAAGTGTCTAGGAAAATGGGAGTTGGTGTATGTGTGTGAAAATATTATTTCTTATGGCATTTCCATAATTAAAGTAATGAGCACTTTTTAATGTGACAAAAGCTGTTTTTAAATGTCTTCCACTGAGCCCTCTCTAATTCGTTGGAACAACATTTTCACCTCTGGCTTTGACTACACTGATTTAGCAGCTTTCTGCTAGCAATGCTGTAGATAACAAGCGGCAACCAAAATATCTCAAGGCTGCCTCATCCTTTCTTATCATCCAGCCTAATGACAAAAGGAGACAATTGACCCTTGTTTGCTAACTATATGCTGTGTTTTATCTTGCATTTTGGCTTATGTACAATCAAGTTGCTAATCATCTTTCTATGACACTGTCTGCGCAGCTCCCCCATGTAACAAGGGCATGGTACCATAAAAAAGTAAACACAAGCCTTGGCACCTGTTGATAACTGTTGTTTAGAGGGAAGTTGTTACCTTTTGCCAGCTAGTGAAACATCAGAACTCCAGGCCAGTAAATAAATGCCATTATCCATCATCTGGGCACCATATGGTCTGCGTGCTCTGACTGTAGCTGAGCCACAGCCCTCCAAGCAGTCAGGTGAGAGACCTAGCTACAGCCTCAGTAGCTATCTGCTTTAGCAGCAGTAAGGATTCCACTCTGGTGTGCTGTTCAGACAATCAGGGAAAGTCTCCCATAAAGTACCAGAAGGATTCTGCTCCCTTGTAGAAGTAGTGAAGTTGCTGCTTACCCTTCTGGGCATGGATGAATAAGTAATCTAGCTGTTTAACATACTTGCTCTGCACAGCCTACAGATCTGCACCTTGGGGTATCTGCAGCTCTGATGCCCTCTCAGAGAACTTACCTTGTACTCAGGTGACCAAAACTGTGGCTTAAATGACCTCATCTCATATTACCTCATGCAGCTTTTATTATGTCTTGCAAAAGAAGTCCACTCTACATTGGAGTCTTGCTTTGGCATCATGCTTGAATGGGTAGAACCGACACATGCATAGCTGGGGGTGATTGGGTTAAATGTGTCAGCAGCCTGAGTCCTTGCATGGACAGAAAGAGGAAATGAGGTCTGAATCAATTCCTAGAGTAGAACAAATCAGTGAGCTACTAAGGGCCCTCAGAGAAGATCCCAGAGAGACTCACACTCAACGCAGGTAATTACAGCTGCAGGTGGCTATAAGCATGAATCATATAGGTGAAAGTTGTGCAGAAGCCACAGCAAGACTGGTTTTATATGCCTAGGAACTCAGCTCAACTACTAGCCCACTATTTTATTTAGCTTACCTCCAATCCTTGCACTAATGGCCAGCCAGAGTACAGCATGCTATCGCCATTTAAAACAACCACCACTGGGACAAGCTGTATTGGCAAACCCTAGCCTACTTCCACACAAGTAAATCCAGGATGCATGTATGTTTGACAGGAAAATTCTGGCTCTGTGTCTGCAACTAACTTAACAAGTGAAGATATGTTTCCATCCTAAAGGGTTTGAAAGGCACTTCTGTTTTTGAGAACATGAGATAACTACAGTAACAAATGGCTTCATCATCTACCAATAGTGTCTAGCAAACATGTCACACAGGTTTTGCAAAGGAACGGAAAACTTTCAGGTTTCATAGTGAACTTAGGCTTCAAACTCTTAAGAGAGTGAAGTGTACTTTTCTTGTCCTAACTGCTTACACACCTGGTTGTTGGGAATGATCTTTTAATTTACTTTTTTTCTAGAACACTAATAACATATCCAACATTCTAGGCTGAGCTGAACAGCTTCATTGTTATTTCCAACCTAAAGCCACATTGGTGTACAATGTGATGGTATCTTTGGGCCTAACTTGTGTCCTACTCCTTCTCAGCCTGAGTCCAGCAATATGCTGAACTTGTTTAGCACGGGTGGACAGTACGGAGTTAAGCACAAGCTCATTGGCATCACACACAAAATCATGACTGATGAGATTCATGCCTTTTGCATCTCAGCTCAGTATCTAAAGCTTATATATGGCAACTAGAGACCTGGGTGCAATTTCCTTTTGAACCCAAGAAAGCTCAGGAATCTTATGGCAGAAGCTCTTGTACAATGCAACCTTATTCTACTCTTCCAGTTGAAGGTGGACTTTTAAAAGAGGGTCAAATTCACAGGAGGACAAGGGAAGACAGAAGGAGACAGCATATGTGCCTGGCTCTGTAATTCAGAAGTTTCTGAAGCACTTGAACTCCTTCAGTGTGAAGCCCAACTGAGTTTGTCCATTTTGTTCAAAGCAAAAAATTCCTCATAAGAAGCCAGGCCTGCGTTCTCTCCTAGGAATTGTCCTTATTGAACTGTAAAAGTGGGTTCAGAATGATATTTTTTTTTCCACTTTCTTTTCCACTTTGTATGTACCCTTATTATTGACATTTCTTTTCGTCCAATTTAGAGAGTTCCCTTCCTAGTACAATGGTTGACACCAGTCTCATTTTTGTATATAAATTTTTTTCTTTTTATGGTTATAGTACTGGTGAACTGCAGACACAAACTGGGTGTTGGGACTTCAAATGCTTCAAATACAGCAATTCCTAACATAGGATCTGAGTTATTTAGGATTATTGCATTTCAAAGATGATTATTCTCCTTTGTGAAGGTCTGATGTACAAATAGCGGTTATGATGGGATGCCATCCAAAGGGACCTGGACAGTCTTGACAGGTGGGTCCACATGAACCTCAGGAAGTTCAACAAGGCTGAGTGCAAGGTCCTGCACCTGGGTCAATCTGAGGCACAAATGGAGGCTGGGTACTGAATGGATTGAGAGCAGCCCTAGGGAGAAAGACTTGAAGTGTTGGTTGACGAGAAGCCCAACATGACATGGCAATATGCATTTGCAGCCCAGAAAGCCAACCATAATCTGGGCTACATCAAAAGCAGTGTGGCCAGCAGGTCAAGAGAGGTGGTTCTTCCTCTTTACTCTGCTCTCATGGCACCCCACTTGGAGTACTGCATCCATCTCTGGGGTCCTCATCACAGGAAAGATGTGGACCTGTTGGAGCAAGTCCAGAGGAAGGCCATGAAGATGATCACAGGGCTGGAACACCTCCTGTGAAGACAGGCTGAGAGAACTGGGGTTGTTCAGCCTGGAGAAGCGAAGGCCCTCAGGAAACCTCATTGCAGTTTTCCAATACCTATAGGGGCCCTACAGGAAAGTCAGAGAGGGACTTTTTACAAGGGCAGGTAGTGACAGAACAAGGGGGAATGGCTTTAAACTGAGAGTGGTTTAGATAAGATAACTAGGCTAAAATCCTTTACTGTGAGGGTGGTGATATACTGGAAAAAGTTGCCTAGAGAAGTGCGATCCCTCAAAGTGTTCAAGGCCAAGTTGGATAGAGCTCTGAATAACCTGGTCTAGTGGAAGGTGTCCCTACTCATGGAAGGCGTGTTGGAACAAGATGACCTTTAAGGTTTCTTCCAACCCAAATCCTTCTATGATTCCATAACTCAAGAAACAACTGCGCATCAAAAATTCTACCACTAAGGCAGGGTCACAGGGCACATCTGGACCTGACATTCCTGGTAAACACCAAAAAAGTACAGCTCTTCTGCATTCTCTGTCTTGACCTGCTCTCTCTTCCAACAGTCCTTTAATATTCAATGGAAAGATGGCCAAAGTCCTATACAGCAGGTACAGCCTAGGTCTATGACATGTGGAAAGTCATGGATGAGCTCCTAAGTTCCTAGAATGGTCTTCAGTGCCAAAGCACCTGAAGCAATGTTTTAAGCCCAATTTGGAGGATTAGCATTAGTATTTGGTGAAAACCTTAACAAGATAAAAAAGGATGCTTTTGTGATTTGCTTGCTGAAAAGGGAGTTTTTAAGATTCAACAGGAAGCAGTTGGACTGTCCACATGAAAGGAGCAGTTGATCAGAGGAAAGTACAGAAGGGTTCCTGCTACAGAGGAAGCTCAGGAATTCTGTGCAATGGTAATAACAGCAATGATGGAGAGCCCAGACCAAATGCTATAGAAGGGTTTCTTAAGTGATGCAAAGGCATAAGTCTACTGGTACGAGTCAGAAGGAGGCAAACTAGTAAAAAATAGTGGGGGATTTTTGAAGGAAATAGAGAATTTAATACAAAGATCAAAATTCTTTGTGTGTGGATCAGGAAAAAGGCCAAATGGGAAAGACAAACTGAGTAGAAAGATAAAAGTTACAGGTATTGAAAAGGGAATTGGGATTATTACTGTCTTCTGATAGCAGTGAATGATAGAAATCAGTGTGCTGCTGAGAGCAGTGGTGAGTAGTGTGGCATTAGTATATCTGACAGATGAGGGAAACTATTATCTTCATATTTTCTACTTGGGAATCCTAAATTACTTTATGCTGTGAAACCTTGAGGCATAGAGGAAGTTTCTGGTCTTGAAAGGAGATACCAATAGGCCAGATATAACTGTTCACGTTCATAATAGCTACAGAGAAAGATTAGCAAGGGATTGATCAAGACGGTGAAATCTGTCTGAAATATAAACAGTATGTTCAGAAAGGCCCTGGCTGTCCATTTGCTGAGTGGGGAGATGATGGAAGGACATACAGAAGAAAGGAGCATCAGGTAGGTGAGCCTAAGAGTGGTTTTGGGAGACAAGCAACAGGATCATTCCCAGTGAGGGCAAGAACAGAATGGACTGTATTAGAGTGCAATCAGACTGAGACACAAGAAACCACAAAGGAAAATTCAGATCAAACCACATGTCAGTTCTGCTGATTTGCTTCATTGAGAAGTTTACTTAATATTTCATGTGGAAATCAAGAGTTTACATTTATTCCAGTCCTCTGTGCCTAGCTTTAGAAATGTAACCTTAGAACTCTGACAGCCATTTTAAATAAAAAGTAGAAAACTTCCTGGAAACCAGTTTTGCTATCCATACGGCTGGCACAATCCATTCAGATGCATGTAAAACTAACATGCACAAAAAATAAAGTAACAGTATCAAGTTAAAATTTTATTGTCTTCAGTGCCCACCTGCTTTTTCTACCTAGAAAACAGGTTTACAGGTCAAGATTGTCTGTTCCCTCTAATAAGCACTGTCTCTGTGTGCTGCCCACAGGACAGAGGATGGAGGCAAGGAGAGCTAAGGGCAAAGGTGGGTGTGGAAGGATGGCATTATCAACCAAAGGGTACCAGCAAAAGAAGAGAGGGATGGATGGATGGATGGATGGATGGATGGATGGATGGATGGATGGATGGATGGATGGAAGAACAGCTCATGGAACCCATGGTCTGGCGCTGCAAGAGGCAACAGCCATGATCAACAGTGCTGCAGAGGGCACAGGTCCCAGTGAGGGACCAGGCAAGCACAGTACATGGGCTGTGGCCATGGCAGGTGAGTTGGGAACCAGCCACAAACTCCTGCTACTGGTGAGAAAAGGTGACAGACTTACCTGGCAGGGATGGCACTGCCCTGTGACTAACTTTTTCTCAATTTGCCTCTTGAATTTTTTTGAAGCAGTATGTCATCCTTACTCATTCAGATTCATTCTCACCCTGGAAGTGACTCTGCAGATTTCAACCCAGATGTTAACTGTGTGGACACAAATATGTGATACAGAGTGGTTAAAGGCAAAATTGTGACCTAAAAGAGGTGGGATAAATATTTGGTACACCAAATAGTTTCCGGTGTATTGGTTTTATTGAGAAAGACTGTGTGGCCTAAGACCAGGACTTCAGGGTGGTTATCACTGTGTAGTGATCCTGCTTGGGCTTTCAGAGGCAGCTATATTCACAAAATACATGACCAAGTCCAGAAAACAGTGGTTCTGAGGTGGCATCCAGATCTGAATCAAGTGCTGCCTGTCAGCATTCTTGCACAGAGAACCTAACACAGTGGGGATTCAACAGAATTCCTCCTCCTTCTTTAGTGGCTGAAAATATTGGATCCTATGGGCTCTCCCACATTCCAAATAAGAATAGGAATCATCCTGAGAAAAAATTAGTTATGTAGGCTGCTACTGCTGCCCTTCAGAGAAGGGAAACAAGCTAAAAAGCCACATAGAAGCTGAGATTAAAACTGAGGAGTTTCTGGCTGGGTGCCCTCTGGAGGTCATAGCACTCTTTCTGATTAGAAAGAAAAACATTTAATTTACATTGAAATATTTTTGGCAAGAACAGGGAAAAAACATGCTATATGATGGATATGGTTTTGATTATGCTTTGAAAGTTTGGCTGCGTGGAACAGTAGCAGCAAAATAGTTTGCTGTTTAAGGTACCCCACTCTAAACTTAAAATAAGGCTTTTCTGCTTAGCCAAATATTAAAATGACTTTTCACTACAAGTTTGGTCATCTCCCAAAACTGCTCTCTCTTTAGTAAGAAAAATTTTGACTTGCACATTGAAAAAAAGATGGGTAAAAATAATCTTGATCTATCACTCATGGATCACATCCTTATTCAGATGTTAACCTAGTATCTTTTCCTTTTTGTGTTGCAACCATCACTTTAACAGTAGACTTGCATTTAATGCTACAGGAACTCTTTAATGGTGAGTGATAAACATGAACAGTGGAAAAACCTTATTTTTGCATGTAATTATTGCACAGCACTATTTTTGCAGCAAGCACTCTGTGTTAGAATGTGTGCAGCAAAAGCCATACAGCTGAAATTATTTGCAGATCTTCATTTTAAAATGCAACTTCACATAATTGAGACGTCCCATTTGTGGTCTGAGTCCAAAGGAGAAATATTTCTCTTCCTTTTGTTTAAAAATTATTTCTATCTCAGACTTGAAAGTATTTTGCTGCTGTCAGTGTTCCTGCTGCTCTTTAATCTATGGATGTTGTGGATGACAGGCTGGACAGAAAGGTAGAATACTATATATTCTGGTGAAGAATCTCTGAACTTTAGAAAAAGGATTGGCAAAATGAAGATCCAAATACTAGACCTGGACTGTTCCCATTTGGTCAGGATATGAGCAAAGAGTTTTCCCTTTTTATTTGCACCCTCATCCTGAGGGTTGGGTTTCTCAGTCATTCTCTTATACAGGCACCATGAAAAATGTGTTACTTGCCAAATCACTCTGACTCAGTTACTTGAGTACAAGGCCTCATCTATTATATATCTGACAAATCTCACTGGAGTCCTATTTCATGGCATAGCTAAAAGCTCCTCTTTCATAACAAGTCACAACCATGTCAACAACTCAGTTACAAGATTTGGCAAACTCCTGATAAAATTAATATGATCTTATAGCTATGAGTACATATTTGCATCTCCAAATCAGAGGTAATATTGTACAAGATTAATACTAATGTTGCTGAATGCACTGTACAGCAAAGAACAAGGTACTGAACACAGGATCTGCTTCTCTTTTCACAGACACTTAGTTTAAAAACTTAAGAGTATCAAGGTAATCTTTAATGTATCCAGCACTCACAGGCAAAACTTCTTTAATGTATTACATAGCTATTCTACTAAACTAGCATTCTGAACCTAGGCAAACATTTATTTCACAACCTTTATTTACAGGTTTTCCACCAAAATCCTGTTGGTGGTGGACAGATAATTATCTTTTTAAGGAGACCAGGGTCTTTTAGTAAAGCCACAGTTTTTGGACATAGAATTGAAAATTAAAACAGCCACATCAAATCTGGTACTTGGGAAACACACCTGATTAAACAGGAACCTGCATTTTGTAATTGCCACTCTCATGGAAGCATGGAACCATGGAATGGCTTGGGTATGAAGGGACTTTTGAAGGTAGAATCATAGAAAAGTTAAGATTGGAAAAGACCTTTACAGTCATCAGCTCCAGTTGTCAATCTAGGACCACCACCATGTTCACCATTAAACCATGTCCTCAAGTGCCACATCCACACATTTTTTGAAGACTTCAGGGATGGTGATTCCACCACTTCCCTGAACAGCCTCTTCCAATGCTTTACAATGCTTTCCATGAAAATATTTTTTTCTAATATCTAATATAAACCTACCCAGGTAATCTAGTCCAAGCCCCTGCAATGAGCAAGGACATCTTCAACTTTCTCACCTGAGAGTGCCCTGCACCCAGGATGCCCGGACACACTAAATCAGAAGTCCTCTTCTGAGTGGAGCTAGAGCTCTCCTTCATTGTTACCTCACGGACCTCTTGGCATAGTCTTCACGTTGCCTAAACTACTTTCCCTTCCATAATCAGATAAGGCACAGTGGTCAGAAGCTTCACCTGGCACCCTGAAGGCTGCTGCCTTGAATACAGAAGAAGACCTGAATCTGGGGAACTGAGAACAGGGAACTCAAGGGGACTGAGGGTTTGAATCTGTTGCAGTGCTCTTGGTCTAGACTTATCTCACAAACTCCTGATGAGGTTGTATTCACTTGTTGGGCTGGGTGTGCTGGCAAGAGGAGACACACCTCAAATGGGGTGCTGCTGAAATTGTTCTTTTGGCTGCTGCAGCAGAACCTCCTACATCATCACTGCATGCAAAGGATCCCACCGGGGAAGGTAAGAACTTTCATGCAGCAGGCCAAACACCCAGTGTAGGTCTGTAGAGCAAAGCCATATCCCTCTAAGACCTGTCACGCCTATATGGAGTCAACAGTACAGGCTCCTGTTATTCTCTCCCCATCCTGGCAGGAGAAGAAAATTCTCCCTGTTGAGGTGCCACTGTGCTTTGACCATCTCACAGAGGAGAAGCTACCACTGAGACCATTACATCTGGTGGAAGTGCCAGTGTAACGCTAAGTTTATCCCAGACCTGCTCCCTCCACCATGCAGTACAGATCCTGCTTTAGCCAGGCTGCATGTGAGGTGCTTCCAGGAGGCTGTCCTGGCTCTCGCTGAGCCACAGACCTCTCTCCAGAAGGGAGTTCTGCAGAGCAGGGGTGAAACACTGCTTGTAAGGTTTTGCCTTGCATGCAAAAGTCTTGTTGTTAGTTCATGATGGTTTCATCCCCCTTTCCCCAAACATCTTCCCCAGCAACATTCAACCTCACTGCCTAGCCCCAGGGAAGCCATCCCTGCTCAGAGGCAGTGATATTGAGACCCTCCCAAAGACTGCAAGTGCAGACGTAACCTCTGCCTTCACATACTGCAAATGGGCAATGCTGTAGGGCCCTTTTTTGAAGGTTGGATTGAAAGCTATATTGGCTTTGTCTTGCAACTGAGATGACTGATGGACTACAGCAGTCTGGCTGCACAGTCCCACTGCTCAAGAGTGCTGAGAGAAGGAAGGTGTGGTGTGGAGTCTCCTTGCAAGCCTTTGTGGTAGAAACTGTGATAAATTAATATGTGTAAATATACCAGGAAGCAGCATGAAATGGCTTCCCAAAAGAGTACCTAAACTGAATTATTTTTACATGTAATTATGTATCCTCACCCTATCCTAACTCTGCTGTTGCTGTGACAAGGAAAAAACTCTCAAACTTAAATCAATAAATCAGGCCTAAAAATTAATTTTACTTTTTTTCCAAAACATCTGTGCAAAAAAGGCAAGTAGAGAAAGCATAAACTGAAATAAGCACTGAAAAGACAATTGTGGAAAAATACGTTATACTTACTATGGTTTAGGCCACATCCTGATTTCACATCCTGATTTAATTCAGCATGTCTGAAACAATGTCATTAAATCCACTTTGCATTTACCTCAAGTAGCTGAGCAAATGAAGACCTGAGATGAAATTAAACTAGATGTTGAATTGATAGTTAGATTTAGTAGCACAGATAAAAGTATAACCCTGAAAACTGCTTCTTCTTCCTTCATGTCACACGGTGTTTTAAACACATCTAGACAATAAAACTCTTGCGGAGTAGGCAGTTCCTTAGTTAGAGGCATCAGAGGTTTGTGCTTTGAATCTTCAGGGATTATTTAGTAGCAAACTGAATTGTAGAAGTTGTTTTTTCTCCAGAGAATTCTGCCCAGTCCTTAGATCTATCAGGTTATATTGCTTTATGTAGCCAGCAAGTACTGCCTAGTGGCTTTCTCCAAAAAAGATTGATCAGCTTCCCACTCTCTGCCAAGACTGGAATAAAGCAATTGCTTTACTGAGCTTCTGTCTATGTTGCAAAGCCTACGTGTTTTCCTAACTTTCAAAGTCTATGAAAATGCTCCTGAAAGAAAAACTCAACTGTTCAATCTTTCTTTTGGGGGAGGAAAGGGTAGGGTGGTGTTCCCCAAGCTTACTGTGCTTATGTATAGTTGAAATGAACTCTGTCTTTTTTGTAGTCACATTTTCAAATGAGTCAAGAAGCATCTAGGAACAAGAATAAGTGCATTTTTCTCAGGAGCAAAACCCTAAAAATATACAAATAGTTATTTAGACCTGTTTATTCCCTAAGAAACTGACATACTTTCATGAATGCTTCAAGGACCATTTTACATTTTTTATTTTTCATTAAAAAATGACAATACTGGGACATACATAACTAATTCCTTCCTCTATCACTAACAGCATATAAACACAAAGAAAAGCCACAACATCAAGTGATACTAGATGACTAATGCCTCTATAAGCACTGTGGATTTCTGCAAAAGCTGCTTTCTAACTCTGCATGTAGGTACACTTTCATGACATGATGTCTGCAAATGTATCCTAGCATCACTCCGTAGGCATGTCACTGCCTGAAGCAAACTCCTGAAGTCCCAAAGCAGAAACCTTCAGCCAGACTCTTCCTCCAGCATGTTCACCACGACAACCAGAGCCTGCAGGTCATCTCTGAACAGCCCTAAGCTGTTCACAGTGCTCAGAAAAGCCAAGCCAAGACTACTTTTCTCTGTGTGTGTGTAGCACTTAGTTTCTCATATTAGCTTAGTGGTTAGAGTATTTACAGCTACCATGGAAGATCATGTTTCAGGCCCTTAAAATGGAATTTAACCCAGGGCCCTGTAACTCTGCAACACAGGCTGTTGGGTCTCTATTAGGTAAACTGTTTAAATAACTTTATATAGTTTTGTATAACTAACTACACAACCATTAAGGCACAGAAATGAACCACACTCAGTGACAAGGAAGCAACTCTCTCTCTCTGACTTGATAAATATTTAGTTACAAGAGACTGGAAGAGATCTCTTACAGAGAATGTAGGAATGCAGTAGCTGGAACATTCATTCTCTTGGGATGTGTGTCACTTCATGACTAAGCAGCATATGCTTGTTCTAGCTACTGACTGGCGTTACCTCTGAATGACTTGTCATATTTAAAGATCATGGCTTTTAAAGTTTCCACACTGTGATGGAAAAAGAACTCCAGAAGAGAATGATGACAGAGAGGGAAAGATTACAACTTTAAATCTTATAGAGGATTTGAACAGTCTTCATGATAGTAGAAATCACAGCAGTTCCAGTTCCCTCCTGTTTTGCACAGCCAGCTCAACACAATGACTTGGAAGAACAGCAACCCTTCCAAAAGCATTTTTAAATGCAAGGGCAAGGCTAGCTACCTACTCACTAGTGAGGGAACCCATGGTCAGAATTGAAACTGAAAAAATACACAGTGGACTGAAGACAAGGAACATGTTTCTTAACAGTCACCTAGGCAAACATGTGAAACTGTATCCTTGACAAAGAGTTAACTAAGTGGCAGGAGTGAAATCTTCAGAAATTAAACCCCCTGGAACCTTACAGTGTTTGAATTTGAGCAGAGGAAACCAGTAAAGATGGTCTGAAACATAAAGATTTCTGACAATCACCTTAATTTTACTTTCCTTTCTCCTGCCATGTTGGAGATAAACTCCTGAAACAACTAATTCTTCCTCTGGAAAATATCAAAATCACTTTCACCCAATTTTAGCTCTTCTAAATTGTGGTGTTTTCAATATGATCTCTAGGTCACAGATCAAGGAAAAAGTGATGTGCCGCACAAAGGCATGTTTGACCCAGGCCTCTGGATCACTGATTTTTATCAAATGACCTGTGGGTAAGACTTGATTACCAGGCATATGAAATGGTACTAAGCACAATGTAAACAGCTTTCTGTAAACAAACACATGCAGACACAAATAAACATGGGGTAGGTAGGGGTCAATTGCAGCAGTCAGTGTAGAGGTATTTTTAATTTGGTTGTAAAGGGGTAAATCATTCCAGTAACACTACACAAAATCTGTGTCCCACCAGGGTGAGATCTGACATGAGTCAGCATTCCCTATCCTGCTCCTTCCATGTAGGACAGCAGGCAGGAGCTGGTGTACACACTGTTTGGTTTCCCACGTGGTGTGAATAAAGAAACAGGACACAGAGTGCAAGCATATCATGGTGTGTATTCATTCCTTAAAGTAAATTCAGCCCAAGCTTTCCTTGGACAGAGTCAGGGTTAGGGATTAAGCCAGGGCTGACTGCCCAGTCAAACAAATGCCATTTACAAAGCTAGAGTTTGCACTTCAGTGAATTCAGAGATGTTCAGCACTAAGAACTCCAGTCACTGGTCCCAAAATACTTTTAAAATTGCATAATCACTCTTTCTAACAGGATAACTAGATCTAGCCAAACTTTCCTCATTTAATCCAGTGTTTTGAAAGCAAACAATATTGGCAGCAAAGAGGAAACTCTACAGATAGAGGTTTTAATTCCTTTAGCAGGGCTGTTCCACCTCAGGATCCTGTCTGAATTATGACACTTCACAGGGTTCTGCACGAACACAGTAGGTGGTTGCTTTTAGCTCATCAAAAGGAGACAGAATGATTTAGCTTAAAGCTTTCTCCTGGAGGTTCATGCCAACACATTTTACCTTATGCTTCCTATAGCCTAGCAGCACACACGCAGTGGCAGTTACCACAACACAGCTAACATGCAGTAACTCTCTGAGCAAAGAAATTCAAATGTGTTGCCTTTACCTGGATCTCTGAACTCCAGTCTCTTCCAAAGAACACTTTTCAGAAAAACTAATGTAATTATTTCCAGTAAAAATTTTCCCATTGGAAACTCTCCTCCTACTTTTTGTTTTCTTAAATGGTGAAATAAAAGTCTGTGAAGGAAGTAGTCTTTTGTTGCAAATTGGGGCACGATCATTATAGCCTTATCATAACGCTTCAGCACTGAGTTTATATATCTATTCCTGTGAAGGCATTTTGTTAATTAGAGAAAAAGTGTGTGATTCTTGACAAACCTGAAATTTGGGAGCAAATTCACTATCTTAGCAGCAGATACTGAAAGGGCTGTGTTACAATGAAGCTCCAGCAGTATCTCAGTATTATCGCTGAGAGGTGAAGCTACACAGAACAAGGGAAGGCTGCAACCAATGTCATGGTCTTCCCACATGCAAGAACCTAATTCTCCTTCTTCAAAGGATAAAAATTGTGAATAATAATTTCACTGATATCAAAGCTAACCTCATGATAAAATACTATCACATTGGGAACAAGTCCAATGCATTCCTCAGAGCTCATTACACAGGACATATGTCCTGTCTTAGTAAGACACTAAGTAAGAACATACAGTACCTAAATATAGGCTCTATAATGTTAACATTTAGATACAACTTCCCTGTTAGCATCTCCATCTTCCATTCTTAAAGGAGGAGCATGACTTGCCCACAATAACATGACAGTCTTAATGATCCACAGCACCACACAGTTCATATTCCACAAATGCAGCCACACTAGACATGCCCAAAAATTGCTGTGGAGGACAACACAACTTTTGCTATTCTGAAAAATCAAGATTTTTTATGCCACCAAGAGTTGCAGAACCAAAGATTGCTACACCTCTTCAGCTATATCTCAGGCAGAGCCCCCAGGCCTAGGATAACAGCTCACTTCCCAGAGGAGTCAGTTGAATCCAAAGCAAACTATCTTTAAATCACCTTGGTCACTGTTTCTAGCTCTGGATCAACACTGCTCATACCCAGGCCCATATCCTTTGTGTAGAGCCTTCTCTAAATCACACTGCTTCCTGACCCGGCTATCATAGAGCTTTGAACTGCAGCCCTGTATACCAATGACTCCCATTTCTCATTCAGTTATCATCTCGTATTTTCTCAGAACCCCTAAATGTAATTCTAGTTCAACAGTTCCAGACACTACCACACATACACAAAAAACCCCAACTCAAAACACGTGGTACTTAGGCTCAGCAAAGGAATTTCTCAACTAGTCCTTTTATTATTAAGAATTCCTACAGAGTCCCAGAGTTTTGTAAAGCTTGGCTTTGTCTCCACAGCAGTCCAAGTTTTGTCAGTGTTTCAAGCCAGTTAAATATTTTCCTGCTTCTTCTCTCTCCAAGCATACCCATTCACAGAGAATCCAGATCTACCTCCCACCTGTCTCTTGGCCTGGCAGGCTTACCCTTCATTTGTTATATGCTTCTGCTGAGAAGCAGCACATCTGTCAGCCATGCTGGTTCTCTCTGTAAAATTAAGCAAAAAAAAAAATCCAGAGCCCTCCCCATCAAGGGTATAGTTCAGCAGTTCTGAGATTGACCAAAAAGGGTCCCAC
>JAOXXN010000395.1:102656972-102672689 GCA_026770055.1 Myrmophylax atrothorax | reverse complement strand
CTCGCAAAGACATAGGCATGTACTCAAGTTTTTACATGTGAAGAATCTTACTGAACTTGGTTACAACAGGATCGGGGCCTTGGATGGGAACTGGTTCTGTTTATCAGTGCTCATAAAAATAAATCTGGCTTAACATATTCAGAGAACCCTAAGGGGGTGGGAGGTTTTCTTTAAGGTGATTTTTGTCCATCCCTTCTCTGGAGGGCAGAGATTGTTCCTTGTGGCATACTTTGTCCTCTTTTGAATAACAATTGGCTTCTGCCACTTCCTCAGTGAAGCTCTTCCTCGACACAATGGGATAGTTGTTTTTGTGGGTTTTTTTCTTCCCCTGATACTCAGACTAAATTTTTCATTCACTTAACTTCCATTTTATTTGTCTCAATCTCCCTGAAGACCTTGTCCTCCCCCTCAAAGTATTTCAGTATGCCTTTTCTAGTGGCGATGGTTTATTTTGAAATCAGCTTTAGTCGTCACAGTACTTTTACTCAAGTTGTTTCGAGCTGTTAAGTGACGGCTGGGTGTGAGCCTGGGCTCGAGGTCCCAGGTGTAATCTTCCCTGAGCTGATTACGCGACGACCTGCAAAGTGTTTGGACTGCGATACAATGCAACAGTGCATTCAATCATGTATGTGACTTCAGCTGGTAAGCAAGGAGGATAAAGTAATTTATAAAGAAGGGATGCTGATCAAGTAGTTTTTAGGTCATTGATAGTGTGAACAGCTCATTTAAGTGGCTGTGGTGGAAGTGGAGGACTGGGATTTTGTGTGGTTTCTCAGATCTCTCTGCAAATGAACTTGTGGTGCTTTTATTTAGTCCTATAAAAGCATAGGGGTTTTGTTTGTATTCAGTTATTGAGGAGGAGACAAAATAACCTGGCCCTGGCCTGCTTTTAATACAAAATAAATTAGTGGGTCAGCTGGGGCTACTCATCGTGTCCAGAGCTTTATTCTGGGTGTAAATAGCAGTAAGCCAATGGTTCGGCGTGGAGCCTGGCCAGGAGCCTTTTCACTTGGGCCCTGTTAAAACAGGAAACCAGCAGCGAATAGGCTGATTACTAACAAGACGGAAAAACAAAGCTGAGTTGTAATCGGCAGGAATGCTTTAATGAACACAGAGCCTTGACAGCAACAATGTGGCTCCTGCTCTAGTAAAAAATATCAGCTGGGGTAATGCGAGATTTCTAGCCATGACTTCCTGTTGCTGCTGACTCTGAACCGCCGCAGAGATCTGCCACGAGTTCAGAGGGCTCATCAGCTATTGAAATGAGCTCATTTGAATGAGCAGAAGTTGTACTATGCTGGGTTTCCTGCTTAACCAAAACCTGCTTTGTGTCACTAACTTACTGTGTCAATTAATATGACACACTAAGCGAGCGGGTCAAAGGGCTGACTCCGCTGGTGACTCATTTCTGGCTAGGTAGGTTACACTTAGTCAGATGGCAACTTTTACTTTAGCAAAAGGTCTTGTTTGCAGAAGAGAGAAACGTTTTTATGCTGCTGGCTTTCAGACAGTATCTTGGCACTTTTTTATTTTTCAGGTGAAAAAGAGCAACAGTTCTAGAAAAAGTTTTCCTCAAGTCGGTTCTGAGATTCAGAGAGGCACCCATGCATTCTTTTAGTTCTGTGGCAGATCCTGGAAAGGTTACTCCAGATAGGGTGGTGTGTGTCTGGAGTACTTTTTGTTATGCCATGTAAATATGGCTCACAAACCATCAGACACTTAACTTTCTCATATGAGTAGTTTCTTTGGCTTCTCTTCCCTCTTGTTTCTAGCCCTTGCTGTTTGCCTCTCCCTGTTTTCCAAGGTCTTGCCTTACTGCCTTTTATATTTAAAAACAAACAAAAAGCCCAACCCACTGAAGTGCTGCAACACTTCTGGTTTCTGACAAACAAGAACAGCACACTTCAAAACATTGTCTGAATAGCATAGGCTAGTTTTAACTAGTTTTTGAATTCAATTTAAAAGGGATGAGCTGCTTTTCAGAGCTGTCCTGTTGTCTGTGCTAGATCTTTGTTCCCAGAAGTGCTTCTCATGGCTCCAGGAGCCCATGGCAGGTTTCTCAGGTTAGGTTGCAAGTGTGACAGCACTTTCCATGAAGCTATGACAGATACAAAGTAGTTTGCTCAAAATCATTTTAAAGCAAACTTGACATACTTTCTACATGAATTAAGAACCTGTTTACATAATTTGGAGTTTATCTTGTGTTAGCTATTTAAATATTGTCCTATTGTTCCTGTTTCATGACTGGATAATCTGTGTGGCTAATCAGCAGATGAAAAAATTGGTGTGTCAGTTTGGTGTTTGTTGGTTACATAAATCAGCAATTGGGAGAATGAAAACAATACCAAGTAAGTTACTGAAGTAACTGTGCCAGACAGACTCTATATTGATCATCCTGTTGGGAAAGCTTGCATATCAAAACTATGCATTGCAAATTGGATAACTAAATTTAAGGATGTTGGAGCTTTCACAAATAGGGAAAGGAAAGAATAACTTACCACTTCAGCTTTGGGTGAAGTTTGAAAGTGTGAGGAAAGGTCCTTCTCTGCTTCTCTCCCTACCGTCCTGCCAAGTATTAATGAAAACTTGCACATACACACCTATCTTTCTGTGATGGTGGGGTTTTTGGTGGTTGGTTTGGTTTTTTTGAAGTACATTAATTCCTTCTGTGTCTTTACATATGGATATAACAATACTTGTATGTAGTTTTATACTTTCACAGGTACACGTCTTGTATTTTAGGGCTTACTTTTTTCCTAAAATAGAATTTTTTAATTATTGGTGGTTGACCACATAAAATTTTACTTTTGACATTTACCTGGCTTTTATTATTAAGAGTTTTAGTTTTGATGTTACAAAGGAGCAAGTTTGTTCTTCCCCACCCCATCGCCCCCCAATCTAAGTTCAAAAGAAAAAGATTAAGGGCATGTTTTCCTTTTATAGTTCCTAAAAAGTGCTTCTGAAAGCCAGAGTGAGTTCACTTGAAATTAGTGTTAATTTTTACTAGTTGAACATGGGTAGTATCTTATGTAAGATTTCTAAAATTTCTGGTGAATTTACCTGGTGAGTATTTAAAGCATGGTTTTCTTTGTATTTTACAGTACTAGTGACTTGTGTATCCTACCAAAGGAGTAGAATTATAGCCTTCCTAACTGTTGAATACTTGCTTGTTTATTTGATATACTTACCATAGCTTCATGTTACAAGTAGTGTGGTGTATATATAATGTGACAAACATTTTGAAATCTACCCCTTCCTTTGTGTTGAAGGGAAGAGGTATGCAGTTAACTTGTAAATTCAGAGCCCTTGTAGTAAGCATAGCACATTTCCACAGATTAAAATATAAAATGAAAACCATGAAAAAATAATCAGGTTGCAAAGTGGTATATTTAAAACCAACAAATAAATCCACCTAAACATTAAATGATCATGGTATTTTGATACAAAATGCAATTAAATGAGACTCCATTTTCTGACTCTTAGGCACCTGATTCTTTCCTTTTCCTGTACTTTTTTTCCTTCATAAGTGAAAATCCCCTTGGGGGGTGTGGCAAACACATTTTTTCCCTTTTTTCTTTCCTCCTTCCATTAGTTTTTATTAATAGATATAATTACTAATTTATAAAATATACAAGTTATCTCTCCCAGGAGCGAAACATCAGCATATTAAGAAGTAATTAAATAACCCATTGCTGGAACTGGGTGTTGTAAGTTCTTCCTTATTGACCTTTTGCCCAGACACTGGATTGTTATCCTTGAAGAAAAGTGTTAGTTGCATACCACAGCAAGCAAATTTGGACAATATTGGCATTAGATAGAAGCTACCTGATAACATGCACCAGATAAAAGGTTGCCAGGGGAACAAGAAAATGAAGGTTTGCAGAGAAGAATTCCTTTTGGAACAGATCACTGGTGTTACTTTTTGTTCAGCTGACAGAAAAAGCTACAGCATGACAAGTTGATGCTGCAGGACAAATCTCTGGTGTAAGAGTCTATACCCTGATTCATAGTAAAGACAGTTAATGTCATATAAAATTTCTGTACTGTACAATGCTGGAGCTGAATATGGATTTAGAAGGCTGATTATTCTTTTCTTATAACTGTAGGTGCAGTTGCAATATCAGGCAGTGAAACAGAGGATGATGACACTATGGATGTCCCACTGGATCTTTCCTCATCTGCTGGCTCAGGCAAACGGAGGAGACGTGGCAACCTGCCCAAGGAATCTGTGCAGATTCTTCGGGACTGGCTATATGAGCACCGATACAATGCTTATCCTTCAGAGCAAGAAAAAGCGCTGTTATCCCGACAAACACACCTTTCTACACTACAGGTATTTAAAAAAGTAGTTCTCTCTTCAAAAGAAGATGTTTCCTCTTTTAATTTACCTGTGGTCTAGTCATGGATACAAATGTTTACACTTGCATGTGAGATTTCCTGTTTTATTGTTACTTTCCTCCTGATGGTACTTGTAAGGAGAGATACAGACTGATTGCGTGTTAGGATGATCTTTGTTTATTGAGATAAAATTATTTTGCTAGGAGAACAGACAGTCATGAATTTGAACATGTATGCTAATGTTTTGAGAGATCATGCCTCAAAAGACATACAATATCTGTACAACGTAATTTATTGTGCAAGGAAGGTATTTATTTGTCAACAGAGGTTTTATGGTGATAGATATGCAGCTTAACATATCACTCTGCACTTCCAAAACTGCAACTTGAGGCTCATTCCAGTAGAACATGCACATATAGAATTCTGTGTATGATGACTTCTATTAAGATCAGTGGAACAACCTATATGGGACAGAGCTACTCAAGTGTGTTAGTACAGGTATGGTGAGGCTTTTGTGTGGTTACTTTGGATTCTCATCCTGGGATACCTCTGGCATCTGCGAGGTCCCTTGGACACATATTCTCATCTTCTGTGATGATCAACTTTTGATTATTGCTACTTCCCACCTTGTGGGAAGGTGGCTGCATGAGAACTTGAGTAAACCTGGGTTAGGTTTTGCGAAGTGCTAAATATAAAGTATTCCTATTGACTTTTGGGCTTTATTTTTCCATATTAATTTATTAGGACAAATTTCATAGTTGGCTATAAAGTAAAATTTCCTTAAGGCAATCATAAAGAAAACTTCCTTTATGTAGTAAACAGAAAAAAGACGTTAAACTATAAACTATCCTGTATTACCCAGGAAACTGGTTTGATATTTAAACAAGGACAAACTGAAATGAGGTAATTCATGTTATGTCTGTCGACACAGTCAGTTGAACAAGGAAAATCAGTAACTATTTGTGGGGGGAGTGGCTCTCTTCAGAGAGAAAAGGTTTTCCTGTTGTTAATTAACCTGAGCTAGGGAACAATAGCCAATAGGTTAATGTGTGTGCACAGAGTTAAAAGCTAAACCCCTGGTTTGGACTTCTTGAAGCCTTCAGGTGTCCTGGGGCTTTCTGTAACAGGAGCAGGGAGTCAGCAGTAGAGCCAGGACAAGGGAAGGGCCTTTGCCAGGCATGTCAGAACTTGTCAGTAGGTCTCTCTTTTGTTGTGTAGTGAAGGAAACTGCTTGGAGGGATTCATTAATCTAACCCAGTGGCTCTAATGGCACATAGTTGGAAATAAATGAAGGTAGAAATTAAGATGTCATTATATTCCCAGGTCTGCAACTGGTTTATCAATGCACGCCGCAGGCTCTTACCTGACATGCTGAGGAAGGATGGCAAAGACCCAAATCAGTTCACTATCTCACGGCGAGGGACCAAGCTTCCCGAGGGCAGCCTGGTGGAGTCTGCCATCAGCACAAAGAACTACATTCCCCTGCTGGAGGAGACTGCCTTCCTTCCCGCTGCTGGACCACTTGGCAAGACTGTGTCCTCTTCCAAGCCAGCTTCCCCGGGGTCAGTCCTGGCTCGGCCATCAGTGATTTGCCACACAACTGTGACTGCGTTGAAAGATGCCCCTTTCCACTTTTGCCAGCCAGCTGATGTAGGCCAGACCACGGACCTGCAGCAGCCCCCGGCCGGCGGCTTCACAGACAACCCCCTCTCTTGCCATGAGGATGCGTCTAAACTGGGACCTGGTGCAAATGCACAAAGTGGGCTCTTCAACACTCCTCCTCCAACACCACCAGACCTCAACCAGGATTTTAGTGGATTTCAGCTACTGGTGGATGTTGCACTCAGAAGGGCAGCAGAGATGGAGTTGCAGGCGAAACTTATGGCCTAAATCCCCTTCCTTCTCCTTCCCCGTTTTGTTTTACCAGGCAGGGATCTAACAGCTGTGTGGTTATTGCCACCCACACAATATCAAAAGACTTCACTGCATTATTATTATTTTTTTTTATTAATCTTATTTGCACAAGGGGATTGCTGAAATGAAGCTTCCTGTCACTGAGATGGTCTTCAGTGGAATACGGTCATTCCAAGAATTATAAACTTAAAGCTACTGTAGAAAGAAAGGATTGTGTGTTTTGTTGTTTCATTTTTTTTTAATATTTTCTTTGTAGGTTTTTCATAATGTGAGATGGTTCCCAAGATCATGTGATTTGTTTTTTTTTCTTTCAGACTGTGCAATATCTAGTAATGATATAGAGTCTTCTTATCATTCCCATGTGGAACGGAATATACCGACACGCTGTCTAAATTTTAAAGTTTTTTAACAATACAAACTTTGGATGATCATGCTTTTTTTCCATAATGTAATAAAATATTTTCTTTAAAAATGATGCATACAGAGTATTTTGTTGAATATGAGCTTTGCAGAAAACAGAGCTTACCCTTTAAATAAATGGAAGTTAGAAATATTTTTGAGCTCATAATGACTTTGTTTGGTTTCAAGAGCTGTGCTCACAGTTGTTAACCAGATGTTTAAACGAATGCTGAAAAGTGGACCAGAAGTACCTGATTGTGTTCTGCTATGTTGAAATTTTTAAAGGGGCCAAAGGGAGCTATGTGGGCAACTGACTAAATTTCAGAGGGTTATCTTAGGCCCCTCTAAGAGTTCCAGCTTTTGGCTCCTAGAAACACTTTAGAGCTAGAAATGTGATGGCCCATGGGGAAGATTTCTTGAAGATGAAATGAGGAGGCCATAAGAGTGGTTGAGGGAAATGGGCTTTGCTTGTCTGTGTGATACAGCTCCTAGATGTGACTGGTGACAAATTTTGATGGGGGAGGGCAAGGACTTACTACTCTTACTCTTCTTGGACTAGCAATGACAAGATTTTTATTCAGTAATTCTAGTAGACAGAAATAAAGTAGACTATATTGCATTGAAATCTGAGTTCTAGGAGCCAGGTCTTTGTGAGGTACTTAAACAGGTGGTTGGCTAAGATGTAGAAGAAATCCCTGTTGTATTGAGCTGTATTTTTGCCAACGGAATCTAGATTACCTTTCCGAGAAGGACTATGCTATCCAAATGACTTATTACTGAAAAATGTGAAGACTTGCAGCTCACATTTCAACTTACTTGAATGTCAAGTCGCCCACCCTTATCCTTCCAACAACACTGAAATAAGAGACCTCCAGGGTGAAAAATGAGTTCTGGCTAATCCTTAAAAACAAACCAGTTGTCTGTTCGGGAGATTGGGGGAAGGCTTTGTGGTGCAGGAGAGTTGATAAATTTGAAGATACCATTATGAGTAGAAAGAATACTGCAATATTTGGACTGCAATGTGTATGCATTCTATTTTGCTGTGGCCTTTATCTTTTTCAGTGTCAGAAATAGTCATTTGTTCTCTAGAATACTCTGTGGAATTCTGCTAAACTTCTGCCTTCCTTTAACCTTCAGCTTTAAAATCAAAATGGCAAATAGTAAACATTGTCTTACTCATGCCTGCATCAGTCTCACTAACAGAGTCAGAGTCATTCTAAAATACTATATGAATATAGAGTTATTTTTTAAAAATACTTTGAAAATAAAGCTGGAAAATAATTTTGAACATAGAGATGGCTGTATACTCTGCCTTCAAGGAATTGCATGTGAGTATCTTTCTGGACACTGTACTTAATACATTTATAAGCTATTTTTCCTGGGGATACCTATGTATATATTGTTTGGTTAGGGGTTTTTAATAACTGACTGTGAAAGAAAATGGAAGTATACTTTTTTGTAACTGAAGTCAATGATGAATGAAAAGTTGGTCAATAGACATGCTTTTGTGGCACATGTGATTTATCTCAAGGGTGCTAGACGCCCTAAGCAGAATATCATCTTTGATAAAGGTTTGGAAGATGCTTCCTTCTTTCCCATCCTTGCAGGAAGGAGCTTTATTGTAACACTCTTTACACCCATGCCTTAAGCACTGATGAACAAAAAACAGCCTCACATAGATATGTTTGCATTGTTTATTTTGAATTGTTTGACATTTTCCTCTAGTTTTTTTCTTTCGCTGGTGTGCTGTGGGGTAGAGAAAAACTGGGGTGCTTGGATCATTAAAGGGCATTTTCAGAGATCTTTACTCTTCTTTACTCTGGCCTTTAAAATAAAAAAAAATGTCAGCAAGTTTAGAAACAAAAAAAAATGCTTTGCTGGCTGAGCTGACCAGTTCTGTAATTCTACTATTGCAGCTGCAGTACTGAAAATGAAAATAGGATGAGGAAGAAAGCTGTTGCCATTAAGGTTAACAGTTTTCATTGAAAGTAAAAGCCTGTGGTGTCTCTGCTCTTTTCATTTACTGTTATGCCACACAAAATGGCATTAGTGTAAATGAGCACCAAAGTCCTGCCTGTGTGATGAGCACTGCATTTCCATTTTGCTGTCTGACTTACTCGGGAATTTCATTTGTGACCAGTTTTGCTTGAGGCCAATTATATACTTTTAAAATTATTGCTTGTGTTAAGGTACACCTAGATGTTCAGCTGTAGTCATAAGTGAAATGCCTTTGGCTGAGGAGCACCTGACACACCATAACACTTTTCCCTACCCTGAGGTGTTATTTAACTTGGAGGAAGAAATTGACTCATATCAAGTACTCACTAAAATGCATCAAAAGGGAGTTTCTGCTTTCCTGTAATCTATAGCACTGATAGTTTTGGTGCAGGCTATTGAAGTTTGCTTGAACCTGCTTTCTGAGCAGAAACCTGAAGTAACTTCAGATAAAGTTATCAATGGTAAGTAGGTGTAGGGCATTGTGTGGAGCTAGGATCTAGAGCTGAGCAGGAGTCCTAGTGAACAAATCACAGGCTTCATGTGCTGGCCATACATCCCTACAAGACCAAAGGAAACATTTTATATCTGAAACTTGTTTTACCATGGAAACTCAAAAAGGCTAAAGAAACCATGAGACAATATGAACAGTTTTGCTGTTCTTGAAGCAATGATAAACTTAATTAAAAGGCAGCTTTGTCAAAACATGACCTCTGACTGAAAATGCACACTTTGGCTACTCAGAAGCTGAAGGGAAGGCATTGCTATGTGTTATTGGAGACTGTGACCAGTCAGGGCGTTAGCACACTAAGAGGTATGACAAATTCATGCCAGGGAAAACAGCTCACATGCAGACTTCATCAACCTTGTTTTCATGGCTTTTGTGTCTTGTAAACAAGTTGTGGCAGCTGCATGTGATAAATCTCTGCACAGAGCAAAAATTACAATAGGGAGGGACTTGAGCCTGTCTGTGTGCATGGGAGTGTGGGGGTGGTGCTTCACTGCCTGTTGGTGGGGGGGCTTGTGGTATCCCACATTCTCCCAGCTTCTGCCATGAGGTCAGTGTACATGTCTATAAAACAGTTGAAGCTGTAACAGCTGGCCTCACGTGCTATGGGGGAGGGAAGGGGTGCAAGGACAGCTGGAAGCTGGGCTAGCTTGCAGGGCTGCAACCTCCCGGGAGATGCCAGCTTTGCTGCCAGAGGGATGCTGCTGCTGCTCAGGCAGAGGGGGGCAGGTAGTAACTTCACTGGAAAAGAGGTGGCAGGAGAAAGTAAGCATAAAACAGGGAGAGAGAGTGTAGGTGGTATCAGTTTTCCCATTGGAGATGAGGTAAGGGAAACAGCCTTTCGAAGGTGCAGGGCAGCTGGGACTCCAGGTGCACCATGACCCTGTTTAGTGTCACTCTTACACCTTTGGTATTTAGGCCACTTGCAGTTAACCATATCCTGCCTGTCAGAGTCTGATTTAATTTTTCTCACAGCATTCATGCAGTTTTTTTAGTAATCCTTGGAGTACTTCATACTCTTAAAACTTAATTGGGTTTTCTTTTTTCTTCCTCAACTTGGCATCTTGCAGTTGTCAACTTCCTGCCTGGCTTTTTCCCAGTAGGGATTACTGGCATGAATACAGCTCATGTTCACTTTTCAGGACATTACTTGTTTTAAGTGTCTTACTCACCAGCTGCTGAAGTTGTTATGTCTCTATCCTGTTTCACTGGTTCGGCGTGCTCTTCTCCCATGAGTTCCAGTGTTCAGACCGAAGGGGAAGAGATTAGATTAGCCACTCACTCTAGAAAAATGTCACTTAAAGCTGCTGCTGTTCCAGACATGCTAATTGCACCCACGTGTGCTGTATGAGGTTCAGTGTCTATTCCAGTCCCTATCATGACAATGAGTTCCTGGAGTTCTACACACAGAGAAAATCATATAAGCAGGTGCTAGCTATGCTACAAAGTAAAAACGCAGGCTGTCTTTTCATCTACATGTTGCATGCATTCCTGCTGACAGCTCAAAGCCATTTTGCTCATCTTTCCCTTTGAAACTGTCTTTATTTGCCTTAAAACTTTGTTTCTGAAGCTGAGGCATCAGGTCTGGGACTCAAATTGGCACGGATCTCAAGTCTTACTACACAGGCTTGCAGATTTTGGTAGCTTCCACCAACAGGTAGACTTCAGAGCCCTTTGTAGTGCTGCAAGGCTGCCTCACTGTGCGATATGAATCACAGTTCCTTAAAGTGATGCAGACATGAATAAGTCACATCTGCCTCCCAGATAATCCCTGTTCCACTGGATAGCAGGGTTTCTGCCAAATTCCTTGTGTTTCTACAGACAAACAAGGTGTTGATCTTTCAGGTGCTTATACCAATATGTAATAAACCTGTAAAGATGTACAGAGGTAGCAGTGCTTTGAATTAGTGACTTAACTAGTGGCAGGAGGAGGGGCACAGGTGGCAGCTTGTGAATTGAATGAATGCACATATCAATTATCTATCCTGGTTATCCTTGGACAGCTTCTCTGGAACCACAGACCAGGGTTGTGGCTGCTTTCTCTAATTGCAGCCTAGGCTGTGCCTGCCCTGGGCACTGAGCCCTCTTTCTAGGTGTGTAACAACATGACCCTCTTGGAGCAAAAACCCTTGTCTGGGCATATACAAACCCTGCATGTGTTTTTTGTTATGAGCCTTTCATCACGTCGTTTAGCTGATGATGAAGAGGATTGACCTCAATACAGTGACAGCAGGTCAGTCCCAGTGCTGTGGGGTTTGCAGTAGATGTATATGTTTGCATGGCTTCTCTGAGTCTTCCTCTCCCTGTAGCCTTGCTGCACTGCTGGGGAAATACTGCCCTGGAGCTCCTCCATCAATGCTAGCCATACATCCCTAGTAGAGGAAAGGAAAAGTTTTATTTCTGAAACTGGTTTTGCCATGGAAAGTTGACAGAACTCAGCTTCTTTTTGAAAATATTTATTTTTATCTGTAGTAGTACAGAAATAATTCCCAACTGTGAGACTTATAGTTTTACTAGTATGATATTCAGTAAATATACAGAAAATGTTTTATGCTGCCTTTAAAGTCCCAACAGCCTGTTAGCTCTTTGGCAAAATCAAGTGTCATACACTTCATACTTGCTTCTGCTTCCTTCCCCCAAAAGTCTAGGGCCTGAGTGGCTTACATTAGGGATAAACCATTTGGTTTCTTGAACTGATGTGTCCTATTTAGTTTCAGCATAAACCAAGTGCTCTTTCCTATCTCAGCTTTGCCTCTGGTGTCCTAGCTCTTTTGCCAGAGCAAAATTGTTTTCTCTTGATTATCAAATAGATTTTAGTGCTCGGCTGGGGGCTTTCAGCTTGTTGACCTCTCCTTTAGAAGCTGTTGATGGAGAAGACAGTCTCAATCATAACTTGCCACTAGCTTACAGATTTTACCAGGGAACACACACACACACACATATATATATGTGTGTGTGTGTGTGCATGCATGTGTGTGTGTGAATGATATAAATGTGATGTATATATATATCCTATATATTCTAGTAAGAATATCATACATATATCAGGTCTGGTATTTATATAAAAAATGAACAAAATCACTTGACCAATTGTGAGAAGAACATGATGTCCTCCAGCTTGCTTTTACGGATTTGTGTAGCTTCTCTTGGAAATTGTTATGGATAGCAGACACATAACTGATGGTAAGGATCACAAAAGTTTTGCAATTTTCCTGAATAAGCATTCAGCTGTTTTGCCAGAGCCTGTAATTTCACTTCCTTTTCTAGCCTGTAATGTTCTTATTGCTTGACCTTGTGTCCAATGTCTTATTTTGTTTTGTACTTCTAGTCTCATTCTTTGTTTGAACTCTCCTTCTAACATCTCTCCATCTCTCTCCGTTTGACTTGCGAGTGTTTGCATAATATCATGCACAGTCCATTTAGAGATATTTGACTAGTTTTGTACTGTTTTGAAAAACATCTGATCCCTGCTACCCCACTACACTAACCACAAGAGCAAATCTTGCTCTGATGCAAACAGCTCAACTTCTGTTCATGAGAAAAAGCACATTTTCCTTGTATAGATAGCTTGGCTTTTTTCTAACTTCTGCTTTCTGTGTTGAGACAGGGGTAAGCCAAAGAGAGAAGCAATTCATAAGATCCATCAGGCATTTTCAAAATTGGAGGGATTATTTTTAGTTTGGTCATGTTGCTTTCAGGACACAGTCCTGGCTCTGCTGCCATGATCCTTCCCCAGGTGGATGCCTCACCTGGTGAGGTGTGAAGCAGACATTCCTCTGCCAACCTTCACTAAAAGGTTAGATCAGGTTATTGTATTAAACACTACTTAGGCAGTTGCTGCTGTAACTCATTCTTCATGTTAAATTCAGCTGGCTTGCCTTCACCCAAGGTATTTCCAGTGATGTGCTGCCAACTTTCTCCAAGGGCCTCCTCAAAAGTCTTTCTTCCTTAGCTGGTGATACACAGAAAAAACCTCCTGTAAATATCTCCTTTTAGTGTATATATTTGCCTCTGCAAAGCACATAATGTCTGTTGTAAAGCTATCAGTCCCTGCACCTTCACTTCTGCCAAATTGGGCCTCTTTGACTCCCTGCCTACAGATGTGCTATTGTGTCCATGCCACCTGGGGCAGGGCGCAATGTCCCAGTCACCCTCTGAAGGGAGAGTGGCATTCCTTACCATCTCTTTGGGCTCTATAGAAGGAGGTGGTGGGAATGTGATCATGGGAGCAGTGGAAGTGGTACAAGTGGCCAGGCCAGAAGTGTGCTGGTGGTCTTGGGGAGGGCAGCATGTGACACCCAGCTGGGGATTGTGCCAACAGCCAGCACCACTCTCTGAGCTTCCTCTGATGTGGCAATGAGAGTTTAAACAAGCAGAAAGCATGGAGGAAGGTGTGGGGTGCTCCATAATTTTCTCCCATGTTTACTCTGATAAGCAACAGGTCTTTCCACTCTGAAAAATTTAATTTCCTTTCCTTTCAAAATACAGTGATGCAGAAGCTCAGGTTTCCTTCCACAGGGTCAGAAGAGCAAGGAGGGGTGCATGGACCAGCTGATGCCTGTGTTGGCCAGACTGTCCCAGTCTGGCAGAAGTGACTCATCGGTGGCATGACCCAGCTGCTCTGTGAGACTTGTTGAACTCTGGGGGAGCTTGTCTTCAGATCCTCTACTTCCTTGAAGATTTGCCTTTAGTCCTTGCCTTACCCCAGCCCTCTTCTGCATTTGCTAGCCAGTCTGGGTTGAAGTGGGGTGCCTCAGATGCCTTTCTGGCTCTGGTGGCTCCCTTGTTAGGGTGTGGGGAGCTGCCATTGCAGAGCTGGAGCTGCTCTCTCCACCTGGGATTCATTACATGCTGCTTCCTCTCCAGCTGCCAGGGGCCTGGACAGAGAGCAAGGAAATCGCACGCGAGGTGCTTGTAAAACCTTTAGCTCAGCCCTGTCTGCCACTGGAGGAAGAGCTGGCTGAGCCTCCCTCCCTACGGGCTGGGCTTCCTGCCCTAGGAAGTCCCCTGCTGTAAGGCAGCCCAGGAGACCCACCGTGGGGATCTTAAACTGCAGCCAGTCAGCGCTGGCTGGGTACAGGGTCAGAGCTATGGGTTTGAGAAAGCCCTAAGAACACTTTTGATTATACATCAGAAAAAAATTTAAATAATTCTGCCTGCTCCTCAGCTCTGTGGTTTGCCTAAACTGACTTCTCCCTGGCATACACGGGAGTTTGATCTTTGAGAAGTCTATCTAAAAAGCCCACATGTAAAAACTTCACTGTTCCAGTGATAGGATCATAATCTGCCTTTGATCCCATAAATTGCTGAACCGCAACTCTATCCGTTGCCCAAGGACTGCAGGAAATGTACACAGGGTTATGCAAATCTCCAGGAGAGGGAATGTTTTGCAGGGCTGCGGGGCAGGAGAGGGGAGAAGATGGCTCATGCCGCAACCGTCGGTTCCTGGATTGCAGCTGGATAGTTTGGCAGTCTCCATGCTCTCCTGTGTCACCCTGCTGCCAGTTCCCACGGCTCCTACCCCTCTCTGCTCACCGGCCAGTTGTGCAAATCTGGAGCAGCGAGGTTTTTCAGAGCTCTCCCTGTGTGGGCTGGTGGCATTTAAAAGCAGAGTCTGCAAGCTCGGTCCTTCATCTGCATTTTTCTCCAAACCACCACTGTGAGTGCAGTCTTCATGTTTCACCTCTAATCCCCACGACTTTTGCCGGTTAGGGATATTTGTGTTGGGGTGGGTGAATCTAATGGTAAGACACAAAGCAGTTTCTTTGGCAACCTTGAGGGGAGATAAGCCTGCACCAGAGTCCAGCTAAGGCAGGACATAGCAACAACACAGCAGGGACACAGCCCACAGCTGGTGAATTGTCAGGCAGAACTTTACTTTTGTGTACTTTTGTGTAAAATGTGAATTTTCCTCTTTCCCAGACTTGTAAGAGAAAACTCAAACTCTTGTAAAGAGGCAGATTGGGTGTAGTGTGGGAGTACATCCATCACCACATTCACAATAACGGTGTTTTACATCCTAACCCAGGCTCAGGGTAGCAGATCCTGTTAAAAAAAACCCCAAAACAACAGAGATCCGTCGACCCCTTCTCCATTCTTTCTTTCATGCTTTCTTTTCCTTTTTATTTTTTTTTTTTTTCCCTTCTGGTATGTAAGTTAAGTGACATGACACTGGACTTTGGTACTTCACCCGATTTACTTTAATTTGCATGTTGAAGAAAGATGTCAAAAGGGCAAGATGAGCCCACCATCACGCAGCTGCCCTGGCAGGACTCCAGAGGCAGGCTCCGCTGGCGGCCGTGCCGTGGTGTAGTGCTGTGCCAGGGAAGGCTGTGCTGCATCCAGTGCACAGCTCGGCCTTTTCCATAAGCCGCCTGTGCTGCACAGGTACCGGGCTGCACACACCAGAATGTGGGGCAGTGCCGCATCAGCTGGCCAGGAGTTTGTTTTGCTGTTTCTGTTTGTTTTTTTCACCTCGGTGATAATTCTTACCCAATGCGCGATCTCTGCTCTGTGTACTTTACTACTCCTTGTGATAATCAAAATCCGGCCCTGAACTTTTT
>JAOXXN010000395.1:102624801-102639226 GCA_026770055.1 Myrmophylax atrothorax | reverse complement strand
AGATATTTGCATTGTCCCAGCCCTCAAATAAACACAGTGACTTTTCCATGGCAAATTTACAGTCTGGATATATGAGACAGGTGAAAAAGGAATGGGGAAAAAACAAAGAAATGAAGCAGCCTGCTCAAGGTGTGTTAAATGTTAGCAAAGCCTAGAAGAGATACTAGTGCTAAGCTGCCACCCTCTGCACCATTCCTTGGGCATGGTCACTTTTTATTTAAAAACTAACACAGTGTTAACAGAACTCCACTGGGGAAAATACTTCTAAGTATTTTGACTTACCACTACGAAAAAACCCAAACACATATATACATAAATACATACAACTTTGCTATAACCCCGTCTAACAAGATTTTTAGGGTCTCACTGGTGCTGTGACTGGCTGCTGTGCTTGTGACCAGAATGCCACCATGCAGTGCTTGGTAAGAGAAAGGCCTCTCCGAGGGATTCACTTGTGTAGCCACACGCGAAGCTGACCAGCACAAACCCTCATGATGAACTGAAACTAGACACACAGTAATTTGAGATCTGTGTTCTGCTCCTTCAAGGCAAATGGCTTTTCCTCCAGCAGGCTTAAAGCTCACTTTTAAGGCTGCTGAAGGCAAACTGGGATGTGGACTTCATTTATACTTCAGACATACAAAGGAGGCGGGGGGAAGGGGAGGGAAGAGAGAGAGTCTTTTCACATTTTTTCAGAAACTGTAGGAGAGAGCTCTGTGAACACACACAGCCCAGACTTTCATTTTGTTCCCAGAACTCAGCTCAGCACTGCCAGGAAATAACCGTGAGCTGGAAGATTCACTAAGCAGAATATTTTCAGCATATTGCGCAGGGAGTTTTGCACACAACTCTCATTATTGTTAGCAAGGCTTGCGTGTCTAATTCTATGCGCACAGTGCTGAAAATGGACCCCTTGGTGTGTCTAGTCATTTATGCAACCCAATATGCAAACCACTCAACTGAAAGGACTTTTCAATAGTAGGAGGAGCTACTTCGGGAGCTTTCATGTGGTTCCCATTGTTATGAAAACTCTTCCCACTGAGTATATTTGGGAACAGCTGCCTCATCTGGAGCTTGGCCACTCTGATGATGCTTCCCAAGACTTGAGAAGGGGAGAAAAAATGGTCTCTCGACTTCTTGGGGAAAAAAACCAAGAAAGATGAGGTGGGCTTTTCCTGAAAACCTGCACCAAATGAGCTGGAAAACACATCCCAAGCATGAAGAAATGTAAATACAACTTGTTGGTGATGGATGGGAATGTGCCCCTTTCTTTCAGAGAAGAAGAGCTTAATATTCAGAGATGTCAGCAGAGGGAAAAGGAAGTCCTTGTCCTTGGCTGCCTAGCGACTGGCTATTTGCCTAAAAACCATCATCCCAGCTGACTGCGGGATGCATGCTGATGCTGTTCTCTATTGTTGCCACTCCTGCTGTAGCTGCGGCTGTATCTAGTCAAGTGTCACTGATTCCTCGCCGCTCAAAAGCAAGGGGTCTGTTAATGTGCAACCCATCAACAACCAACTCTGTCATGGAAGTTATGTGGAAAAAAACCCCCAAACCAAAGCATTCAAAAAACTGAAAGGAATCTCTCCAGAAGGCACAAAGCCTTATCAATAGCCTAATTTTTGTTTCCAAACCCACACTGCTTTTAGTGTTCCAAGGCAGAGTGCTTGTTTCGCTTACTCAGTCAAAACCTCCAGTGCCAAAGAGAAAGGCCAAGGTGTAATGAAAAACCGAAAAGTAAAAATAGACCAATACTTTCTTAAAATAAAAGTCTGCAAGATTTGAAGCCAAACACCAAGAAAATAAGTGGAATTGCAAAGGTAATACTCAAAACACATTAGAAAAGAACCGGAGAAATCTTGAACAGCTAGGGAGATGAGGTACAGGAGGAAAAAACATAAACATGCAAATTGATGTGTTCAGCTAACAGGATACCAACAAAATGTATAAAACCAAACAACAAAAAAATCTCGACCCATCAAAATGCAATCATAATGGATTTAAACACCTATATAATGTTATTCATGTCTGCTTTCTACTCTATACAGGGCTATACAGCACACTCAGCACTGTCATATCTGAATGCCTTCCAGTAATGCATTAAGCAACATTATTAACATCCATCATATGCTTTGCTGTCACCCCTTCCCCAGAGGGAGAAGTGTGTGTACTGCAGTGGTTTGTTTTTATAGTTTGAATTTTTCCCTTTCCCCCCCTCCTCCCTCCTTGCTGTGACCTCTCTTCCTTGTCTATTTGGGAAGAACTGCTTTGGTATAGCTATTTTGATGGAATTCAGCTATTATGGAATGCCTCCTCACTATTACTGTTCTTAACTAGAGGTCGCAGAATGTTTTTCTAGGAGAGATGCTTGCCAGCGAATTTCCTTGTGTCTCTAAGCCCTCAACATACTCTTCTAAAACATTCTTAAAACCAGACTTGGACTATGCACTATGTACTGTGTTCAAGCAGTAAGTTCTTGCCTGTGTCTAAGAATTGCACAGGACCTGCTCTGAGTCTGTAGAGCTCTATGTATCTCTCCCCTCCACGTCTTCATAGGAAAAGAAATGAAACCACAAAAAGAAAGAACCGCAAACACAAACAAAAAAATGGTGTTACTGTCATCTGCTTTGCCTTGGAAGGCGACTGTATGTGTAACAAGAATAATGAAATATAAGAAAATAACAAACCCCACCTGAAGTCATGTGAAAAGTCATCACATAGAAGCCAGGGGAGTTTTGAGAAGGGGCAGCATTTTTTGGCCTTAAAACACCAAGTGATGTATTTGCATTTCAACTTTGACAGGCCCCAGGGTCTAACAAGTGACAAAGGAGGCATTTTAGGACTGTGACTTATCAAATACCCTTACTGTGAAAACACCTGGTTGATTGGCAGGGCACAAGCTAGGAAACAGAATACCAGAGACTTGCTCATTGCCCCAGAAACAAGTGGCAGGAACAATAGCTGAAATTACAGGGACATAGCCTGACATTTGCGTTGCAGATGTTGGCTGGGCACTATGCATATGAAGCAATCCTGCCATAGAGCTGTCACAATCCATTTCCAGGCCAGGATGGACCAGCATTTTAGCCTATTCATGTTGACAGACCTACATTTAAATAACGCCAAGCATGACAAAAGCCAGGAAATTCAAAGTTAAAGTTACTGCTCAAGTCTTAAGCTCAGCTATTAAGGAGAAAACAGCCAAATGGAACAAACTGGGGAAGGAGCAGTCATTGCTTTGAGTCATATATACTTATAGGAGTGATATCATTGAAATTAATAGGGCTGTCTGCACGAGCAAATGCTGTTCATTTGGATTAAAGCAGTTTCCATGTGTTCTCTGACTTTCTCCGTTTTTATAAGCACACTTAATGTTGGGGTTTTTTTTGCCCCTAACTAGATCATTTCCTTGCTTGTGGATTTCTCATTTTGCCTTGCTAGCCTCTGGGCACTGGTAGGGCTTTCCTTGCTGGCTTTCCTTGGAGAAACCTTGCATATGGAGAAGTCCCTTCTGGGGAGAAAAGAAAACCAAAAGAAGAAAACGATGAGTTGGGCATATGGCCAGAGGCATGTAGCCAGGGGAATTTCAGCAGGACTCAGCCACGTGCCAGGCTGGTGACTGTCCCTCTGCACCCCTGCCACAGCCCATTCCAGGACGAGGCTGCCTTGCTCCTGAATGGAGCATTGGGGAAGCCCTGCAGAGGGAAGGCAAATGGTTTTCCTTGCTTGTGGCTGAGAGTGAACTCATGGGTCTCCTTTTCTTTTGCCATGCACAACTATTACAAAAAAATGTACTTTTCCTTAACGTTTTTCTTTTGTGTCTAGCCTTTACTGCTTAAGTTTTCCTTTGAAACAATCAAAACAAACCAAACCAACAGATGGTGTGTAAGCATTGCATAACTTGCCAGAACTGGCTGAATTTGCAGAGGCTCAGATGCTAAGCAGTGAGGTTCCTGCAGATTTTGAGGTCAACCTTTATTCGCAAACTAGCCCAGAGGACTATCATATACACGCAAGAGAGTTACAGTGACTTGTCCTGTCAGAGCCTTGGCTTTCTGTTTTGGTTCTTGGTTGGCCTGGCTTGTCTCACCACTAAACCCACATTACACCTGACTTGTGGTGAATCAGGCCCACTGTTTTCTTCCGATGATTATCTTACAGATTGAAGCCACAGTACAACCCCAGGTGAAAGAGAAACTTCTGAAGGGGAGTGTGTGTGGGGGCAAAATAAAACTCTTTGGTTCTTGCAAGAAGGTCAATGCCCCTTGTGAAACAGAAACAACAACAAAAAAAATCCATCAAAAGCCAGGCTGAGGCCACAGGAGTACGTTTCTGTGCCCACTGCTGCTGGGAAAAAAAAAAAAAAAAGAGGTCAGAGCTGTGCAGGGAGCCAGGTCTGTTGCTGTTAATTTTGTGTGTAAATGGTTACAACAGAGGCCTGAGCCAAAAGTCACCAAAATCAGTGCAGAGGCTCTGACTATTTGAAATTGTGCAGGGGAGAGGTAGGAGGACCAAGCAGACGGTTGAGAAGAAAACAAAAAAAATTGTCAACAGTTGATTTCACTTGAGGCTCAATCCAAAGTGTCAATCAACTTGCACAAGGTGTTTAGCCTTGGATTTGTAACATCTTTTATTTTTTTATTTTTCTGGGAGCTCTAGAATTTGTAGCCAACTTCCTTGTAGCAGCAAAATACACTGAAACCATATCAAGTATCCTAGATTAAACTGTGAGTAGTGTTCAACTGCCTGTCACACATGCCACGGCTTATCCAAAACTGATTTCAGATAAAATCAGAATATACTATACAATAAACAATTAATGATGGAAGGGAAGCCACATTTCTTTCTATACTGGCATTTCATCATGCAGCCACCGAACCACAGCTTGTTTTTATACAGAGCAGCAGACTCCATTTCCCAGCTAGAAACATTCAATCCCATCTGGTAGATTCATTACCAGCTAGATAATACCCAACGTATCTATGTAACATACAAGCTACTGTCAAACAGCAGCGAGCCGTCTCCCCCAGACAGCTGTTTTGCACAAGGGCCGCATTGTGTGAAGGAAGCAGGAGTCGTTTTACGTGGAGCGCTGTGTGTGTGTGCGGGGGAGGATGAGCCTTCTGTCAGCTGCCATGGCATCGAGAAAACCTCGCTCATCACACGTTCTCATTATTTTGTTATCTGGCCAAACACATGCTGGGGATGTCAGGCTGAAAACAAAGGATGCGTTCCCTGCTCTGGTTACATTTCATTAGGAAAAGCAAAGCAAACACACCTCGTCTCCTTTCCTCCCTCTCTTTAAAGTTTATAGAGGTATCAAAAAGACTTATTTCAGAGCAGGGTTAATAACAACCAGGCTTTTGTTTCTGGCAGTGCTGAGCGGGCAGAGTGGCCCTGGCCATATGTTTTTCCTTGGCACCAGGTAGAGTGGGGAGTGCGGAGCCGCAGCAGAAAGCCTGTGCAGCCTCTGGGGGAGGCGACTGCCACGTGCAGGAGCCACAGACAGCATCCCACTTCAACAGTGACTACTAAACCCAGGTGACCCTTCTGCTCCTTCCATTTCCAGGGATCACAAGAAGTGCCACTCACAGAAATGAAGAGGAGGAATAACCCGCAGGGCACATGCTTTTTGTGCTGTAAGGAGGCACTGGGAATAGCCAGCCTAACTCCTCCTCTATCCTCCCCATAACTGACTCCTCCCATTAACTGACTGCTCAAAAAATAGCCTTTTAAAACTGTCATTATCAAAGACAGCGAGACATTGTAAGAAAATTCTGTACACAGATATACCTGCATCTATCCACCTTGTAAAATCCATTTCATGTTCTTTCCTCAAGATGAATAACTACTTTGGTGGACAAATAAAATACTCACAGGTTTTTCCAGTATTATCAGTTCACGGAATTATAGAGTGACAGAATAGGTTGGGTCAGAGAGAATCTTTAAAGATCATCTAGTTCCAGCACCACTGCATAAGCACAGTGTGGTAGTTTGGTGTTAGTTTTAGCTCAGCCTCAGTTTGGCAGAGAGTGTGATGTGGTTTGAAGGGGACAAGCAGCATCTGACTTAAGCAACCAAAGAGATATTTCATATAATTTTGACGTAAAATCAAGTATAAAAGAAAGTGTAGGAGGTGCCTAGCTCTCTTTCCCCTTCATGGCTGGGTGCTGAGCAGACCTGCTATCACCCTTGCTGGGGGTGTTGTGCCTCGTCACCACTTCACAGGTGTTCGGTTTGGGAAGTACTTTTTTTTTTCTTTTGTCGTTGGTTTTCTCCTCTCTTGCCGAGTGTCCTTTAGGGGGAGTTTGTTGGGGTGTTTTTGTGGGCTGAGGTGGTGGAGGTCTGTGTTGTTTGGGTGAGCGACTTGGTGGTTGCTCTTGTTTTTTCCACGTTTGTACATATATGTGTTATATCATAGTCTGTTTTTAATTGTCTCTCTTTTGTATAAATAAAAGAAATTTGCCATTTTGGGTTTTGTTTTTTTTTCCTCCCCCCTCCCTTTCCCTAGAGGGGACTCTGATAGACTATTGGGCAGTTGGCATTTTGCCAAGCTAAACTAAAACACACAGACATGTTCCACTAGACCAGGTTGCTCAAAGCCCCATCCAACATGGCCTTGCCACTTCCAGGGATGGTGCATCCACAACTTCTCTGGGCAACCTGTTCCAGCGCCTGACCACACTCATTACAGAATACGTTTTCCTTATGTCCAGACTAAGTTGTTTTGGCAAAGAGAAAGCAATTGAGCTTTGTGGCTTTGACTTATAAATGTTGTGTATTTCCTATTTGTTGTGTGTTCACGCTTCTTTTTCAGTCTAGAATCTTGTAGTTCATGAGGTTTATTTCTTGCATAGTAACAACAGAAACCCTTTTATTGATACATGTTTAAAGAGATTTTTGAATGTATTGCTGATGTAAATTAAAAATGAGATTCAAATATTCTAAAATTTGGACAACCTGAATCTGCCTCAAAGATCAAACCTTCTACATTTTTCCTTCGGGAGAAATCATTAACCTATTATATAACAGTAATTGTGTAGAAATGTAAACCTTTACGTATCTTAAAGTTATCTCATACTTGCCATTAAAGTCGATTTCTAGTTGCTTACAATAGTGAATATCTAGATCAAACTTATTCATTCATTGAGTTGAATGGGAAGTACCAGTAGAAGCAGCTTATGCATTTCTAAGAATGTAATTTTTTTTCCAGTGTTAATTGCTTTTCTTTCATAAATCAAAACTTTCACGTCTCAAAAGAATTCAAACATCTCTCTTCTTGAAAGAAGGATTTAGAAATTCAGAAGTAATCCTGGAGTGGAAGCAGTACTCCTTGCTTTGGTAGGAGTTAATTTGGGGGTCAGAAAAGTGATATGTGTATATCCAGGAAAATATGCTTAGGTGTGCCTAAACCACACAAAACTGAATTCTCTATATGCAGCTACTCCTTAGTGTTTTCTAGAAGCTCCCTCCTAGAATTTGAAAAAGCTTCATTCACAAGGAGTGTGCTCCTAAGCTCACAGGTTTACCTATGACCAAAAGTCGATAGCTAACAATAGTACTGCTCCTTGTAATGGAAATAAATGGAAAAAACTTCCATTTTTGTTGGGAGAAAAAGAATCTGGACAACGAAGCACATGTTCAGTCCTTCTGCCCTAACTGGAGTCAACGACTAAGATGTGAGCTACTCAACCCTCAAACCGTCCTAGTACTGAAAGCTCATTAGACATTTCCATTACCTTACAGGTAGGGTAATATTTCTGGCAGCAGTGACAAGATGTAGTTTGCATGTGTGTGTTTTTTATCAGACATAAGAGCTTGTTTTACTGGGACGATCAAAGTCAAATGAGAACTGCAAGGGAGATGAAGGGAGGCTGAAGAGTGGAAAAGAGAGAACAACTTGGAAGCAAAGCTGAAATTTCTTTCAGTTGGGAGAAACATCCAAATACTCTGATGCCAATCACAATCTGAAAAGGCAACTAAAATATTAATTTAATGAAAAGGAACTACAATCTGTTAAATTATATTCTAAAGTTATGAGAAGCGATTTCAAATGGAAGAGTTAAGAAACAGTAATACTACAAGATCCCTAACCACACTCTCCTAATTACTCATTGAACTATGCAATCCCAAGAGCTAATACTACCAGAGTTTCAGAAGTGCTGAGCATTTGCATTCCCTGTCAGCTTTAATAAGCGTTGCTATATAAATACATGCAGTCCTTTTGAGAATCACAACCATAGTTTCATTAGCTAAATAAGAAAGGGCACAATACAGAATTCACTGGAGTAAATTTGACCTATATTAAATACTTCTTTGCAGTTGCAATATTATTGTATGCAGTTACTTACTGTCCTCAGGTAAGTTGTTTTCACGTTCTTCTCTCTCCATCTGTTGGCACCAACCCTCCATACGATCCCTCTCTGCCTGAAGTAGCTTTAGAAACCAGTGGCCATCTCGTGGGCACACTGACCTTTGAACAGCTTCCAGAGGATCTTCAGTAATAGAGTCAATCCAGGGGTCAGGAGGAGGTAAAATTGATGGATCAAAATCTGTCTCAAAGTCATCATCCACTGCACATGCATGGTAATGGTTTCCTGACCCTTGTATGCTAACAGTAGAGGTGCTTGCATCTCGGGAAAATTGTCTTGATATTTGCCCAGAACATGTATTGTCCTCTTGAGGGTCGATTATTTCAAAGTTCTCATGGAAATCCAGGTCTGCTTGCACAGCTGTTGTTACACTGTTAGATCGTGTAAACCTGCGAAAGCTTTGGAGAGCACAAACAGAGCACGTTTAGAAACCTTTTTCTAGGTAACTCGGTACGGAAGGAATTATTAAGGATCTGCCCCTCTTTCTAAGACTGGCAGTCACACCTCTGAGTGCTACACTCTGGTGTTTTTTCTTGAAATGATCCACACGAACTTTTTTTCTCATTGCAAGAAAACAAACAAGCAACTCTCTCTTTCTGTGCAAGCTCACTGTTTCTTGAGGGAAGTACCTCTAATTGTTGTGTAATTTAACAAAGCCAGAAGCTAGCCCAAGAGTCAGCTAACATTGTCGGTAGCTCAGGATTTTAGGTTAGTGATTAATGGAAAGTTAAAAGGGCCAATTTTTCAGAAGCGGTTTATCTTCCAATTTTTAAAACTCACACCGGTTTGAAGTTACACATCCAAACTCACAAGACACATTCAAAAATCATACATATGAGATTAATAAGAGAGTAATAGCAATGAGTCTACTATATAAGTAATATACATTGCACTTATTAAAAAAATAAGCATTTTTAACTCAGGTAAGTACTTTTATTGCTTCTTCATAATTATGTATCTGCCATCTCTCACAATTTTAGTGCCCATTGCCAGTATTCAGATACTTTGTTTTTCACATTCAGTTTCAAAATGGTCTTCTCTTTTTCACCAAAGCTAGCATTCTGCCTCTGTCTATGCTGTCCTCATTGTGATGGATGCTACCCTGTAGGTATCTTCCATTCACCTTGCATAGTTTCCCTGTGTTGGAGCATCTGAGGGCAGAGAACCAACCCTGAGGGTAAAGGCAAAAGCAGAGGAGAGAGGAGGTTTGGGGATTTGGGTTTGGGTGAGTTTTCTTTATACAAACAGCACTCAAAATTCTGCAGTCCAAGTCATCTGAGGTAAAGAGGCTGACAGAGGAGGAACAAGGGAAGTGTAAGAACAGAGATACCTAATGCTATTGCAGGGGGTGGTAGTGAGAACAGATTTGACAAGCAGTAAAGTGTGGAGAGAATGAATGGAAAACAAGTGAGGCAGACATCTGTCTTGGTCCATGATGAAAAAGAAGGTAGAACCATAAAATAATTAACATAGATGTTTCTTGGATTAGTAATATTTAGGCTTCAGAATTAACATAATTTTGAACTGAATAAGGACAGATTTTGATCCCTTCTTCTTACTCATCCAGGATGCCTGTGTACTCGTGAAGCTGATAGTTCGTTTCTAATTTGTTCACGATCTCACATTTGCACTTGAAATTACTACTGTTTCCCTGAGATATTTTGGCTGTTTTGCCCTTGCCAGTTCTGTTTTAATGAGAGCTCAAACAGCAATGAAAATGCTGAAGAGATGGTGGAGCTGGAGGCTGGGTACCATTTCACTCCCTTTCATTTATATTCCACCTTCCACTGAAGAGCAATAGCTAATTAGACAAGCACAGCTGACAGCAAAATTTCATCAAGTGTATTTAGTCTGCATTTGGGAGACAGAGCCGATGGAATGATACTGAGGGAGAATTTCATGTCCTATATGCCTGCTGCATCCAGATAGCTCAGGAGGAGTGCAGCAGACTTCAAGGAGAACTGTAATACGTCCTGCCGATAGAGGAAATTAGTGGCTGTTGATCTGAGGCTTTGAGAAGAGGAAAGCAAAGCAAATCAGGAGTTGAGAAGGGTTCTCCAAAGTAAAAAAAAGGGAATTCCTCTAAAGAAGAAAGCTCCAATTAGCTTCTCAGCCACACAAGTATTGGAAAACTTTATTAACAGATTGTATAAATATTTTTTCTATAATGGCCTAGAATTCAAATATTTTATTGTAGTGCCTGCTGTTTGCAGTTCTTTTGAAACAGGTGTTAAATGATGCAAAAAGTCATGGTTATGCCACTGTAGTTGTCCACAATATGCACCAGCAAACTGAAAAATATGGAGCAAGCATTATCAGCTTGGTAGTATTTGTCCTTTGACAAGCAGATAAAAGCATTTTTCTATGGACTGATACAGCAGAAGTAGTTAGAAAAGGAGGACAAGGATCACTGGATAGATGGTATGACTTCCATAGCAGAAAAGATTTAGATGGCTGAGGAAGACTTTGAGAGACCTGTGAAATCCTGACTACGTGATGTTTCACTATTTCTCAGAGTGCAATAACTCTGGTGGGAAAGGCAGCCAGCTGCAAGGATTAGAGGTCTAAAGATCTACATTTAGTGAAAGGAAGTATTTCTTTGCACAATGTGTAATTAATTTGCCACAGAATCCTGGAAAAACAAAAGGTAAAAATAGGTTCAAAGAGAACCTGATCAAATCACAGGAGATAGATCCAGGAAAAGCCATTACACAGATGTCATATCTGGCATAGGAAGTCCCTGAACAACAGAATAGTAAATTGGGAATGTCTACTGAGGGAAGTAGTGTTTAATACACACACTTTCTACTTCACACATGCTCCTTTATACTTTTTCTAACTATCTGCTACTGGTCCCTGGCAGAGAAAAGCTTTTATATTGATATTAGGTTAGCAAGACATCAGCTTTAGGCTGACATTACAGTGAAAATCTATTGGTCCTATCTATGCTAGTTTGTATAAAAATTGCTTTAATTTGGCCACCAGCCTGACAAATCCCTTATCTGCACTGAAGTGTGTGCATGCATACACACACACAAACACAAACCCATGTGTGGTCACATAGGTACATGCTCACACAGGATTTCTTTTTAGTCATTTAGTCAGGGCTCACAGAGAACCAAGGCATCAGTACACAGTGTATTCTTCCACACCTTCTGCAGAACTGGAGAGAAATGCAAATGCCTTAAGCCTGGCTTGCTTGTCTCCATTCCCATACCCCCACACCACAGCCACCTTCTGCTTTGCTCAGCGTCCTAGACTCTGATGGCCTTCTGTTTCAGATGACCATTTGTATTTCAGTTAACACCCTGGCTTTTCAGTGTACACCAAAACCCAAATGTGAAAATATGTCTACTTGACAGGAGGATGTATTGCTGGAGGCACACACTTGAAGTCTTTCAGGAGTGTACTCTTACTGGTTTCAGTATGAGCTAGTATCACCAAAACCAGACTCTTCTTAACAAATAAAATCTTGCTTGGCAGGTTCTTGGCAGTGGATTTTGTAACCTGTCTTCAAAAGAAAAACAACTTTGCAATAGAATATAACATCAGTTCAAAATTATAAAACTACTTCCAAGGAAATGTATGTTGAATAAAATGGAAATGCAGGAAGGCATCCACTATCTGCCTGTCTCCAGCTCATCTATAAAAAATGCCTATTAGTTGGTAATTTTACCCTCTGACACAGCTTCCTCACTCATTTCTAGAATGTTTTTCTCTTACAAAATACTGTTTGTGTCCCATATGAGCCTTTTTTTGCTTTGCTCTCCATTAAAACTCCATACTATAAGAGAGCTGCTGAACCTAATGCCTAAGTTTTCATTCATTGTACCATAGAAAAGATTGACAAGTCTAGCTAAATAAAAAAAAAATGTTGCCATAAATTGCTGGTAATTGTTAAAAACAGATTTGCTTCTTCCTCTGCTTTCAGACTGGGCCCTTCCGTACTCAGTTGTGTCCTGCAGGCACAAGATGTAATAATTAGAGCTTCAGAGAACTGCAACAGATATCTGGCCTAAGGTGCAGAAAGCCATGAAACCTCAGACTGGATAAACCAGTATGGAGCACAACAGAGTGATGTGTTTTTTGAACAACAACATGGTCACTTGTTAGCATTCAACTCTCAGCTTCTAAGTTATCTTTTGCTTTCTTTTGCAAAACATTCACAATTCAACTTAGAGAACTTACTTTGGTCCTAAAAAAGCCCAAACCCCAGAAAAGATCTTTTTCAAACCAAGCGATGTATGGTGAATCTCAGAGGCACTTACATTAAATTCAGTCTGCCTTACTTTACCCATTGGCTGTACATTCCCACTGATGGGCTTCTCTGCTAAGGTTGCAGCTGCTGTCAGCAGAACAAAACAAACTGCAGAAGGAGTTAGCAGATATGGTACCATGTCTTCTAATGGCAGGAACAATATTTCTGCTCCAACTCCATTCTCTACAGCAGTATTCTTACTTCGGAAACTACTACATTGTTTCAGCATTCAAAAATTCTTGTGATGGCAAATCAAGTACAAACTGGTTGACTTCAAATTGGTTGACTTCTAGCAATTCAATTATCTTCTGTAAGTGAAGAATAGAAGGTGGTCCTTTGAGGTCAAGAAGAAGTCACAGATAGGGAGAAAGGACAAACAGAAGTGGATAGAAATGGATGTCCCTGAGATTGCGCTGACTAGCTTGATTAGATAGACATTTCAAAATTGCCCTGGAAGGGGTGGGTCATGCTAGGAAAAGGGAGGAATAGTTCAGTTAGGGTTTTGTCAGCATCATGCAGAAGATCAGGTGAGAGAGAAGAGAGTAATAGCAGGAAGATCATGAGGTTAAAAACTGCAAACCAATTTTTTCCCAAAAGCATGACTGGGCAGGTGTACTCTAGAAATGCTAGAAATCACAGAGTTGCAGTTAGGGAATGGGTATGAAAAAGATTATTGAGACCAGGCAACATAAAGAACTGATGATAAGATGAATAGCAGCAATTGATCCAGTTGTAATATGGTCAGCAGTAGGCACATTTATCCTTTGAGCAGTACTAGAAGAGTAGGCAGACTGAGGCATTTGTCTTGGCAGGAAGCCCAGGTTACAAAGAGTGAAGGGCCAGGAAAAGGTCCGAGAAGAGATGGAATATCGAAGGAGAAAGCTGTCCTCTGAAGATGCTCTGGTTTTGAATTACTTAGATCAAGAAATGGAGGTAAAATCTTTTGCTTACTTGATCCAAGAAGAAAAGTGGGAATATTTAAAAGGATATGAGGAGGTAAGACTCCGTAGCATGAGCGTGACAGTTGTATGAGGTGAGGGAAAGGGGGAGGAAAGAGTAGAAAGCAAAGAAGAGGATTGAAACTGTGGTAAGTCTTCAGTGCATTAGGCAAAGAACTTCCTTATTTTGCAACAGTGCACTTAATAGCTTAGACTGGCAAGGAAACATGATAAATGTACCGTATTTATCCTTTATGCTGTGTCATTCTTCTAATTTTATATTTATTTAATATTTCTGAAGCCAGGAATATTTTTAAAAACATTCAGTTATCAAAGATTCAACTTAAAACGGCTTTTTTAGGCTTTGCAGATGTTATGGTGCAGGAGCAGAGAAGAATGCACTGTATTTACAATTCTATTCCTGTAACAGATAATCAATATATTGTGCTCTGCTATGTCAGGGAAAAAAAAAAGAATACGAGTGCCCAACTGTGATGATAAACCCTTTGTGTCTTGAGTGCACTCATTTTCTAAGGATTAGGGGCTGTCCTTTATCAGTCAGTTCACTTCTGAAAGTCCATGATAGATTGCTGCTTGCTTGTCTGCTCCAAATAGCAGCAAACTCAACTTTATCAACAAGGAAACCCCCAAACACAGCTGTCAGAAAGTAATGCAGAAATATTGCTTTCTCAGGGCAGACTCTCACAGGCAAATCTTACCTTTTTCTCTAGAGCAATAAAAACTGCAGGAGAAAGAGGACTTTGGAAGTAAGGTATTTACAAACAGCTATTTCTTTCGTTCTTTGCCAGGGAAGGGGAGGGTTGGGCTTTTGGGGTAGTTATTTCCTTTGTGCTCAG
>JAOXXN010000395.1:102609640-102624755 GCA_026770055.1 Myrmophylax atrothorax | reverse complement strand
ATCTAGTGCTGGAAGAGTTGCGGGTAAATGGAGCTAAGGTCTAACACATAGAAAAATGTCTGCTAGCAAGAGATGTTTTAGCAGGTTAATGAGGAACTTGGTAACAGCCTAGCAGGGTCATTGCAAGATCACATTTATTTTTGCTGAAATCTCTTTAGCGTTTTAGAACCACAAGAAGATACTCTGCTACTTTACAGGGAGATTTGGTTGAATTGAAAATGGTGTAGATAACGTGCTATTTTTGAGTATTTTTAGCAGATGTGGGAAAAAGCTGATATAAAAATGGACATCTCCACTCCCTTCTACAGTTGGTGAGCCAGAGGAGGGAGAGGGCTTGAATTTTATCAGCTCAGATTTGCTGCACCCAGGTTTTTTTCTGGAGGGATTGCAAGGGTAACTCTTCCCTCACTGGCCACTGAGGCTTTTCATATTACATGGCATGGCACAGAAAGTTATCAAGAAACTGATCCAAGATCCAAAAGTTATGCTCTGTCCAAACGGCTTGGGAAAAGTGAGTAAAACTTGGGTGGATGCTTGGAGGCACACCAACACTGGGCAGGCCTGCACACTCAGATGCAAGGGGAGAGTTTGGCTTTTCTTCAGCCCCTGAGTCCAGTTTCAGGCAGGAATTAAAGTCTTCAGTTGTGGTGAAACACTTAAAAACTTTATGTGCTGGAAAGTGCTATGCACAGTTATGCTGCCCTGCAATTTAACTGCAATTTGTCATCAGAAAGCTCTTTGTACTTTTGTGACAACTGTTTTGTTTTTGTTTTTCTTTCAAAATTTTTTTCTGAGCATATTTGTTTACTGATTCACAATATACTGCAAATTGGCCAGAGAACCGAGTTTTACAGGCTTGCTTTGTAATCTCAACAATTTTTTGCAAGGGAGCAGTTGTAATGCAGAGATGTCTGGGAGAGATACCTGAGTAAAAGCAATCAGTTTGGCTCTGCCACTGTACTGCTATACATGGTTGAAATTATTCTGCTGAAAATCAAGGTAAACTTTTCTCCATCAGTTCTATGCTGTTGCAGCCATCCCGAGACTAATACTCCAGCTGCAACACTGTCCACTGTTTAGGTAGATTTTCTGGGGAAAAAGTGCTTATGACAAGTGTATTGACCTTCAAAATATGTGGCACTTCTCTCCCAGTTCTCTCACTGGTCCTGAAAAATCCTCTCTGAGAAATAAGACCTACAACATTTATAAGACTCAACTTTTCAGCTGGGTGATCTAACAATTCATCCAGGAAGCAGGCTTATGTGGTCATGTGGTCAGAGGAACTAGGGCTCTTAAAATTTAGTTGTGGCATCATTGTATGTATGTATGTATGTATGGCCAAACTTTGCAAACGAAGATTTGGGAAGGGTGTGCCCTTCAAGCCTGCGCAGAGGATTTTTTAGGTGAGGCACAGCTTGCGCAGAACTGGGCCCACCATTTAAGTCCTAAGGTCCATCTTCCATGGCTGAGCAAGCTTGGACAGTGACAGTGGAGTCCTCAGGACTGTCTACAGCAGCACCCGGTACTAACCGGGGCTGACCCTGCTGAGCATCTGAGATCTGACAGGATCGAATATCAGGGAAGCATTTAACTGCCGGTGGATGGTCCCTGAGACCAAACTCACAACTGAGACTCGAACTCACAACCTTGGGATTTGGAGTCCAGAGTGCTCTCCATTACAACATGGGACCACCCCTGTGGCATAATTATTTACCTTAGAAAAACAGTATTAACTTTTACTCACCACTTCTCCTCCTCTACTTGAACTCCTATGGATTGGAACTTACTGGTGGCTTTATTTTCACCTGATATGGTGGATTCTTCAGCACCATCAACCTTAAAAAAACCCCAAAACACAACAGCCAATTAGAATGTATTTTAGCAGAGATATCATCCAGCTACTTCCAGTTTCTATGGACCCTAACTACTAACGGTCTGCAAACAAAGTTTGTACCATGAGTTCCTTAAACTAGTCAGATAGTTTGTCTGTGGTGTGTTCATATCTGATGTTACTAGTCAATGTTCATAATTCTTGTTAATCATTTCTGGTAAGACAACATTCAGCCTGCAATATGCAGATGATGTTTATCCAGTATTTAATGGAGGCTGGATGCTCACATTTGTCAGAGCTCACATTTCTCTGAGCAGCTGTTATTGTGTTCCACCATTTGTTTGATTTTACCTTCTAGTTTCCATGTGCAGGCATATATGAACTCATGTCAAAGTTATGTGTTTATTTTGTTTAAATGTTAGTGCCTTGAATCAGAGCACTGTACAGATAAGATTTAAAGGGAGCAGATACGAGTCTTAGATGCATTTTCTTTACTGCTTCATCATGCAAACAGGTGGTTCCCAGGAGCACAGGCAGGCACTTTATACCACATCTCCATCTCCATGAGGAGATTTATACCAATGGTATAAAGTTAAAATTTACCCCCAGATGTGTCTTTGAGCAAAATCACAAACTTCTGGGTCCAGTCAGTGTAGCTCTTAATTCCCAGTGCTATATACAACACTGTTAGTCATACAAGAAAAAAAAATTCCAGCAGACAGAATTTTTGGGCCACAGCAGAGTCAAGAAGTGACCTGTAGATCCACACTGACCACAGGTGTACAAAATCACCAGCTGTAGTTAGTGACTTCCACCAAGTAAGCTTCCTGTTGAGAGCCACTTGAATAGCCTATGCAGGAAAAGTGCTCAGTGAGGGACAGGAGTTACAGAAGCTGTTCTGTGAAGTGAGGTACTTCCCTGATATGAGGCTTCTGGGGAAATAACTACACCTTAAATCCCATAAGTGACAGTGAAGCAGCTTTTTGATGGAATGGTTTTTGTTCTTAACTGTGCTTGTTTGCTAAACAGATTTACAGCAAAGGCTTGTGGTGTCCTAAGAGTGACTGAGGGGTGCGGAGGACACACATGAAGATTCATCATAAATGCACATTAGAGGAGGAAGCAAAGTAAGAACATGTCTCTGGCTAATGCAGCTTGCCCTGCTCTACAGAGATGGGCTAAAGTATAATTAAAGTTTATACTTGATCTGACTTCAGACCTGAACTAGGCTCCGTTTACAGTCAGTGGAGAGAAACTGACTCTATACTGCCAGTTAGAGGACTGACAGTGTACCTACCTACTTTAGGGCAGTTGTTTGTAAGAGAAGTTATTTCTGGCATCAATAGCTATCTTATGGTATTTCTACTCCCACACTACGGCTTCATCTGTACCAGCATGACTGCTTGTGCAACGATGCTGCAAAATGGATCAGATAGCAGACTAGTGAAGTAGTTTTCTCTTATTTATGTAGCCTGTCTGACTAAAAATTTCACTGATGGTCACAGCAGTGAGGGTGGCACTGTACACAGGCAGGAATCCTGTAAGGCTGTATCACTGCGGAAGGTTTCGCTTCATGTAACCCCAGCTCTAGGCATCTCCATTGCTTTGTACACAAAACCTACCTGGCAGCCCTTCACATACCATCCCCAGGCAGCTTTCATGATTATTTCATATGATTATATTGGTCTTCAAAGTTTAAGAGAGTGATTTTTTAAGGCTTGAACAGTGTTTTGAGCTCTATTTTCTTCAGATCTTAGGAAACTGAGGCCTCTATACCTTTCAGAAACAGCATTTGTTACTTGCAACACTACCTTAAGAAGAGATAGCAGGGAGATGGTCTCTCAAAAACCATGATTCACATCCCTGTTGTTCCTTTTGGCTTCTGCAAACATGGCAACTATTTCCTTGTACCCATTTTTCAGGATGTTTGCCTGCTAAGGAGTTTTTGTTTCTTTGCCTCATGAAATAATGGATTACAATAATAAAATGGCACCTTAGTCTTGGCTGGGAATGGGAATAAGTAATAGAAAAGCTTTCCTCTATCCCTGTCCCACTGGACCTTGCTCCTGTTTTAACACTGAGCATCAGCCCTTCTTTCAGAAGATACACAAAACAAACAGCTGTGAAGCAGAAAAGGTCTACAACAAAGGCAGTGAACTGAACCCACAGGCAATAGTAATTATTACCCTTCCAAGAAGAAGTAAAAGTCATAACATCTCCAGGAGCTGCCCCTGAGATGCTCAACAGAGTGCCACTCATCTATCTCATCAGGCTGCTACAGAGATTTCACGGTAAATTCTTAGGTTTTGCTAATCAGATAAACCTGTCCAGGCACATAGTGCTGTGCTCAAAACCAGCTTCTGCAAGAAAAAAACCCCATCATATCTTTTTGTGAAGGCTGATAAGCTGTGGATTGCTATGATATTTGCTTGGGATTCATCTCTCATCAAAACCTGTGTTGATTCTCAGTTCATTTTAAGTTCAAGTACTTTGTTGCAAAAGCTAATCCTGCAAGCAGATAGCCAGGAGTCCTATGCACAATTTTTTTTTGCAGTGGTTGGAGGGGAGGGGGGATGTATGGGAAAGATTAATTAAGAATGAAGATTACATTCGTCTAGTTTGTTTGCTCTTCTCCTTTCAGTAGACATGAGTGAACTTTGGTAGGGTTAGTTTTCTTGTTTCACTCCACTAGAGGTAACAAAATGTAATTTTCTTTAGCAAGGGAAATTAGAAAGAACTTATCTTCTGCTCTTGAGGCTGAGATAGGAACAATGCTGCCTCATTCAAGTGGCTACCAGTCATTATGAAATGCATGAATAAGCAGTGACAATTAATTCAGGGAGGCTGGATGAAAATATTTTTTGGGTGATAGCGTAATGTAAATCATTGTTTTACATTCCCTTTCAATGATTTAATTCATGCTTTTCTGCCCCCCGCTGGGTTATGATTCATAGATTAGTGCTCATGTGTATAATTTAACAGAGCTGAATAACAAGCAGCAAGGAGACTTAAACAAATCCTTGCATCTGATGTTTTTATGATAAATTAGGAAAACATCATTAGTACTATGCAGAATGATTATGCTGATGCAGTTTCTACATAGGTACCTGTCAGAACAAGAAGAAAAATACACAAGACATTGTATAATGAGCAGTAAAACAGATTTAGAAATCCAAAGCAATGGCAGACATATTATCCATGTCGTGTACTATACCTGTATTCCAATAGATAAGCATCTGTTTTTCTTGAAGTGGTCCTTCTTCCTGTCTTCTACTGCAACAGTGGCAATGGTTGTGGTGGTGGTGACGGTGGCAGTGTTGTTCCCTACATGTTGACTTGCAGGGCCATGGATCTGTGCATTGGCAGCTTCAATAGCAGCTGTCAGTGCCTTCATACTGTCCAAGCTTTCTGTGGAGTTGCTAAGTCCAGACTGACTGATGATATCTCCCCTCTGTCCATGCCCATCCATATATGCATCTTGGGCAGACTCTGTGCTGCTCTGGGCTGTGATGGAAATAAATGGTTTGGTGGTAGTTCTTGGTGGGACTGGAGGCGGTGTCTTCTTATAGGTGGTAATGCAGGATGACACTAGAAAAAACATATGAGAGTTTTTGATTTACTGATGCTGCAGGAAAAATAGATGCAAATATGATATCAATGCATCAGTAAGCATAGACAGAGCAGAGATGAGGAGGAGGTTGAGAGCCAAAGAGCCCCCAAAAGCTCCAATCTAAGTGCCATGAAAACGCCTTGCTTATCAGTGTCTTCAATTCCTCCTGAATGGCAGAAAAAATAGAGAAAATAGAGAAAAAAAGTACCTATTTGCCAAGTTCCTCCTTATTCTTTTTAGGATTGTTTTCCTCAGTATATTTTCTCCTAACTGTTCTATGTCCCATAGGAACAAGTCTTTCCACCAAAATGCTTGTTCTGCTCATGGCTCCCAAGCAAGGCTCACAAGGATGATAAGTCTCCAAACACTTATCCTAGCTAAACTGTACTTCCAGAAGCTTTATTGCTATTATTTTCTGCCTCTCTACTGTGCCCTACTATACTTACCAAGCTTACATAGAATTTTAAACTACATAATTTCTGATCCGAGAGAGATTCCCAGATCATCCTATATCAAACTTGTTAACACTCACCATACTTGGACTTGTGTATTTCTTTCTATAAAATGTCTCACTTGTTGCACAGACTTCTTGAATACTTTGAAATGCTTTGCAAGCTGCTGAGGACATATTTAAAAGAACATTTTGCCATGCTTAATTACTTATCATAAATATAACATCAGTTCTGGAAAAAGAAATCACTGGATTTAGAAGCTTAGCTTGAAGTTCTCAGGTTAAAAATTATTGTACTGTGTACATATAATTACATGCAGAGAGCACTACATAGAGGTAAAAACATCTTCCCTTAAGGATTGGTTGGCAGCTCTGCATTACTGAGATCCTGGAATGCTTTCAAGTGAGGAAAGAAAGCCCATTAAGAACAAAAAACCCAACCATGATATGCTCTATTTTTTAAGAAAATAAATGCAGGCATGAACCTGTGCAAAGTTCAGACACAAACATGTTAACATAAATTCTTATTAACAGTAATCATATGGCAAGGAATGATTCATCAGATCATTTTAATTGGCAGACGTCTGTGCCACCCACATAAAAGGTAACTCTACTACAGCTGTTCTGCTCTCTGTTTGCTCTGTATCTGCTTGTCGAGCCAGAAACCATTATGGTATTAATTTGACTAGCTCAGATCCATATGTCTTATATCTCCCCATAGCTGTAGGAATAGTTATGGTGTAAAAGGTGTTTCCAGGGCATGAAATCACATGGGATTTTTTTAAAGGACTCTAGTCTAAGTTTCTGGTAACGTGTCTGAACCCATGTTAAACACGTTGAACGCTAATGGAAAAAGTGTTTCAGGTAGTGAGGGTTTTGAAACTATGATTCACTTCTGAAGAACTGAACAGAAACCACAGCATCTCTGAAAGAAGAGATGGCTAAAAAGGGACTTGTCAAATTTTAACTCCGAGGAAGTGAATAGTTAATAGGGGTTAAAGGCGTTTTATAAAGTGCTTATGATAAGACGAGTATCTGAAACTAACAGAAAGCACTACAGTTTTACAAAGGGGATTATGAATGTTGTGCCATTTGTCATTGGTTTTCATGCTGCCAAAAAGCATTTGTTGTGACTGCACATTCAGGTAAATCAGCTGCTGTTGCTGCCGCACAAGCATGTACTCCAGGACTCATGGAGAATTGTGGAGGCTACTGGCATGATATCCCAGTAACACCTGAGGTGGTTCGTGGTCTGGAAAATGTTCTCTGAAATTCAGCACTGAGAAATTCAAAGCACATGCACATGCATATATCCAAGCAACGCTTTGGGAGGCTGGTGCCAAACTTGTCTAATAGAGGTCTGTGTACAATGCTACTTTTCAATTCAGCAAAGCATAAATTGTACCATTTAAAATATACTAGGCAAGGTCACTGGGGAACTTGTGGGGACATGCCAGCACCTTCAGGACATCCCAGCAAGGCACACAAGTATAATTTTTCCTACATACCAGAGAGAGAAATGATTATGAAACACACTTGAAAAGGGCTCTTGGGTAGGAAAGAGAGCATCAAAACCAAAAAGCAAGCCTTAACAAGACTTGTCTGCACATCACTGGGCATCTCCCACTAGAAAGGGAGCCAATAGCAACTGTCTATTGACAGCTCCCATGCTCTCTGGACACAGCAGTACAAATACAGAGTCACCTGATTAAGATGTCTTTCATTCTGTTGGTAAATGTACTCAATGAGTCTAATCCACACTGCAGTGAAAATGTTTGCCCTCAGCTAATTAAATCTGAAGTTATTCTTAAGAGAGGGAGAGAATTGACAAGTCATAGGGTGAAATTGTAAAGAGAAATAGCAAAACGTTCTTTTAGCAAGTCAAAACAAATCCTCAGTTTCCTGGAGTCATGCAGCACACACTGTAAAGCTCCAGAGAAGCAGAGTGTGCAAGTCATAAAAGAACCCCAGGCACTTCATTACTGGAAATGATGTAAGCTCCTGCCGCTCCTCTGCAGAAACGACAACAAAACAATGCTGGGGCCACCACTGCTGTCGGAGGCAGCTGCGCTCTGGATGTCGGAGCTGGCTGAGCTCTCTGAATGGCTGAAGCAGGACAAGTAAATGGATTTGGTGCATCACTTTTTCTCTGTGTGCTTTCAAGTACCTGGCTACTTGTGACACTTGAAGAATCTGCGGCTGTGCAAGTGGCTATGGTCCTTTAAATGCCAAGACATTGACAAATGAAATGAGTAGTCCCCAAGAAAACTGACAAAATCCTGGCATTCTCCTTGTTTAATTGAGAGAGCCTGAGCATCCAGTGGGTGCAGGAAGAGCACACATGTGGCATTCTGCCCCTGTGGACAACAGGGGAAACTCATCCATCCAGCAGAGACAGACTGCCTGGTAGGAGGACTCCAAGGGAGAAGACTACAGGAACAGAGGACATGTGAAAAAGCAGGAGAAATCCTCACGTCACACACAGAGGGAACTTTCAAGGGGTTTTGCACATGAAAGTTTGTTTAATTCACATAAGGAAGTGAAATTAAAGGGCTGTATAAATTCCCTGATAAATATGTTCTTGGACATAGATCAAGGAGTGAAGATCTATATGGAAACTGATCTGATTGAAGGTGCAAGTCAAAGTAGTTTTGTGATGCATTAAAATTGTTTAGACATGGAGTTAATCAGAAATATCTTTTTCTGCATAGTAAAAATGTATGTGAACCCTTAGTTTGACACAATATAGACCAGCTTTTCTCATTAATTTCCAGAGTGCACATGCTGCTGGAGCAGATACACATTGCTCTCCTAGGGCATCTACACGATTTAATACAGAAACTTGTTAAGTCATGCACAAGAATCCTCAGACTCCCAAATCACCTTGAATGTGGCCCACTGTTTCCAGCTGCATCAATTCAGCAAGTTATGCTTTCCTTTTCCTTTTGATCTTTATCCTATTTTTGTGGACTGCCTTTGGGTTACAGTTTAATCTCAAATACTTAGTGAAAAAAAGAGATTTTCTCCAGATTAAGAAAAAGAAAAAAAAGAGAGCCATGGTGTTTCTCCTCCTAGACAGTATTTCCAAACAACTAGCTCATGGGACAAGAATTTGGAACAGGGAGTGTCAACCACTCAGTTCAGAAGGAAGTCTAATGATAAAAAAAATAATCCCAGATTGCATTATAATAAAGGCTTGAATTTGAATGTTTCATTGTAAGGGCACTTCAGCTGTTTGAACATGCTCGCTAGGGGAGATGAGCTCTTGGGAACAAACATCAGCATGCAAACACAAATTTTTAACTCAGTGAATGGGTGCTCAGGAGAACCACAAGGCAGATTAGTATTTGTGAAGTGATCAAATTCATGCAATACTTCGAACAGCTTAAGTGATGAGACACATAACCAGTATCTTTCTAATTTGGCAGTCTCATATAAACTTGGTTAAAAATACAGGAATAAATGAAAGTGCAAATTTAAGTAAAGTAACAGAATAGTGTTTCTTTTGAGAAAAAGGACTAACTTCACTGTTTAAAAGGAGCAATAAAGGACACAACTTTCTCAGCACAAGAAAGACGTGGACCTGTTGAAGTGGGTCCAGAGGAGGGCCACAAAGATGATCTCTTCTATGAAGACAGGCTCCAGGAAGGCCTCATTGAGGCTTTCAGTATCTTAAGGGGCCTTGAAAAAGAGGAGGGAGAGGGACTTTTTAAACAGGCATACAGGGCCAGGACAAGGGCTAATGGTTTTAAATGGAAAGAGAGCAAGTTTAGATTAGATGCTACGAAGAAATTACTTACTCAGAGGGTGGTGAAGTATTGGAACAGATTGCTCAGAAAGGTTGTGGATGCCCCATTTATGGAAGCATAAAAGGCCAGGTTAGATGGGGTCCTTGTCTAGTGGGTGGCATCACTGCTGCCCATGGCAGGAAGATTGAAACTAGATGATTTTTAAGGTAGTTTTCAACCCAAACCATTCTATGATTCTAACTTGTACACAAAGTATTAAGCTACAAAGTGGGAATTCTTCCACCCTGCACAAATGGACCTCAGTTTCTTGGTTTACTGTCTGTTAAAAGTGTGTGTTAACATAGTGGTGTCCTTGCATCTCAAACAATTGCCACCCAAAACATGAATGTAGGCACCTCCCAGCAGACCTAAGCCTCAGAACTGCAGCTCCCGAGTCCAGAGTCCACTGTAGAGAGATGCAGTGCTTGATGTGGCTTGTTAGACACAAACAGAGATGTTATTTTCTTTACCATACACTTATTTCCTTATTTTGTTGAAGTTTGGGGAGTCTGCTTGAAAGTAGGGTTTCAGATCCTGTATTGTTATTTTTACATGCAAAAAATTGGTACAAAAACAGAGCATGCATTACCTTACTAAAAAACTAAGCAGATGGCTTTGGAGGATGTAGAGATTTTACTATTACAAAACTGAAATAAAGATTTTTATAAGAAGTTTTAAACTGCCCAAGGGAATAATACCACAGTGAGTTATGGATGTCATTATCCCAAATGAGAACTATTGAAATCTATGTACCACACCATCAGGAGTTCTGCCAAGGCCATGCTTTCTCCATACCTCCCTCACAGCCAAGCCAGACACCTTATTTGACAAAAGCCTGAGCTTCACTAGGTTAGGAAATTGGCAAATCATATAACTAAAATCCTGCAGAAATTTATACAAAGTATTTTAACTATTTTTACTGCATACAATAGCTCCACAGATTTAATATCCCATTTACTCTGAGGTTTAAAGCCACTTTTGGTGACCTTTCCATAAGTCTGCACAGTTTTGCTTGCAAGTAGGATGCCTCCAGCTTCTCTCAGCTGGATACAGTGAAGGATCTCCTGAAGGTGAGACTAAATATGGCTCATTCTGCATCTCAAATAAATTGAGTTGGAAAATCTGCATGTCCACAGTCAGTGGATGACAGGTGAATATTTCTCCAGCCAATTTTTTTCTCCTTTAAATTTCTTCTGCTGGAAGCTGCTGATGCCAGTCAGAAGTTAAATTGCTATCCCAGGGAAGCTGAATTAGTGTGCAGAGAACAGGTAAGACAGCCAAAGGTGTCTGCTAAATGCAGTTTATCACTAGGATATCATCACAAATTATGGATGCACGGATAAAATTCAGGGCATGTAGGCTTCCCATGAGCCCCACTTTACTCCTTGTAGCCATAGCTGAACTTCTCTCTCTATAAAAACAATCAGTATGTTAATAGCACACAACATAAGCAACTCAGCTCTTTTGGACCAAAGAGAGGAGTCAATAAACAACAGAAGCTCTGGGGAAAAGATTTCACAAATACTGAAAGTTTTTATCCAAAGTGGATCACTGATGGTTTATAACACTTTACTCCCCAAACCTGTGACCTTTACTAGTGTCAAGCACCTGGCACTTGGCTCTATCTTTTCTGAAGACAGAGGGAAAAATAGATAAGAACATGACCATGTGAAACCCCTAGATTTCATTTCAGTTAATGCATATAAACCATCTTGCCTTTTTACCCAGAGTGAGCAGTCAGAGGGGACAGCAGTAGCACTTGCTCTGCCATTCCCTCATCAGCAGCTGTCTCAATCTGATCCATGTGCTGTACCTGTAGAGATGGTGCTTCAGAGATGGGTCCTATCTGGGCCATTGGCGCATGGGATGTGATGAAGCCATATGCCCACAGACAACATATATAGCTGCTCAAACTGAAATTCAGTCAGGTTGAGAGAGAAGCCAGAAGTGAAACTCTTTTCGCCTTGCCCCTAAACGTTGGCTACCAACAAAGAATCTGGAAAAACACTGCCAAGAACTGCAGGGATGAGGATGTGAGTGTCTTCAGGATAGATGCCCTCCTAGAGATTTGATGATTCAAACTACTTTAAAACACCCATGGTAGAAAGTCTCTGATCCAGAATGTCAACCTCTACATGCAATGAAACATGTTGAAGAAGGTGAGGGGAAAAACCCCCAAGTGCAGAATGGTCTTTTTTAGTTAGCATGGGAATTATTTGCCATCTTTTTTGACCTGTACAGCATTTTTTTTCTGAGAAAATCAGGGAAATACTGCTTTATGTATTGCTTAAACTAAGTCTAGCAAACAACTCAAATGCTTTCTGCACTTTACCAAAATGTTCTCATTTCCCCCTGTCTTGAAGCAATAATGGAAAACAGGAAACAATTCTAGATTTGAAAAGCGTTGCTAAAAGTATGTCATGTTTCAGAATTTATATGTCATAAAACCATCATGGTACGAAATTAATAAGCTTTCTGAATATCAGTGCTTTAATTTTATAAAAGGCATTTATGGAAAACAGAAGAAATCCTGTGAAATACAGTAGTTTGTACCACTTAGACCAAGATTCTGTAACAGTAAATAAATGTAATAATATGCAGGTCAATGCAATCAGATTATTTCCCCATATAATTTCCAGGGAGCAACTTCACTGGCACTTTGATATAACACTTTGTTATGTGGTACTGCAGCACTCTCAAATTGCAGAATTTGCATCTTTTTCCCTTTGTTAATAGCGTTAATAAAACAAAATGGGCATTTTTTTGTTTAAATGTGGAGTTCTGCTAAACAAATACAGACATATAAATGTAAACAGCTCTTTAAGTAAAAACACAGTGCAAGAACCAAAACCTAGATTTTTAGAAACACAGGGGTTTGATGTCTCTGCAAGTCTCTAGCCACCTAAGCTGGAAGATGTATTTAAAATTTTCAAATACAAGCATACTCTGAAAAACTAATAATATTTTTTTTCCTACTGTGCTGATTTAAAGGTAAACTGGCAGGAGAAATGAACCCAGCTCAAGAGAGATTACAAGTCAGAGTTACAATTTACTAAAAATTACAATAAATACAATGATACAGAGAAAAAATGGTTTATCCCCCAACATCAGAGGCGTAACCCAGCACCCTGGGGCATGAACAGAATGGTGTTCGTTGGCCCTTGTACTGAGTGTCATGTGGTCCCCCTGAGTCCAAAGTAAAAGGAAAGGAAAGGAAAACCTGTTGGTGAGGATGATGGTCACAGTCTGGTCAAGAATGGCAGTCACAGTCCTGTTGTGGTGCTGGTTCCCCGCTGGATCTGACAAGTGGTACCAGAAGTCTCCAAACCCCAAGATTATATACCCTCTGGGTTCAGGTGGGAATGCCTCCCCCAGGGCAGGGAGTTTCACAATGGGTGATTTAACTTTGTGAGTCATGGGATAGTTTTGGAATCCCTGACGGCCCACTAGCAGACATGCCCCCTCAGGCTGTGTGTGAAGGTGCTGATGCCTCCCTGGAGGGGAGTGAAGACAGGAACACCCTCCTATCTCACAGGGTTCTTTAACGCCCAGCTTGTAGCCTGGGCAGCTGCTGTAAATGGTCCATTATTAACAGTTCATGAGATATTACACAGAGGGTGTAGAACACACAGTTTTGGTTACACCCACACAGTGATAAACTAGTCCTGACCACTGTTACTGGGACACCTGCAGAGAAATGGTTGAATGTAAAGACTTTGTCTACAAGTGCACATTACAAGTTCCTGGGGCTAACCTTGAAACCCTGTCTTTTATTTACATTTCTAGATTGGATCTGTATTCTTGAATACCTGACCCAAATTGTGCATACACAACCTAATTTACAGACTATATCAGTACATCAGTAGCTCTTTCAATATGCCAAAAGCGAGTGTTCCACAGTGGAGCCCACAGTTGCCACTTTGTCTAGGCATATCACATGAAATTACCATGTAATATTTGTATCTACTGGTGCTGGACACACTAAGACACTCCTGTATATATGGTTTCCCCTCAGTTACAGATGGAATAGTTAATATCTGAAAAGTCAATACATAGGAGACTTAAACCCTATCAAATCTGGAGATACATCAGGGCAGATGTAGGGTCAGAAGCAAGCCCACATGTAAGTAAAGAATTCCTCAAGCAAGTACTTCATGTCATGCCCTCCTTCTCAGTTTGTTAAGAAGTGTGGCATTCTGTCGTTCCTGAGCCTCTCCTGCCAATGTCTCATCCTTCCATGGTGACAGTGGACTAAACTGATGATAAAGCAAGTTTAGCAGTTGGTAGTTTTAGGAGGAGCTTGTCACAAATTTGGTTGAAAAATTGCAGGTTGAAATTGTATAGCTATTGTCACAGAGGAGGTTGGACTAGAGAATAATCAGGATTCTTCTCTTTTGAATCCATCAATCCCAGAAACTAACATGTGAAACTAGAGGAGACTTAAGCAAACCATTTATTTCTGAGTAATGTGACCACGTAGCATTTAAATTAGCTAGATATTAATGTTGCATCACTCTTTTCAACATTATGGCAAGGAGGTTTTTTTAAGCTCTTCACTGCAGCTAACTTTCAAAAGGCAACACTTGGCTGGGGTATTGGCATTTTAAAATGTGATTTCTATGTAAGAAAAAAATTACTCTAAAAGTTGTTTCCTCTTCCTGAATCTGGAAATGTACCTTCTTTGTTTGGTGCTCATGTTAGCAAAACCCCAAGTTTCTACTGGTTTTTATTCCCAGTGGTTTTGTGAATACTTAATAAACTTAAGGTAGGGTAAGCAGAATTCTGTATTATTGCAAACACTGGCATCAAACTGGTCTCACAGAATTTGATTAGTGATGCATCTAAATTGGCTTAGAAATTAATTAGTTTAAATTGCTGCAAACCCATGCATGATGTGGACACATTTAGGAGTGGATATGTCGGGTTTTAAACTTAAATGAAAATTAAGAGGAAATAAGAGTGATTCCCTAAAATCATTTACCAAATTGAAATTAACTGCATCAATTTGATGATTTTAAAGTGATTTCCTTTTATGCCATGGTATGCAAACAAGCTATACATTGTTATTAATTATATTCCTTTGAATCCACTGAAAACTGTTTGGGTTGAACCCAGCAACATTTGTGAAATTTAATTTTCTGGGTCAAAATGAGTTCTTGTGATTGTGGTATTTGATTTTGCTTGTGCCTGCATGGTTTGCTTACTTTTATATCTGTGATTTTCTAAAAGCTACAGTAAAACAGAGAACACATGGAACAAGCATTGTTCTAATGCATTGTTACTAATGGATCTTCAAAGCTGACCCATACTGGGAAGTTCTGCACTATGAGACAAGTATATATATAAATATATATATATATATACGTATTTATATAGGACAGTTATATTCCTCCAGTCATTATGGGACTGGTATACATAGTAAATATGGAAATATA
>JAOXXN010000395.1:102587499-102600266 GCA_026770055.1 Myrmophylax atrothorax | reverse complement strand
AGCTTGTAGACAGCTCTTTCAAAGATGAGCGTGAACAAACACTTGTGTCTTTCCTCTCTGATTTACTCTGAGTTAACAATAGATACTGACCTTATGGAGTCATTGTAGCATGTTGTGAATTATGTATGAATTGCAATGTCCTTGCCTGCGGTAGACATGTTTGACTGTGCTGTTTGCAGCACTCATCATCAGAGGGTTTCCAGTGTTCTCAGAGACAGTTAGGGCAACCCAAACTCACAATAAATAAATAAATAAACTTGTCAATTTCCAATTCAAATAAAATCCGTTTTATTTCTTAAAATCTTCCCAGCAAGCAGCTTCTCATAACTCCTGTCTCAACTCCTAATACGGTTTAAAACCTTTTCCTAGAATCATGGAAATGGTAAGGCTGGAGAAGACCTCTAAGATCATCAACTCCAACTGTTGGCCCAGCACTGCCAAATCCACCACTCTATCATACACCCAAATGCCACATCCACGTGTCTTCTGAACCCTTTCAGTGATTCCACCACTTCCTTGGGCAGCCTATTCCAATCCCTGACCACCCTTTCAGTGAAGAAGTTTTTCCTAATGTCTAATATAAATCTCCCTTGGCACAACTTGAGCCCATTTCCTCTTGTTTTGTCACCTGCTACCAGGGAGATGAGACAAACTCCCACTTGGCTACACCCTCCTTTCAGGTAGTTGTAGAGAACAATAAGGTCTGCGCTGAGCCTCTTTTTCCCCAGGCTAAACAACTCCAGCTCCCTCAGCTGCTCCTCGTGAGTTGTGCTCTAAAAGTATGTTTTATTCACCCAAGGTTTCAGCATAGCCTTAGGGGTAAAATGCAATGTTAAGTAAATGGAATGCCAGAGAACAGAAACAATGCACCATTTGCAGCAGCTGCCCAGGGCACACCCGACCCCTCAGAATGTGAGCTGGGTGTGAAAGAAGCCTATGACATAAGAGCTGTGATAACTCCCTTCCAGGAAGTCGTTAGCACCTCCACACACAGCTTGAGGACGAGTGTCTGCTAATGGGCCAGCAACGATTCCAATAACTCACAGAGTTAGATCACCCATTGTAGAATTTCCTGTGCTGGGGGAGTTACTGGGTGTTCCCACCTAGACCTGAGGGTATATAATCTTGGGGTTTGAAGACCTCGGACCATTCTTCAGAGCCTTGACAGGACTGCAGCCACCACTCTTGACTAGACTGAGACCATCATCTGCACCAACAGGTTTTTCTTTCTCTTCTTTTTACTTTGGGCTCAGGAGAACCACATGGGGCTCAGTACAGGGGCTAATGAACACCATTGTGTTTGTGCCCCAGGGGGCTGGGTTATACTTCTGGGTTTTGTAGGTTAAAACCAATTCCTCTTTGTATCATTGCATTTATTGTAATTTTTTTTTATTAAATTGTAACTGATTTATAATCTCTTTTGTGTTGGGTTTGTTTCTCCTGCAGGTTTACCTTTGAACCAGCACAGTAGAGTAGAGTAGAATAGAATAGAAGTATTTTAGTTGGAAAAGTCCTACAACAGTCATCTAGTCCAACTACCTGACCACTTCAGGGCTGACGAGAAGTTTAAGTAAATTATTAAGGGCATTGTCCAAATGCCCTTTAAACACTGACAGGGATGGGGTGTCGACCACCTCCCTAGGCAGCCTGTTAAAAACCCCTCAAATAACACAACTAAAGAAGATTCAAAAGCATGGGCAGATGCCTCACTAGCAAGCCTAGCATCTCTAGAAATCAACAGTGTCTATAGCCTATCTTTTCTTTTTTCCATCCAGCAAAACTTGCTTCAGTAAAGATCTCTCAGATTGCATCAAATGAGCGATCTCAAATATTAGGTACCATACAGAGAAAACCTAACTTTCACGTGTAGTCTGGCTTGTGTTGGTTCCCTGATCAACATGTTTCTTGTGCCCTCCAATATGATGTTCTGTGAGATTTATCCATGTGACTAGTCTAGGGAACTAAGGAAAATCAGAAAGAATCAGCTGGTGTCTCAGTGGGAAGACATTTTTAAAATTCAAATCAGAATATTTCGCCATAGCTGGTTTATTAAGAAGTTGGAACATAAGCACATTTTTGTGGCATTATTAATTTTTCTTTCCTTTTATTGGATCCAGTTTTAAAGTCTCTAATCAGTGATATTTTTTCCATCATCCTACTTTTAATATCATCCTAGAAAAAAATGCCAAAGTAACAATGTAAAATAAATGGAAACATTTATTAACAATAAATAAAAGCTACAGAAGAGGACTGAATTACTGAAGCTATCATGAGGAAATTTCTGCTAAGTGTTTTTCTTCTCTCTCCTCTCATGGAAGACTTATTAACAATGTACAGCGTGTACATTAGCAGTGTAGGTGTGGTTGTGGATATGTAATGGGGTAGGAGTCTAGCAGGAGCCCCCAGAAACATGGGAACAACATCCATACCCACTGCTGGTTTTTTGAGACTGAAATTTTTTGGAGGGAGTGGAAACTACATTCACACTTGAGCCAGTAACATAAGTAAAGGGAGGAAATGCAAGCAAGCTACCTTTAACTGATGATGGTGCAAGTAAATCAGATGAGTACTCAAGTAGGGTTTATTTTTTTTTAATCAAGTAGATTTGCGTCAACAGTTCATTCTGCTGATTCAAGGGTTGTCCTGTATACTGCACCCAAAAGCAAGCAGAGTTGGCTTGGAATGTTTACTTCTGAAAATGAATAATAAAATTGATTATTTAAATGCACCAAATCCTGAGTTCCTTGTGGGCATGTATAATTTGTACTCATGGAAACTGCAGGAGCCTTCTTTTTTTCTGCCCTCAAGTAATTAAAAGTGAAACTGTTCAACTATTTGCATGCAATGAATTTGCTGTTCCCTCACTTACACTGCTATGTCCTGTTCTACATAATACATCCAAGGAGTATATATTTTATACACATAATTGCTTTTGATCTTGTGGTGGAAATAAATTTTATAAGCCAGCCAAACTTCTCTTAACCACGTATACATCTGCTGTCTCTCTGAAGCTTGCTGACAGTTAATTCCCTTCACATCTCCTGTAACTGCACAAGAGGTACTGTTCCCAGTGCCCTTGCAAGGTTACAACCAGCTCCCACCCCACATGATTAAATCAAAGCATTCCAAAAAACCAAAGGGACAGTCAAGTCTCTGGAATTTCAAAGCAAACATTTTCTGTATGTCTGGTGCTTCAACTCCTGCCAAGTAATTTCTCCTGGTAATCATGTATTTTCTTTAGCACACCAGCCCAGCTCCTGACTCCCATTTCACTGACAGAGCAGAGGCTTTGATTCTGGCCTGACATACACCTGGATAAATTCACCAAGGTCAACAGAACTACACAGGTATAAATTGGAATGAAATAGATCCAGAGTTGTGACTGTGTACACATGTGTTGTGTAGTAAGAACGCACACCATGATTTTTGCAGTACATCCATAGGCACACTGACTGACCATGCACAGATACTCTCCTGGGAATGGAGGGAACTGTGGCAAGAGAGCAGGCAGCTTGTGATAATACACTATTATCCAACTGAGGACAACTTGAAGTGTTGCCCTATAGTAGGGTGATCTAATACGGGACTGTGCCACACTGCAAGGCAGAGCTGCAAGTTTGCCACTCCACCAACTCAAGGCCATGTGGGTGCATCAGAAGCTCAGATCTGATACTGCAAGGGTTAAACAGTAAGGTTTTCCCAGCCATGCCGAAGGGTAAGCTGGGCAGGAGCTGTTAGCCATAATGAAGAGTAAACAGACTAATTACAGTCAGTCTCAATTGCACACTGATTTGGGCCATCTCCAGCATGGTGCTACCTGTGATGGGCATGGGGTGGTGATGCATTCATCACACAGTTCATAGAATCACAGGATGGTTTGGGTTGGAAGGGACCTTAAAGACAATGTAGTTCCAACCTGCTTGCTGTGGGCAGGAACACCTTCCATTAGACCAGGCTGCTCAAAGCCCCATCCCACTTGACTTTGAATAGATCTCCTTCCAGGTGTGATTATATGGTCTTCTTTGATGGGTAACTGCCAGTACCCAGAGAGAACCAGCAAGAGAGCTAGCTCTTGTGCCTGCTCTGGGTGGATTCCAAGGCAATGGCTCCCTGGTACCACCTTTGCCTTCCTGGAAGAATGTGCCATCAATCACTCCTCTGGCTCAGCCTAGATTAACAGTAGTCTTCTATTCTCTGTTGCTACTGCCCCAAACAGAGCCTTTCAGTTAAGAGCCCTGTTTCCTTAAGGGTTGTAAACGTAACAAACCTACATAGGAATCAATGCAAGTTTTTAATCCAAGTATGAAGTCTGCACATGACAGGAGAGAGAAGTAAAAGGAAACAAGAAAGGAAGGAAAGCAAGCAGGTCCATATCTGACACTGGGCTGCACCACCATATAGCCTAAGGACAGGTATAAGTTCCCAGCTTTACTCACACAACAAAGAGCAGCTTCCTCTCACACACAAATGCATTGTTCCCTCACATTCTTTCCCTCTGTCTTTACTCAATCATGCTCACTTTAAGTTTCCTTAAACTGCAATTGAATAATGTCCCCAGCTCTGAAGGAACCACTTGTCAGGGGGATTCATAGGAATGTCACTCCTATCTGATGAAACCAAGAATAGCTAAATTGCCAAATGGTTCTTTCTTTGTAGTAGAATTCCCTTTTACCAGAAACTATTTTAAAGGAACTCTTAATACAATACATGTGCTTATACATTCATGCTTCCGAATTTTATTTTCTGCCAAATAAGATGCTGAATTTCTGAATATCGTGATCCCTCTCTGTGCCTTACTGGAACTTTGGACCTTAGCCTGTGCACTTGCTACCCTCAACCTCAGAGATCCCAAATGTGTAGGCACCTTTTGAAGTGATTTCCCCCCAAATTTCATCTTTTCACTCTCTCTGTGTGTACAGGTGGCCCTCATTCACATGCAAAAGTTCTGTGCCTAACAACACACAGGCAACCTTGCAGTAAATGTAAAGAGGGGATTGCTTCATCTCTTTAGGTTTCCAGTGTCTTCTCTCTTTGCCCTGAGCCATGTCCCACAATCTAATTTCCTTCGGTGAATAGCCCTCCAAATACTTTTCAGGAACTTGGTTAATCTGGTATTACTTTTGCTTCTAATATTTCAAGGAAGACCTTGAATGACATTTAGCTAACAGTCAGTGTGTAACTACAGATATAATTTTTCCTGAGGTAAAGACCTTGAGCTGAATGTGCATATGGTTTACATTTTTGTTTAAGAGAAGTCCCTAATGAAGCACACTGCCTATACCACAAGGCATAATAGTCTGCAGAAATGGTGGAGATGAAGTCTTATCATTAATAATTAAATTTTTTGCTACCACAGTGGTAAGCATTAGGCTTTTGTCTTTGGAGCTATTTTCTCAGATAGGTTTGTAAATAGATCCCTGCTTTCATGGGTCTGATACAGTTAAAAAAAAAAAAAAAAAGGAAGATACCTCTTGTTCCAGAAGATGCCAAGGACTTCTGCAAATGTAATGCGTTCTGTTCCAACCACATATGCATTTTGTCTGCATTTTGTTCACAGCCTTTGGTATATTTATCAATAAACTATAAGCAGAAAGCAATGTCCACTACTTTTACTCATTTTAAAACTAGTAAGAGACTATTTCTGAGGAACTATATAAACTCTGAGTCAATGCAAGGAGTTGTTTAGGCCACCAGTGTCAAATACATGAAACTCTTGGGTTTGCTTGTGTGCTTAACAAGTGTACCTGGTATGTCTCAGTCAGGGCAGATGTGCAGCCAATAACACAGTCTTTCCAACTACCACCTGCACAGCTCAGTGTTGAAACTTCATGCACACGTGACCCAGAAAGAAGAGGCAGAGCTCATGCACAGGTATTTTTGGGATGCTTCATACTGCCTCCAAAGGGAACAGGATAGATGGAACTTAGTGACTGCTGGTGGCCGAGTGCCCTCAACAAAGAGAGCTATTGAACTGCTGATGCTGCCTCTTCCTTCAATGGCATCATCCCTAGCAAGTCTTGCTTCCTAGGACCCCAAGCAGGCCATGACTCAGCAGCTTCCGTGCAGACGCTTGAGCCCATACAATTTAGCTTATGATCCTGTTGCAATACCCTCCTTCTATATCTATACCAAAATCCAGCTATGAGAACTTGAAGTTTGAAGGTGTGCTGGTTTGTTTTTTTTTTTTGCCACAAGTCTTCCAGTATCAGTAACATGTTTGAGATGCTGCTGTGTTTTCCTTTCTTTTTGTCATTTTGTAACACCTCTTATGGGTCTAGGTCAGGTTTTAGCACTTTTTAAAAACAGCCCACTCTCTCTTAGCATATTCAGTGTTGATGGTTTGTTGCTGACCAATTTTCATCACGTCTATTACTGTTTGTTTTTTAATGAAAACATCTGTAAAGGGCATTGAGAGATTGGCAACTTCAAAATGCCTGCAAAAACAATCTGAGTATCTGAGAAATGAAAAGTTCTCTTTGAATTTTCCATGAAAAATACCTGGAAAGAGCAAAGAATGCTATTCAAAGTGGCTTCAAATTACTATTCAGACAAAAATTATATGGGGGATTTAGTGTTTCAAGTCCTTATTGCCAAGTAAGAATTAAAAAAATGGAACTCTGTAGCACTTATTCCTAAACAAAACATTATACAAGGTGGAATTCAACAGCAAAGTTAAATATAAAATAAATCCACCAAGATTATAGAAGGGCACCATAAACCTGTCCCTGCAGTGACCCATGTAATAGCTCTGTGCTGGTGCTTGTGATGACATGTCAGCAATCCCACCTTAAATGTACTTTAAAGGTACATTAGCTTTTCCTCTTCTTTGTGTGTCTGGAGGTTTCCTTCACTCCTTTATGAACACATTTCAGTGCCTTCTATCCTCTTCCCTTTGCCCCCATGTTATCTGAGAGCAGTGTTACGTTTTTCTCTCCTGTCCTTGCCCCTCAGCTGACTGCTGCAGTGAGGAAAGTATTTTGAGATACCAGCTCTTTTTTTTCCCTCTTCTGTTTTTAGCAGAAATTCCTTCACAGCAGCTTGTTCTAAATAGCTGCTGTGTGCCAGAGCTTTTGCAGCCATGTTTGCTTTAATGCTGGCAAGCAGCTAACACACTTCCTGAGACCCTGAGGTAGCAGAGACAGACAGTCCTAGAGCAGGGATGAGTAAGAGCACAAGGAGCAAGTCTGTGTACCAGATAAATACTCTCTGGAGTGAGTGGAATCAAGTTTTCTTGATGAACTGGAGGACGGACAGATATGGGGGGATATTTAATTATCATATTTGACACCTGTGAAGTTACATTTTACAGAGTATTTAATATAGGTCTTTGTGACATTATTTCAATTGGCTCTCAGAAAATTAGTCCTAAAATTCTAAGTTTGGGAGAGCTTAGAACACTGTAATTGCTCCACAGATGTTGTGGGTAGGCAGAGGGAGTCTGAATGAAAAGGCCACAAACTTCTTATTTTGAGACCACAATTAAAACCTCCACGTTTGAAGGCTGGCAAGGGTGAGGACAATTTTACCGTGAGTAAAAGAGCAGAAGAAGCCTGTTTTCCCCTGGCTTACCTCCTTCTCACTTGAGCCCCTCCTCTCTCGATAATCTGCACCTCCCCTGTTGTTTCACCTCTTTTCAGTATCTCCAGGTCCCTCGCAGCCCATGTGAAATGTGGCCAATTATACATTTTGGATAAATGTATAGCTTTATTAAAATCCATCAGTTCATGCTATGTGCAAATAAAAACCAGTACATTCCTCTTGCATATATAGTTTTCTCTGTGTATACTTTTCATTTACACAAAACTTGCAACAACTGCTTTTGTTTTTCTTGCTGAAAAATAACAGAAATTTATTCATTGTGCCTCTTACACTATTCCCTTTTACTATGTGCCAACATATAAGATGGGAAAATGGCCATGGCATTGTAGAAAACAACAATAGAAATTATCTGCAATTCCTAGCAGTCCTATTTATACTAAGTATTGCCAATCTTCAAATTTTATCAGAAAGCTCTCAAAGCTCTGGTTCTTGAATTAGGTTAATATTCCTGTAATAAAGCAATTGCACCTGAACTGTTTGAAACTCAAAATATAAGTAGAGAGAAATTCCTTTTTAACATCTCATTATTGTTAGGTACTCGTCATCCTTCAGCTTTGGAGTTGATGCTGCATACAAACGACAGTGAATGGTTTGGGATATTTCAGACCATGGAAAACCTCATAACTAATGAACACAAATAAAAATTTTTTCTTCCAAAAGTCATGTATGGTGATCCCAGATTTTCTCAGGGCCTCAGATGGTCAGAAAGAATAGAATATACACAATTCCTCCGTTTCTCTCTCTGTTCCCCCCACTTAATATTTTGAAATCTGAACCTTTCAAACCACACCTCTACTCTAAGCTAGCAAAGTCAACCACAACAATTTATAGGGGAAAAACCCCCATTATATTCCATTTTACTAATTCAAAAGAGAAAATATCTCACACTGTGGTACTACTTTAAATTTTGTATCACGTATCACAGAAATAAAACAAGGTAAAATGAGAAATCAACAGCTACATAGTCCTGAACAATTCACTTAATATTATTTCAGAAAAGGGAAGTTTTCAAGCCCTCACAGTATCACACAGGGACCTGTACCACCCTGTTATTACAGCCTCTCTTTTTTTTTTAGGTCTGGAAAGCATAAACAGAGAGTAATATTACTTTTGGGACACTCTGCCTAGCATAGTTCGTGTGGGAGTTTTCTGAAAGTTTGCTGTGATAAATGATTTACCATGACAGTAAAAAGATCAAGAAAAAACTGAGCTGGCCTCTCAAAACAACTTACTTTCTTCACTCACTCCTTGAAATCCTTTAAGAACTTACTGTAATGATTAATTTTCCAGAATTCTAAAATTTTTTGAAGTCCAGGGCCCATGACTAGCACATATCTCTGCTGGGATAAAGACTCATCATGGTCTTGGATTGAATCCTGTCCAGTGCATTCACATGTTTGCTCTGGGTATCCATTTGTTTTCTTGTTACCTGAACATTCGTAGAGAGTCATTGGGGTTTTGATATTTTATAATGCTGCACATTTTACCACGGAACAAAACACAAGAGAGTGTTTTGCCTTCCTTCTTTATATTTGTTTTGTCAAAATAATTTCTTTCAGTCATAGTAAAGACAAAACCAGACTCACAGGGAGGAAGGAAGAGGCATGTGGGAAGATGCCAATAAAGGCAGAGAAGACAGATAAGGGACACAGAAAGAAAAGACTGCACATACTGAGGGGGCTCTGCTGCCTTTCTGTGATACTGGTGCCTCATTGGACCCCTGAGGAGTTTTTCAATACCCATAATAAAGAAATGATGGTAGAAGACACATGGAGAAGCGCAATTAGGGACAACAATGAGAAAAAAATTTACAGGAATAATTGTACCTTGTTAGAGGTATGATAATAAACAATGACATGTATTTCTGGTGATAATGATCCTGCAGTTCACTCTCTCCATTTATTCCAATTCCCCCTACAGAGCCACTGCTGTCTGATATAGGCTATTTATGCAAAAGATGAGTTAGAAAATTGAATTCCATTATAAAAGCATCAAGTATAATAAGCAAAGCTATGGGAAATAACCTGTTCTGCTTCCGCACCTGTCATTTCCAGAGGCTTCCACCACCCACCCATAGACATTTGACAAGCATTACTAAGTCTCACATTCTCTTCATTTTACTGAAGGAGAAACTGAGGCATAGAACACCTTGCCTACCAAGCATCTGGGCTAGGCACTGGGCCAGCCCGCAGTTGCATGCTTTAACTGTTTCTGATGCTTCCATATAGAATATTATTAATTACTGCCAATTCATGGTAGGCATACCTATACAAAGGCACTATTAGCAGTATGTGAACACAGGGAGAAGAGCCTCTGCTCCCTGAAGGAGGTTCCAAACACTCACAGTTTTAATAGGCCCTGGAAACTCACATTGGGAACAAAGATCTTTTAAAACATTGCTCCCACAGTAGTCTTGATTGTAGCAGATAATTAGTCAGCAAACAGAAGCTCGGGGACTGCTTATTAAGCAGGAAAACCTTGTATGCACAGCTGTGGCTGCGACTACAAGCTGGAGTGCCTCACAGTGCTTACAGAAGTAACTAGAGAAACACTTTCAAGACCTTTAGCAGAGTCAGGCAGGACAGCTTATTCACCTACCACTACTGGGCTGATCAACTCACAAAACCAGGAAGGAGAAAAGGTGCTAGTGATGCAGTCACTGCCTTCGGGGCAGTCAAAGGTTAAGCTTTCATCCACTGTTTAGCAGTAATTTGGTACCTAAGGGCTGCATGTGCCTTTGAAGCACAATGCAGCTGTTTTTAAAGGCTCCCATCAACCAGCCCATACTGTAAGTGAGCAGAAACAGCAGTGTAATACCAGACATCATATTCTTGCAGAGTCTGCAATTCTCTGACACGTCTGCTTGACTCTCCTTTCATGGCAGACAAACCTCCTGTCAGGAACCAGTTAACAGGGACTAACATGCAGCAGCTTTGGCGGAAAGCAGTCATGTATTTTAAAAGGAAAAAACACCACCAAGAAGCCCACAAAAAAGCCACACTATTTATTTTTCTGGGAGGTGAGTGGGAAGACTTTCAAAGCATGGCTGTTACGCTGTTTTGGCACAAACAGCACTTTTCCAAATTGAAATCTTCCATCAGGCTGGCTTGGAAAACAGCATGTGGTTTACAACCATGTCTTGTTCCTTTAAGTTTTGCCTCCTCTTTCAGGTTAAAGTCAGCATCTAGCCACATCTTTGGGAGGAGGGAGGAGCATGAACCACAGTATCCCCAGTGTGTTCTCACTAGCTGGCCCTAGGATCTGCAGGTAGTAAACACAAGTGCTTTCCATAAAAGGACCTTGGTTGGCAGGATACTGAGGGAATAAAAAAGAGACTATTGCCGAGGTGGGTAGTGAAAAGAAGTTATTTGCTGGCAGAGGAGAAAGGAACGAAGGATGCTGAAAGGGCACTGGGCAGCTGCTTTTCCGGCTGGTCTGGGAGCCAAGGGAAGAGCCTTTGATCTGCTGAGCAGGCCTGGGCTTGTTGCCAGGACCTACATCCTTTCTCCAGCACTGACAGCAGGCTTCCTCACTAGTTCCTCTCTGATTGCCAAGTCAAAAAATAAATGACGTAACTCATATAGGGACACCACTGAAATGTTTCTATTGTAACCAGCTCTGAAGAAAACATATGGTACAGATGCCTCAATCTGAAATTATCTTCTTGACCAAGGCAATTAGCAAAAAAAAAAAAAAAAGAAACCATTAGTTCCCCTGGATTACATCTTGCAAAGCCTCATCAAAACCTCTCTAGCATACCTCTGGATTAAGCAAATCTATTGGTTCTACAGGAGAACTACCATGTCTACATAGCAACCTGGCCAAGCAAGCCCTCCTCTAAATGATAATGTGCTGTTACCTCTTGTGACTGGGAGATTGAAATAGGAGTATAGCTTCCAGACCTATACCCCACTTAATGGCATCAAGACAGCATTTACTAAAGAATGACCTGTTTCAAAATAATTGCCAAAATTTTTTATTATAGAGGGATCTGAAGACCAGCCTGATTGATTTGTGATGTCCAAGAAAGGGGAACATGAAGGCACCTGTGCTTCTCGGCTCTCAGACCAGAACAACCAGAGTATACAGAATATCCTGCAGTACCAGCATGTCTTTAGCATTTGTCAGCATAACACACTATTGCCATGACTGCAGGTAAATTCTGCTTGGACACAACTCAGCCTTACATCTTAACCCAGAACTAGTCAAGATTTGAAAGTCTCATCACTTGAAGCACAGAAACATGTTACGTTCTATTTCTAATGAAGCTGAATCCTATGTTTTTGCATGACATAACCACAAATTCACTTTATCTTCTTTGCAGCACAATGGCTTTGCACTGTTTTCTCCCCTTCGTTTTGATGCTTGCCATCAGCACTGAGGATACAACCTTGCAAGACACTAGAAGTACTGGCTCAGGAAGTGCCATAAAGTTAATGAAACCAAGCACTTCTGTTGTGTCAATAATGCTTCCATCTTGTTCTCAGGTCTTTATTAATGCTCCGTATTAATGTTACTTGCATGGCAGTGGCAGCTTTTTGCAGGAGGGGTGGTCTGCAAGATGCATTGGGTGGCTTTGTTTTAATTCTCTTTACAAGGTCACAGCTTAACACTATGGGATGCAATAACAATTGCACCAAGTGTGCTGTTTCCACTATGCTCAGCTCTGCTAAACTGTTAAAGGTTCAAACACAGGAAGGTGGTGTTGGGAGGAGCCCCCTCAGAGAAATTTTCTCACCATACCAACATAAAAGGTTTAGGCTTGTTCTGAGGACAAAAGATAGCTAATGACTTTCAGATTCAAGCTTAATGGTGGGGTGGAGGTGAGAAAACAGAGCCCCAGCATCTGGGGGTGCGGAGAGTTTTTTCTTTCTTTTTTCTCTGTGTGCTGGTTTGATTTGTTTTGGGGGTTTTCTTGCGGCAGGGGCAAAAAAAAGGGCCACTGCTTGTTGGTGAGAGCTTTTCTCCTGGCTCTGCTCTTTGCTTTTCCCCCTCCACCTCTGGGCACCCTGAGCTTCAGAGAGAGAGAGAAGAGAGGAGAGACACAGCTGCTTCAGGACACACTGCAGACCTTTTTTTTTCCTCTTCCTGGGGACCTAGTTGGACTGCAAGGAGATTCCTGGGAATTATCACCCTTTCCTCTACTCCCAGCTTTTCCTTCTTCGTTT
>JAOXXN010000395.1:102575787-102587399 GCA_026770055.1 Myrmophylax atrothorax | reverse complement strand
AACAAGACCCTCATCTCTGGTTATGTTCAAGGTTACAAGGAATTTTAAAATGTCGACAACTTCACAACAGAAATGACTTGGCTCCTTTTAACCATTCCTTTTCAAACAGCTTTCTGAACCGGGGGGGAAAACCTCCTTGCCAAGAAACCCAGACCCCACACACAGAGATTTAACTAAGGAGTCCTTCTATCCAAAGGCACGTGGTGTGACACTTGGGCTAACAACAAACAGCTAAGGGAAGAAAAAAAGAAAAAAGTCTTAATTTCCTCCAAAGGGTGCTATTCAGAGAGAGAAATCTATGTGGGAATGCACTAATGGAGATCATTTTCTCAGGTTGTTATGTTGTATTCCTGTGGACAGAGATCTGCACAACTACATTGACTGTGACCCAAATTATTTTGGAGGCAGCTACAAATACTTGCATATCCACAAGTGATTCAGTTTCCATCAGGAAACAACCTCACATGATTTAATTAGATTTTCATCCCATTTTATATTGAAAATACAAAGGAGTAAAGCGTGTTCTCTCCACAATAAAATGTAAGACACTTTTGCACTTTGAGAAGAACAATTACTAAATCCACTATATAATAGTTTGCTCATTGCTTTCTTTCATTAAGAAGTGCACATTTGCATATGTTTTCTATTCACTTGGACTTCATTTAGAGCTGGGAATCCAAGGATTTTATTTTGCCTTCAAAATACGCAGTGAGAAAGAGCTTTAAGAGCAGAGAAGTGCTGGGTACACCCCAAAATGTCTCTGCCCAGCCTGCAGCCTCTGGCTTTCCCACACATCCAAACTGGGAAATGATGGGAGAATGTTGTTAAAGATTCAAACACAGGAAGGTGGTGCAGGGAGGAGCCCCCTCAGAGAATTTTTCTCACCATACCAACACAAGGGTTTGGGCTTGGAGTGCCAGGACTGAGGACAAAGGATGGCTGATGGCTTTTGGATTCAGGCTGAAGGGTGGGGTGGGGTGAGAACACAGAACCCCAGCACCTGGGGGTGGGGAGAGGTGTTTCTTTCTTTGTTCCCTGTGTGCTGGTTTCACTTTTGGGGCTTTTCTTTGGGCAGCTGCAGAAAAGCAGCCCCTGCTTGCTGGTGAGAGCTCTTTTTCTGGCTCTGCTCTTTGCTTTCCCCCCTCCATCTCTGGGCACCCTGAGCTTCAGAGAGAGAGAGAAGAGAGGAGAGACACAGCTGCTTCAGGACACTGCAGACCTTTTTTATTCCCTCTTCCTGGGGACTGATTTGGACTGCAAGGAGATTCCTGGGAATTATCGCCATTTCCTCCACTCCCAGCTTTTTCCTTCTTCGTTTGGAACAGAGGACAAGGAGAGAGAGAGTCCATGTGAGTTCATCCCTTATCTCTGCCTTGCTGGGAAAAGACTGAGAATTCACCTTGCAGCCAGCTGAGGTGTGACATTGACACTGTCCATAAATACAACTGCTCCAGGAGGAACCTACTGTTTGGGGGTTGCTCTCTTTTGTTTTTACTTTTGGTGCTGGGGGAGTAGTTTGCTCTGGTCTGTTTACAGTTATATCTATATATACCAGTTAAGAACAGTTATCCTTCTTATATCCATTTTCTAATTAAAGTTCCTTTTTTCTTAAATTTAATAAGAAGTGACGTGATTATTGTGGAGGAATCCTCTCCTCTTTTTTTTTTGTAAACATTTTGTTTTTTCCCTCAAACTAAGACATAAACTCAGCTGGAGCCTTGGTATTTGGGTCAGATTCTGTCTCCAGCCCATTATTATATTGACTTCAACATCACAGAATCATAGAATAACAGGTTGGAAGGGACCTCAAGGGTCATCTGGTCTATCATTTCTTGGCAAAAGCATAGTCTAGATGATGGTCCAGCACCCTGACCAACTGAATCTCAGAAGTGTCCAGTGCTGAGGAATCCATCACTTCCCTGGGGAGATTATTCTCATTGTGATAAGTTCTCCTCTTGTCTAATCAGAATCCCTCCCTGGCGTAACTTGACCCATTATCCCTCAGCTTTTCCACGTGACTACTTGTAAAAAGGGAGTCTCCATCGTCTTTGTATCCACCCTTTAAATAGTGGAACATAGTGATAAGGTTTCCCCTAAACATTTTTTTCTTGAGGCTGAAAGCACCAGGTTCTTTCCTCATATGGCAGCCTTTCCAGTCCTTTGATCATCCCCATTCCCCTTCTCTGGATACTTTCCAGCCTGTTCACATCTTTTTCCTCTGTGGAAGCTTACCAGGGACACCAAAGCCCCCACTCTCCCTGACTCTTAACCTGAGCTTTCCACAAGCTGAAGTTTGCTCTTCTAAAATCTAAAATCTTTGTTTTAGTACTAAGCTTCAGCATGCCCAGCTGAATGCCAAACTACAAGACACTGTGACCACTGTAGCCAAGGCTATCAGTAACCAAGATATTTCAAAGCAGGTTTTCTCGGTTTTTGAGTAGGAAGTCCAGCAGGGCCTCATTCCTGGTTGGCACATCTAACACCTGTATGAGGAAGTACTCCTCTTAGGCATTCCAAGAACTCGATGGATATGACATGTGAACTGCTGTACTGTTCTTCCAACAAATGTCTGGACAGTTGAAGTCACACACAAGAACCACTTTCTGTTAACCTTTCAAAGCTTGCTTAAGTGACCCAAATATTGCTTTGTTGGTCTTGGTTTGGAAGTCAGTAGCAGTTGCCGACTGAAAGATCCTCATTCAAGATGACCTCTCTGATCTGGACCCAGAGGCATTCTGAAGGGCTTCCACAATTGTCATAGTTGACTTTTATCCATTAAAGATTCTCCTTAACATAGAGCATGACTCATCCTTTTTTGCTCTGCCTGTCTTTTTTTGAAACAGCCTACAGCCATCCATCTCAATCCTCCAGTCATGTGAGTTGCCCCACAATTTTTCAGTTAGTCCCACGCATAACTTTGCTCTCGATGAAACCCATGGTCCCTGGTGCCACTTAGGGCACCAGTTTCAATGTATGATGCTGCCTGCTGCTGTTCACGTGGACAGATTTTGTGCTCTTTTCAACTCCCAGCTGCTAAGTTTTACTGAACCTATCAGACAGTGCTACACATGAGAAGACATTTTAAACAGAAACTTACTCATGAAGTTCGGTGTATTGAGAAAACAACAAACTGCAGGATATGAGCAGTTCACCTTTGAAATCACTGGCTACATTTTGCCTTCTAGCACACAATCAGCTTTTAGAGAGTTCTTTTTGAACCTGTATACCTGAAACACTTTTTTTTCACTTGAGATGCTGTCTCAATTATGTGTGATTACTTGAAAATAAGGCAACACAAATCAGTGGAACTCTTACCTGGAGTAAACCGATGGCAACAATTAGGATTTCTATTAATTTTAAAGAAGCAGTTTTGCTCACTGGAAGAGCAGCCAAACCTCCACCTCATTAGAGCTGTCTCAGACAGTGGCTAAGGCAGGCTTCTCAAGACAAGAATGAAACAAAGAAAAGTTCTCTCTGCCAGCCACTCTCCCAGCTCCAGTGACTTGCCATTCAGGAATTTTCCAACACTCATGTGGTAGTCTTTGCAATCCCTTAGTAGTAGTTGCAATCCCTTAGTTTTTATTTTTATTTGTATCATTGTTTCTTGAATCCATATAGTAACAACAAAATACCTAAATACTTTTGCATATTTCATAAAAACAGTGAATTTTCTTCCCTAGCCTTGTCCAATTCAATTTCATCTTTTTTTGCACACTTATATCAAACCCACACTTTAAAATAAAATACCTGACAAATGGAAAAGAACAACACTAAATAGGAAAGAAATTATGTTATCCATCTTCTAACTGCACATTGCAAAAGATAAAAAGTTTCTTAAAAAGGATAGCTTTGAAAAAGCAGTTGATACTTTAGTTTTTAAGATAACTGAATGATGAGATTTTCTGCTATGTAAATATTGAAGCTTTAATTTTAATTTGTCATCAGTAATAAACACACAAGTTTAGAGATGTCAATAGTTTGGTTTACAGGAACTTAACACTGATATAACTAGAGATAACGCTGCAGAACGGGAAACATACAGGAGCAAAGCCCTCTTCACTCTCTGCCCATAGCTGCATAGAGGGTTAAGCTGAACAAGTCAGTTGAAGGACTTAGCAGAATTATCATATGACAAGGTATTAAAAAGGTGCAGTTTGACCCAAAGAGATGACACAAAAAAACATTTTGTCATTACAGATTTTGTCTGCCATTGGCTCTTTGAAGGTGAAGGTGCATGATGGCTTGTTTTTTTCCTGTGGCTGGGAAGCAGGTATCTGTAGCTTCCAACAGCTCTTGTCACTCACCTTCTTGATATGGCATCAGCAAGAACCATTAGGACCTTCCTTCTGGAATTCAGGGCCAAACACCTCAAATTTGAGATTGGAAGCAAGACCTAATGTCAGTAATTATTCATCTAGTTGCTCTTCCCTCTATCCTTTTCCCATGCTTGTGACTCTGGCAAATGATTCATTCACTTAAAGGGCATCACATACTTATACAGCTTCCTAAATTGGTACCATCCAGATCCTACTTAGCAAAGCAGGCTCCTGGGACGTAATGCTGGAACTTAGCCTGCTGAAAAACCAGTTCAAGCTATACGCTTTTGCAATCTGGTGGTAATAAAACCCAGCAGTAAATCTCCTAAGCCTCTTCTTCAGCCTGTTGACAGTTCTATGTGTCTAGTATGTAACTGGCATCAGACAAAGGGAGGAAAGCCTACAGAGTCAGAAACAGAAAATACTCACTAAACCAGATACATTGCAGCTATCATAATTTCCACTTATTTTTACACATCTTTAAAAATTGCCAATCTGAAACAGGACCAGCTGACTGGCTGCAATATATAACAAACATGTTCATGTTTTTATATGTCTCTGGTTTCCTCCCCCACATGTACACATTTGAAAGTCCTCGTGCTTTGCAGCCTTACCCAAACATCTGCAATCATTTATGGAATAAAACAGTCTGCCATCTAGGTTTTTCAGTGCACAGTACAACTGATGTCATTTTTGTATCTCGCATTTTCAAAAGAAACAAATATGTTTCCAGGCAAACCACATCACAGAACATGCTATGGTTATCAGTTCAAAGAGCCTCACTGGCTCAGCAGCTAGTGCTATGTTTCATCTAGTCTTCCTAAAGTCAGTCAGGGAAATGCTAGCCCGGGAATACACATCTGTGTGTATACAAACAGCTTCAGCCTTCAGCTGTTCTTTCCTTGATTGGCCCCTGAAGTAATACTCGACAAAGCACAAGAACTATCAAGTACAGGCTTGGCCAAGGCTAGATTTTCATATGAATCATGCAACATTCTGGAGTGTGCGTGTCTTCTGCATCATTTTAGGGATGAAGGAAAACAGACTGACTGAAACGTAGATTGTTACTGGACCCTCCCACCACATTGCTATAAAAAGGTCCCTTAAACTTCTATACAAAAGTGTATTCTGCTTACATTTTTGTCTTTCCTCTAATGCACACCAGAGCTAAGGTGAGAAATACACTCCCTAAGGATCCCAAAGAGTGGAAGTGAGACTTGATTCAGGATGGACTACTTATACCTTTGCTTCTCTAATTCAGCAAGGGAAGCTGTACATAGTTTGGGTTCCCAAAGGACCTGGCATGAATCCAGGCTCCCATGAGTGACAGTGATTAGACTGGACACAGCAGAGGCAAACAGAACTGCTTCTGGGGCTGCTCCCAGCTAACTTGAACCTGGTTTCAGTTAGTAGTTTCATGCTGATGCCTATGAAACTTTTCTGAAGCAAATGCAGCTGCATAAATAAAACCAAGGTGTATGCCTTGTTCTAGCAGTATGGTACCGATATTCCTTCTGGACTTGAGATGCGAGTCAGTTTTGGATTAGATACCTGCTATTGCCAGGAAAGGACTGTAGTAATGGAGTAAGAATCAGTCTTTGAAACTTTGTTAACAAAGAATAACAGGAGTCTGACTTTTCACAACTCTGGAAGCATCAAAGAGACAAAAATGTCCGTCTTGCAAATCTAAGCTGCTATCAGCACATATTTTAAATAAAAATAGTCACTGCATATTCCCCTCTGCCCCCAGCATAATGCCCTGAGGTTTTCTTTGCTTTATCTAGATGTTTTGAGGTACTTATGGGAGTTTCTTTTGTTTCTATCTCATGCTGATAGGTACAGCTCAACAAATCAATGCCCCAGCTCCTGTGTTTGCTGTAGCACTTTGGTCTTTAGAGATATCCATCATGTTTTTATTTTGGGTGATGAGAATGTATTGCTTGTTTTGGATATCTGTACTCAATGGAGGACAGTTGCTGCAGCCACAAACTCCTGTGCAGCTCCTCCCCATTCCCCAGCAAACCAAGGTTCTTAAGGCCAAATATCCGGATTCATCATAAAAGCTACTATAAAAAGTATTATTTCCCTTCACCTCAGTGCTACAATGCTGCTGCAGAAGAAACACCGGCACTACAGGAGTTGTGGGCAAGTCACATAGAAATGTTTTAGTCTCACAAAGATGTGACTCAAGGACATGTTTAAAAGTCTGTAATGGAAATGTCCCCAGTGAATGGCTGTTCATAAATGATCACTTCAGCTCCTTTCAGAGCTTGTATTAAGGACAAGGTTTGATGGTAGCTGTCTTCAATGGTAGTATGGATGTAGATACCTGTACTAAAATACATCAGTTGGATGGTGCTGTCAACCAGATCAGGTACATGATACATACCAATCAATTCTTTTACATTCAGTTTTTCCCTCCCTTTAACTCTTTCTTTTAATTTTTTTTTTGTTTTGTTTTAAACCACATTCACAGTACAGGTCCAGAAAATAGGTGTATTAGCAGAGACAGAGGGAAAAAGAAACTGAAATAGAACAGAGATACCATGTAACAATATCTGAAAATAGCATGCTATCACTACAGTCCAACTTTAGGTGCACAGAGAGCCCCTGTCTTTAAATTGACTGTGACAGCAGCCCAGGGAGTTTTATTTCCCAAAGCTGGTTTTGGTCTTACATAAACTTTATTTCTTTCCATATTGTAGAAAATATCAAATTTATACAGTGACTTTTACCTTCAAAATGAGGAGCAATGTATTACTTTGCAACCAAGGAATCACACCTGAAGTCACAGAGATATTGATATTGAAACAGATTTCCCAAACTAAACCAGCTTAAGCATCTGGTCTGCATAGAAGCTTCTGGGAATTTCACCTATCTACATCATCAAATACACAAATATATTTCTCCCCTTCTACATTCACATTGGTGTAATTGAGCCAAGAGTTTGATTCTAGTTCTCTTAGGGTTCTTTTTTACCTATTGGAAGAAAAATATTTACTGCCTGGATAATTCATGTATGCTTCTGTTTCAATGAATTAACAATTAAACACCCACCTCTAATAACGCCCAGATCTTTTAAAAGATCTTGACAATGCAAGTCATCCACCCGGATGTATGAAGCGTCTTCTATGTTCGCCACTGTAACAATGCCAACATCCTCTTTTTGTGCTGGTGAGCTCTGTAAAGCTGACACACCTAAGAAGAGAATAGGCTGATCTCCATTAGACTTACACACCCACAATAAAACTGTTAAGAAAAATAGTTTTGTTGCAGAATCCTTTGCTTGGCAGCATTGTGAAAGCCAGTGGTATACAATTTAACATCGGGCTCAGCCAGGATTTATTTCGATATTCATCAATGAAAGGGTGATTTTTACAGAATACCCTTTTGAGAACAGAAAAGAACTTTGAAGTCTTCTGCTGAAAAGACAGCTGCATTGTGTGGAATGAGCTGATCTTTGCTTCATATTCCACAGGTGGCACTCAGTGTAATGGCTGTGGAAAGTTAAGCACCATGTCAATAATAGAAACTAAAAGCAATCAGTGCAGAATTATTAATGACACGTGGGGAAAAAGCAGAGGGTGACTCCACTTTATTTCATTATCTTGGAAGTTCAGCAGTGAACTGGAGAAGCTCCCCACCTGCCCCAGCATTGTGTGAAGTGTTAATGGGTTATTTTATTCATTGAAATGTTTTTCTAAAAGATACTGGCATAGATTCACCTTGGGGCTGATGGTCTGTTTTATTCCCATCAGTTACTGAAAATCAAGCAGTTGCAAGAGTGTCTACATGGAGAGCCCAGAGGATGCACTTTTCCTGGTTGTGGCCAGCTGAAACTTGTGGGCAGGCAGAAGGACAGACTTTTAGCAGGTGTAAAAAGCAGGTATAGCTGCTGAAAGGACAGCCGATTTCCAGTCAGTAGACAACTTATCTGTGTAACCAGATTTGCGTCCATGGAAGACCAGGGCAGCTGCGGAGATGGTTGCATCCTGGTCGCTTTGCAGCATGCAGGACTCTGAGGAACCAGGACTCTGAGGGTCCAAGGACTTTATCAGTTAAGACAAAGACACTGACAAAGGAAGGGCATGCATGCATGAACTAGGCGAAAAGACTCCTTTAATAAACAGGTGAAAAGGTTACTTCTTATTGTCTGTCTCTGGACACTAAACTGCAAGCCTCTAAGACTGTGAAGAGATGAAAAAAAGTTACTGGAGGGTAAGTAGGTGTTACGTAGCAACTCACTGGCACAAAGAATCAGTACACTGGAACTGGCACCAAAAATTGGTGAAGAACACAAACTCTTTCAAATATCACTAGAATGTATGGTTTCACCATTTAGGTTTTGTAGAGTCATGTCACCTGAACTTTTTTCTTTGGTTAGAAACCTTACTCACACTATTAACAAACACTGTATCCTGAGGCTTTCCTTTCCTAGCTCTCCAGTAGAACAATAACTCCCTCTGGTGTTTGCCTGCTATTGTTACTGCCTCAGCCACGGCCCTGGGAAACCGAGCCAGATGAGGTCTGTACGATAAACTCTCTTTCCTTGGTCGATGGCATTTTACACTTTGGGTAGAGAGGCCAGTGTGCACCCATGAGGCCGGTTCCAGGGGTGTTCAGGTCTCCAGGGAACATTACTGCATCAGGAAAAGTGGAAAGCTGAACTCTGAGCTGCTGCGTGGTCATGCTGCCAAACACTCACTTATGTGTTCCCTGCACTTATTTAATTACACAAACAGTAGGCTTACTGCAATGTGTCTGGATGCTTTATTTGATGAATGCTGGAACTTACCATCCCAGTCCCAAGGGGGTCGGGGTACACATAGGGGTATGTCAAATGGCTGGATGTTAGTTCAGACTTAATGAATTGCTGTGCTCTGCTCTTGAGACAGACAATGTGGGACTGTCATTCAGCTACAAACTTATTTACAGGAATGCTGTCACAGATTCGAGGCTCAAATCTGACCTACAAGTGAGTTTCAAGCTACACCTGCAGGCAGAGGAAGCAAAAGAAGATGCAAGAGAATTAAGCTCATGCCCTTTGGTTTAGACCTTACCTATCTATTGCCATTGTAATGCTGATTGTCAATCTTGTCAATTTAAAATTCACAAGAAAATATAAACTTTTAATGTTAAATGTATATTGCACAATAATTTTAAAGTACATGCTCAATAATTTTCTTTTTCAGATTTCAGCTATAATCAGATGATGAAAACAAATATGCAAGACAAGATGAAGGAAACAAAATGTTTGAGTTATGCATTTTGCCAAAGACAAGAGGCTATTTTGATGGGCTATTTAATAGAAATTCCTTCCTGTGATCATTCAACTGCGTGCTTGCTCCAAACAGCCCACAGGCATTTTATATTTGACCTAAATGTCTGGATTCTATTTTTTCTTTTCTTCAGCATATCACAGAACAGGAATCTGTAAGCTGATTACTGTTGCTTAATTCACTTCTGAATGCAAACATCTTCGCATATTTCAAACACTGCTGTATAGAGCTGCAATCAGAAAAGCTAAAAGAGGTTGAAAGCTCATTCTAAATCCTGACTGCCTGGCTCCCTGGCCAATGCCTCGTATTATACAAACTGTGTAACCACACTACACCTTTGATGTAAAACAACTCTCTTTTAATGTGCTGTAATCTCTTATTCCCTTTGTCTCTCAAATAATAATCCTCTTGCACATGGTAATCCTCAAAAATCACATATGCTCTTTAAAGCTTTTCTTTTGGAAAGTATTCATATCCATTTTCTAGGCACTGACAACTAACTATTACAGAAAACCTAGTTCTTCTGACTTTGACCAAGGCAGTCTGAATTTTTTTGTATTTCACATTTGCTGCTTGGCTAGAACTGGGTCAACAAAATGAGTAAACAGTTTCTAGTTGTTCAACAGAGCCATAATGTGAGAACTGATTGTTTGGCCAAGGCAGAAACACAACATGTTTGGGAGAGTTAACAGGAAACAAGTGAAATGACATTTCCTATTTGGGCTGTAAAACAGAAAATGAGATTTAACTGTCTAGAATGATTTAAAAATATGTCCTCCTGGACTACTACAACAAACTAGTAAAAGAAAAATTCTCACCCTCTCAGCAGTGATAACCAAGCCTTCTACCACTGGCTCCTGGACATTTACAAGTGTGCTACTGGCTATTCAAAGTTTCATTATTGCAAGGTTAAATGTTTTTAGATATTACCACCTTAAACTGGAGGTAGAGGTCTAGATTAGACTTAATCAGATCAGCATGGTGATTTAAATTATCTAATCGTGACCAAAGGTGATGACTATCATGGAGTCTCCTCTGGTCAAATGTAAGATCCTAAATGACACATACTGCATTAATTACAGGACACGATGAAGATTAGCCTAAGAGTTCAAAAAGAGAGATCTCTTAAATAATCTTTTTATCTGTTGGCAAACATGCACATTGCCATAAGGAATTTGTAGCAAGTTAGGAGGAGTGCTTAGGTAGAGCTCCCAGTGATACAACAGCACAACCTGCTGACCAGACCACCTTGTCTTGTCTGTTTAAGCCCAGCCAGTTTGCCTCACTTGCTCCCCAAAAGACCAAGCACAGAAATTTCTCCAGGTTTGCTTTTAACAGTGGGAGGGGTCTGCTGTTCTGGCAGCAGGACAGATCCTGCTTGTACTGCTGATATCTAGGAGCATTTTAGTTTCTTGCAGGTAGTGGCAGGTGCTTCCCCCACCCTTTGGCTTGGCGATGACCCATCCATAACGCCTCTGCGTTGGTCTGTCCTACACAGACATCTTATCCTTCCCTCTCCTGAGCAAGCAGAGCAGGCAGGGTGAGGATCAGCAGTGGGCTCTGGGTCAGCTGCTGACTCACAGCAGCTGCCCTGGGGATGATGGATACACCTGAGCTAAACAGCACAGGTATCCTGAGTTAACGTTTCACTGTATTCATAATTTGATCTTGTGACTAAAGCGGCCTAAAGTTTCTCCTGAAGTTCTGTGAACTGCTCATTCTTGTACAAAATCAAGATCACTTCATACTTCCTTCATTCAGGTTATAACCTATACCTCCTAAGTCACAAACCAGAACACAAACACCCCAGTTTTGAGAGTCTGAGGAAAAGGATCTTGACGGTCCCTCAGCCTAAGCAGATGAACCTTGCTGGAGGTGTAGAGATGCTCCACAGACTTGCAGGTCCCTCTTTGCAGTGAACTGTGGTAGCATATGTGTTGTAGCTCAAAGACTTCCACCCAGGCTTAACAAGAACAATAAATAGTACCAATAAACACTCAAGTTGAAGTGGGCTGCA
>JAOXXN010000395.1:102557775-102575687 GCA_026770055.1 Myrmophylax atrothorax | reverse complement strand
CATGTGTGTCATAGCTCCAAGACTGCCACCCAGGCATAACAAAACCAATAAATAGTACTGATAAACACTCCAAGCTGAAGTGGGCTGCACGTGGGAATCAGGCAGTACTATTTCTAAAAGAAAGGCAGGAAATTAGGCTCTCTTATACCATTTCAAATGTTTACAGTAAATCAGCAAAATTAATGGTTGTAGCAGATAGAAACTCTACTCTGACTGAGAAATTCATTGTACTCCAAGCAAACCAGCCAAATATTAATTTCCTTACAGCTGTTTTTGCCATTTATTGCCTTGATTTCCCAAAATTATGTCAGCTGAATTTTCTCATGAGTGGAAACATTTGTGTTGGAAAAAATAAAAAACTTAAGAATTTAATCCATTTTTAGGAAATCAAGTTAACATCAACTATAAGAGCTAATCTTCCCGTCTCACATGAAAGTCCAGAAACTTCAGATAGATATAAAACACTTGGGTAACTCAACTGTTTGCATGAAGATTTAGAATTTAAACATTGAAGGCATACACCTGTCAAAAGGAACCAGGTTTAATTTGATAAGCAGAAAAAAAGTGATGTAAACCACCAAGGTTACAAGCAAGATCTCTAGCAGGATGCTAAACAAATTTTTTCATGCAGATGCATCAATGTATATAAAAAAGAATTAACCTCATCTCCTTAATTCCTCTTTCTAAGGAGGATTAGAAATCCAGCTGTCACAGGGAGCATCCTTGTTTTCTTTAGTCCTCATCTATGGTGATGACAAACAACTCTAGTCTGCCAAAGCTTAATTAAGTAATCACTTTCTCAATCTTTGTTAGAAGTGTATTGATTAGACAAACATGACTTTTAAATTTTGAATTTATGTTGCCTGGTTCAGATTCTGAACTTTTAAAATCAGTGTACTGACTCCTAAGTCACTGCTTTTATGTTGATTGAAAACCAGTTTATTAAGGTAATTATACATATCAATAAATTTTTTCTTCAATCTTCATTCTGAACTGAAATGAGATTAAATGAACTGGCGTTAAATTAGAAGCAATGTAAAACCATTGCATATATGTTATTACTATGAGGAGAAGAAAATTTTAGTATTCAGATGAGAAGCTTAATGTTATCTGCACTCATAGACTGGAATTGGAAGGTCCAGATTAAAATTCAAACTCTAATTCCCTTTTTATTTTAGTTTTCTCATCAGTGATACAGGGCTAATAATCCGTACTTTTATCATTCATGGATTGTTTCAAGGATGAAAAATGCAATGTCAATGTTGAGTATTACCAAAATTAGTTTCAGAAGTGTGAATGGAATCAAGAAGTTATATTATAAAAATAAAGAAATAGAGTATGGGAAACCATAATGCACAACACTGAATTTGTCAGGAACTAGTAACAGTCTGGTAAGGAAATAATTTTTTTTTTCTACAGTGGCAGTGAAGCAAAATTTCAGAATCACAATTTCACTTTTTTCCCCTGCATATTTCCTACCAAAGAGGTCCACTCTGAAAATGTTTATGGAGAAATTTTTGAAAATTAATCCTGTAACAAGTGCAACCGTCTTTTGATGCATGTATGGGTAGAGTCTAAGATTTTCACTTTACAGAAGATCAGTTAGACAAAGAACAGGAATAGGGAACTAGTAAAATTCTGTAGTTATGTGGATTCCACATCACCTAGAGATACATTAAAAAAGAAACTATAAAGCCCTATTTAATTACCTATCAGTATAAAAAAAAATAAACCCTCTACCTGGAGAAGTCATGGAGGATATAAATGGCATAATAGTATAACTAATCACAGAAGAACAAAAAATCTCCTTAAAATATTAAAATGAATGTCAACAGAAGTCATGAATCAGAGTTTAAGATAGCACATGACATGTATAGTCAGCTTATTATTTTTCCAGGCAGTCAGTAGAACAAGATGAATGACAAACCTTACAAGTTACAGCAATTTATCAGTTGCTTGTAAACTAATTTAGCTACATTGCCTTACAGAATTGTGTTGCTATACATCAAGTAATGGTCCAACTCCCTTTTTTGCATCATGGACATCATCTATTTACCTCTTTTCTTCATTGAATTTTCAGGATTCACTCCACTGACAAACATGGGAGTGAAAATGCTTTGGAAAATTTGTCCTCTTAACATTTTTACTCCTAATCTCAGCAAAATTTCACACAAGTTTATCATTCAAAACAATGTTACTTAGTGGACTTTGGTATGTTTCCTTTCAGAAAAGATTGTCAAAATTAATCCTACATTTGCATTTATGGCTGAAACACAGAAATTTCAACCCACTTCACATTCTAGGCACTTCCAAATCAACATTAAGGCTTCATCACATGAACTCCGATGTAATTTTTGATCTAATTTAATTTATTTGCGTTGCAGGAACAGGTGCTGATTTAGTTACTCTTTCAAAAATAAACTCAAAGTCATCTTATATTGTGTTTTAAAAAAGACTTTAGGAGCAATTAAATGAACCAGGGACATAATATGGATATAGCCTTTGACCAGGCGTATGAACATTGCTATTTGCTATGGAGAAGTGTCAATGCTTCTTATGATCTGTATACTATGTAATAAGAAGATAAGAGCAAAATGACAGAATTTTAAAAGTGACTCTAAAGTTATTAGATTTTGCATGCTGACACACTTACCTGAATGGTGGTACACCTTTTTGTCCTGACTGATTTAAATGTGGAATAATTTTAAAATGGACAAAAAGGATATCAGAACTATGATACCATGTGTTTTGTTTTTCTGCAGAAACTGAATCCTTTATTAATTACATTCACAGTTAATATGACAGTTATCTGAAGAAAAACAGTTTAATGACAAGCATTGGTCTAGATACTCAATTACCACAGAAAACCAAGGAAGAACCTATTATATCATTTGACTGTCATAAAATCAAAGAATCATGGAATCATCTAGATTGGAAAAGACCCTTAATATCATTGAGTCCAACTGTTAACCCAGCACTGCCAAGCCCAGCACTAAACCATGTCCCCAAGCACCACATCTACACAGCTTTTAAACACCTTCAGGGAGGATGACAACTACTTCCCTGGGCAGCCTGTTCCAATGCCTTACTACCCTTTCATTGTAGAAATTGTTCCTAATATCCAATCTAAACCTCCCCCAGTACAATTTGAGGCCATTTCCTCTTGTCAGATTGCTTGTTACTTGGGAGAAAAGACCAACATTGACATCCCCACAACCTCCTTTCAGCCTTCCTACAACATTCCTCCCCAGTTTGGTGTTTTGCCCAAACTGACTGAGGGTGCACCCAAATCCCTTATTCATATCACTGGCAAAGACACTAAATGGGGCTGGTCCCAGTACTGAGCGCTGGAGACACCACTAGTGGCCAGAATCCAGCTCGATGTAGTACTGTTCACCACCACTCTCTAGGCCTGGCCATCCAGTCATTTTTTTACCCAGCAAAGAGTGCGGCCATCCAAGCCATGGGCACTCAGTTTTGTCAGGAGAATGCAGTGGGAAATGGTGTCATAGGTTTTACTAAAGTCCAGGTAGATAACATCTACAGCCTTTGTCTCATCCACTGTGCGGGTCACCTTGTCATAACAAGACATCAGGTTGGCCGAGTGGGACCTGCCTTTCTGAAACCTATGATGGCTGGGCTGGTTCTGTACATGCTGGTTGTTCTGTACATGCTGCATAATGGCATTCAAGATAATCTGCTCCATAACCTTCCCCAGCATAGAAGTCCTGCTGACAGGCCTGTGGTTCCCTGGATCCTCTTTCTGGCTCTTCTTGTAGACAGGTGTTACATTGCCCAACCTCCAGTCAACTGGGACTTCCTTGGTCAGCCAGGACTGCTGGTAAATGGTGGAAAGTGGCTCAGTGAGCACTTATGCCAGCTCTCTCAGCACCCTTGGGTGGCTCTTGTCCAGCCTCACAGACCTATGTGTGTCTAAATAGTGTAGCAGGTTGCTGACCATTTCCCTTTGGATTATGGGAGTTCCAGTTTGCTCCCTGTCTTCCAGCTCAGGGGGCCGTGTACTAAAGAATAACTGGTCTTACTATTAAAGACTAAGGCAAAGAGGGCATTAAGTACATCGGCCTTTTCCTCATCCATGAAGATATCATCCCTTCTCATTTCAGTGTTAAAACCTTCGGTTAAGAAAGGAGGCCCATCACTATGTCAAATCCCAAGCTTTTAACACCAAATACATGACTAGTGTTGTCAGATCTGTCAAAATTCAACAGCTTCAGCAGATTCTAAATTTAGTAGCACTGACTGGATTGTTGGCAGCTGGTTGGCTTTAGCAAGGCTTGCCACAGGACCAGGTCAGGATGTCTGTCTTGGAGGGTTCCAAGGCTCCTTGTTTCCCACTGCTTCCAGCACTCCCTCAGGGTGACCTTCTGGGCATTCACCATCTCTAAAACACCATGGGCGAGCCTGAGCACAGGGCAAGCTTTCTTGATGATGGAGGGACAGTGAAGGGATTTAACAGGTGGCTGGTGGCTTGACTTTCTGTTTAATGGACCATCTTAACTATGCTGAGATCAAATGATACTGTTTACAGTGTGTTATGAAACACTACTTTGGACTGGCTATTTTTCATTATTAGTGAAATCAAGTAACTGACTGCAAAGGGCAGCTGTGCAGGAAATGTATTTTGTAACAAATAATGTATAGTATTACACTGTATTACCAAAAGGCACACAATGAATGTCAGAGGGTGTAAGTTTTCACTGGCTCAAGTCTTCTGAAGCTGCCTCTTTCCTTAATAAAGACATATGACACGAACAAGCAAAAAAATCTAGTTTCAGTTTTCAAAGAATATTTTGTATACCTGCTATGTGCCCATCTCTTCATGGCTCAAGCTTTGAAATCATAAAACCAAATAGATATATATAAGACTTATGCAAGCTTTTCATGCAAGAAATTGATAATTTCGACTTTGATACATCAGGTCCTTACAGGATTCGAGAGAAGCAGCTGCACAGAACAATCAGACAGCTGGAGATCAACCCTCTGCAGCGATATAAAGCTCCAGTTTCTGAGCCTGCAGGGATATGCGGTATCAGATTTTAAGTAGTGACGTCTTAACATGCAGAAGAGCTGTCACTGCTGTTTTCAGTTTCAAGAAGGGAAATTATTTCTGGGAGTAAAGCCAAATTTAAGGAGGAAACATTTTGAGAGAGTACTAAGGCTAAAGCTGGAAACACTTTGAAATGGCAAACATGTTTAAAATAGCAAAGTTTAAGTCTTCCTTTTAAACACTGGTTATCATTACCTTTACCTTTACTTGACTTTTCACCCTGTTTACAATGTGTTCTAGTATATTTGTGTGCAATAAGACTTACAATCCAAAGGGCAAAATGGTAACAGCCTGTGGGATCAACTTTGTTCCAGCCTTTTTCAGTCTCTGCAATTTTTTTAATGATGGCTTGTTTTATATTTGTGATTTTATTAAAATGATTGGTTAAATCTGTGGACCCTTAGATACTGCATAAAGAGCATGCTCTACATATATCAGCACTGAATACTGCAAAAACTGAGGGGAGGTCTCTGAGAGCTAGTCAAGTACTATAGGATTTCCAACAATGCTTAGCTGCATTTGCATCTTCTGTCTGTAAAAGAATTTCATTTGATAGTTGAAATGACTTAGAGTCTCATTATTAACACAAATGGTTACAAAGGCCATAAAATGGAGATCCCAGGGGAAAACATGCACACAGAGACATAAACTACAATTTAAACTAAATTGAAGTTGGAGAGAAATCAAAGGACAGACGATTAGTTATAAAGTGTATAGTATATACTTTTCTGTATAATCAATATAGCCATATCTGCATATAGTACATAACACATCCTTGAGGATGCTCTCAATAAATGCCCTGTCTTCAAATTGTGAAAAAACCCCCAAACCCCACAGACCTTATAACCCTTGAATTAGCCCGACTGGCTATTTTTTTCACAAAATGGCTTTAATTCAGTACCCAGAAAAAGCAGTGCTTATCTGATCAGCAGCTCTGCCACACATTGGGTTTTCCTTTCTATTCAATGTGCAGCCCAGCTCACTCTACATCCAAAAGACATAATTCCTATTTAGCTTGTTGGCCAACCTTTGCTTTCACAAAAAAATAGTTATTTTTAAATCACCCTTCAGTGGAACAGTGATGTTAATTACTCCCATTGCAGAGATGGGGAAGGGAGAAGCAAAATAGTTGTATTTAAGATTACCTATAATTTTGAGACCAATCTGCCTAACTTTCCAGATTATATCATCTCCTGCATGCAAAGGAGAGCTACCTGTGACTTCAGTTTTGCCTCAGCACTTAACCAACCAAGCCAGCATTTCCAGCCAGAGACTTACAAAACAAGTTCAATGCAGGCAGGCATGTCCCTTCCAGCGGCAGGGGTGTCGGGAACTAGTGATCTTTAAAGGTCCCTTCCAACCTAAACTGTGATTCTGTAACTCTATGGCACCTGCAGGAAATTAATTGTTTAACACCACACAGGAGCTTTTCGTCAAAAGCAGGGCAGAATCCAACTCCCCAGGGCAGCTTTCCTCTGCTTGCCTGAGCAATTTTCACTCACAGGCTTCCTCACCAAAGTGTTCTTCAGTCTTTCTTATTTCTATGCTGTTGCATTGAGTCACTTTGAATTTCCTGTATTTTAAAAAACAACTACCTCAGGTTAAAGCCTAGTAAAATTTCTCTTTTCAAGCTTAAAAGCTCTTCTAGGTCTTTTTTTTGGAAAATCACTATAAGGAATAGGCTGAACATGATCTACCTCAAAACGTAACAGACTTGAGTTCCTTTCAGCTGGTCCCAGCTGAATCTCCCTATGATCATGGTGGGTACTCTTAGAAATTGCAGTTTAATGCTCCTGTGGCTTGACACCTAAGTCTTCTTGCCTTGTCTGTCACTACCATCCTAATTTTAAGTCCCAGGTTTACCACAATGCCATTCTGTCTCCTTCTCAAGAGTCATCAGCATTTTATAGGTATCCTATGAGGTGACTACCTTGTCTTCCTGACATTTGTTCTTGCAGTCCCCCAAGAGAGCTTGCTTAGACAAACAGTTGGCCCTGTAGTTGAATATGTGTCTTCCAGATGTTTTGTTGTTGTTGCTGAGTTTGGATTTTTTTGTTTTTTGTTTTTTTTTTTTAACACAAAGTACATTGCCACCCTGTGGTGCTTGGAAGACTTCTTCTCCTCAACATGTGAGGAAGCTTCAGTTTTGAGAAGAAAACTATCTTGTTGAATGCATTATGCATTATCTTCTTTTTTAATGATGACTATGGCAGTAAGTGTTTATATTCTGCTTTAGCCTCTTAGGAAGCAATACTTGCTGCAAACATGATTTTAAGGGAACCAGGTATCCATACATTAGGTGAAGATCTCTGGAAGAAATAATTAGCTATTTGCTTTAAGTGATTCCCTTTCTTCCAACCTGATCACTTATGCATAAGTAAAACCAGCTGTTCTCAGGCTTCACAAAAGTGATCTTTGTCTGTGTCAATGTGAAAGGCCAGAGAACTGCTTGGTAGGGCTTACTGCTGATGTTAATGAAGAACAACCATGTCAGAGGAGGAAGCAGCCACATCACATTTTCATCATTGGTCAGCTGGAAAGCTATGACCCACATTTGCAGTTACCTCCAAAAAAGTTCTCATTTATTCATTTTCAGTTTGAAATGATCCTTTGTCAAAAGCACAAGGCTATATCCTTCAGGGAAATGTGAATTTGTACTGCAACTGTCTGCCTGGGACCAATTTTTCACTAAATTAGGGGTGAACGCAATACAAATTGATGCAATTAATGCAAGTAATGTAAAGACAAAAATTCATTGAATAAAGCTGACAAAACTACAAATTAACAAAATGGAGGCACAACAACAGGTTTCAAGAAAATAAGCATTGTTAATAATAAATTTGAAAACCTCTGCAATAGAACAGGCACATTTCAAGTAAAGCACCTGTTGAAGTATTTTAATAGCCTTCCAAATAAAAACATCATTTCACATTCCTTATTTCCAGGATCAGATGTCAGTTTCCTTGTAAGCAGGAGATGCAGAAGATAATGTCCTCTGTTTCACTTTCAACAGTGCTAGCTCCTTGTGACTTTCCAAGCACGCCTTACTGTTTCTATAAACGTTGTGAGAACAGTTTTAGTTTTTGCAAATGTGGGGAGTGATGGTATCATGGCAGTTGCACGATTTCCAGAAAAGTGAAAGACAAAGAGCACACTGGCGCCGTTCACGCTGTGCTGCAGTTCACACTCAGATGAACTTCACTCTTTGGAACTGTCTGTCCTCAACACTGTCTGCAGCTGTGAAATTCAGAGCTGTGCCTTGGCTGCTGCTAGCTACAGCATGGCATGGTCACACATCACAGCCTGTCATGCACTCAGGCTATAAAGGAACTGGCACTAAGCACACCTGCAGGATTTTCTTGTGATTTCACAGATATCCTCAGCTGCTCAGCTTCAAAAGACACAAAATTAATGGATTTAATTCTTACATACAAAAAGGATAATCTAGGAAGCCTTTATTTCAGGACAAAAATCACTTTGGCTATGGAAACAGTTTTGGTTTTAGTGTTCAATAAGAATTTTTAAAATTTCAGTTAAGGTACATTAAAAGAAAAAAGGGATTAGCTCACAACTTTTCGGATACCAGAACTAGACTTAATTCATACTACTTCTGTTATTATCAACCTAATTCTTGCAAAGGGAACTGTATTTAGTTTAAACCCAGTTAGCAGTTGTGTATCTTGTGCTGCAGTAGATCCTTATGGCCAATTCTGACCCATTAATAAGATGAGAGTTCCCTGAAAGCATCAAATGAGATAAATCAACAAATGCAAATGCAGTTTTTAAAAAACTTGACCCTGTGTCACACAGTTCATGCATCTGAAAGAAACACAGGCCTTACTTTTGCCCATATAGGTACATTTTAAAATCTGTAAATTGAAAGAACACAATATACTGTAATTGTACTGTATTTGTAAAAACTTGTTCAAAAAGAGATCTTTCTAAAAGAACAATCATGAAGTGGAACTGAGCCAGCCAGATTACTGGCAAAGCTTCCTGCTGAATATGATTAGAAAAAGGGAAAACGGAGACTGGAGAAAATTGATCCTCTCAGCAGAATCTGCCATAATTATATGCAGGATGAGGAATTAGTTATTATTCTGCTGTTAAATTCCTCAAGTGGCCAGAAGGAACACTCTTGCATAATCTGCTTTTTCAATCTAGTCTATGAAAAATTAAGATCTTGTTAAGAAAAATGGAGATGTAGCTGATCAAATTCTATAAACCTGGTTACTTTTTTCCCTAAGGATTAGACAGTGGACAGATGCATTGGGATTGCCTTACCAGCACTTCTCCAATAATCTGCTAGCTTTTGTTTAACGGAAGTTTTCATTTCAAGAAGTAAAACCACTGAATTTCACACATGCATTAATCCCTGGCAAGTTGCAATGCAGAATAGCCTCACCTCAAATGCTATTCTTGTAAGGCAACCTCTTTGCAATGGTTCATTGCCAGCATGACCTGAACTCTGCTGCATTGCAAGAGCAATCACACTGTTGTGATTCAAATTATTTTGTTTTTACTAACACAACAGGACTTCTCTGATTTCAAACTTCTGTTTATGCAAGGAACTCACAGCTTGGAGCACAGCTTTCTCATTGCTACCTAATTCAAGAGGAAATGGTACTAATAAGATGAAATAATAATGCACAGAAGATACAAAAGATTCATTAACATAAACAGGGAATAGAGTATGTAGCCTAATGAGGGGGGGAGTTGTCCTTGATGCTACTGAGTGCAGTGAAATAGCAACAATGAAATTGTGATAGGCAGGCATTGCTGGCCCATGGGATAAAAGCTGAATTTGGGAGCAGAGGGATTGTGAGCAGAGCTATAGAAGTGAAAACCTTCTCAGTGCTTTGCCTTTCCAAAAAATCAGAAATGGTTACATAATTATTCAAATAAACAACATGAAATGGAATCAGAGGAAGAGGAAACAAAAGCAAAAAGCTGTGAAAAGGGACAGCTTGTTTGAAAGATAATTATATACAGTTCAAAAGAACAAGAAAAAAAAGCATTGGTACTGTATGCCTCTAGATTAGGAATGATCTTTCCTTAAATGCAGTCTCCTCTGCTAATTATCCCCATTTCTTTTATTATAGAAGTTGCAAACATGATGGTTTCATAGTTCATGACTGTGTGGGTGACCTTAGCTGCAGTATTACTACAAGCCACTTACACCCAATCAGCTGCAGTGATCTCAGTGTAATTCTATTAAATAAAACACAAAAAGGAAAAAAAAGGAAAATCTGATTTACTAGAAGGAGCCCAGAAAAATCTTTCAAGTTGTCAGAGCTGAAACACTGTCATCTCTTCACTTCCTGCAGCCCTGTGCGTAAGCCATCCCCTTTCCTCAGACATAAATGACATTTTTCTGCTGGAGCTGCCTAGTTTGTCCAACAGCACATTGGACTGGGAATGCAGAGTTCCTCTTAGTGCTAACCAGGAGGGTGTAACTGGAAGAAATCAGAAAATTAACATATAGACAAAATTTAGTGGAAATGACTGTTACAGCTCTGGGTGATTAATATGCATGTGCACAGTGGGAGTGTTGCAGACCAGTAACGTTACACAGTATTGCTTTTAGCAGATATAAAATATGGCTGTAAGGGATTCTATTGCAGAGGAAACAGCTGCATTCAAGAGGTGTCTGCAGAGGTGAATATTCAAATAAAGACCTTGAGACAACAACTATCTAGCTGTATAACTGATGAGCAAACAACACCTGAAACACTGTCTGGGAACTTTTGCCTAGGAATGCCTTTGTTTGTTCTGTACATACCACCAGCTCAGATGCAGCAAATACTTTTATGCCATTTAATTTTTAGATATTCTAATTTACATATTTAAGATAGAAGCAGATAACAGCATATCCTTAGAATGTGTCTTGGAACATATAGTTATCCTCTGCTGGAGGATAGTTCCTCAATTTTTGTGAAAATGTCCATTAAAATGTCTGTAGTCTGACTGCTGGAGGTGCTGCTGGCTGACAAACGAAAAGATATCTGCATTTTTCATAGGCAGGAAGGGGTGAAAGATAAAAATTTATGGGATGAAAATAATTATGGATACATCATTGGTTTTCTCCAAAGCAGTATTACAGAATGATTGGAGAGCCATTATTTGTAAAAATCAGAATAAATGCTCTAGGAAAAATGGCGACTGACATGAGTGTCATGAGGTCATCAGATACAGTTTACTAAACAGCAGGTTTTATTGAGGAAATGAGCTATCCCATTAGCTTCAGCTTGTCCCCAAACAAATCTTCATTAACTATCCACTCCTGTGAAGCATGGCAAACAGCTCAGTCTTGATTATTGTGGAGAGCATCAGGGACTGCACCAGAGAAATCAGTGTAAATACAAGTCCAGGAGAAGACATGCCAGTTGCCTTCAACATCAGCAAGTATTAAAATATTAATTCAGTGGAGATAATTAGAAATATGCAGTGAGAGTAAAGATGAATCAAAGGGTATGAAATTAAAAGTTCTCTACAAAAACATACTTTAAGCAGACAATCTGATAAGAATCAGTAAAGCAGCTAAAGTGAATGGTGGAAAGCTGACTGGCAGATGACATGCATTAGGAACATGTGAGGCATTAGCAGTCCTTGTTCTACAAAATTATTTAATAATATTACCACTTTTGTGATGTAAAATTATTTTCAGGTAATCTAATTTCAGGAATGCAACACTTTTCTCTATCTGATGAAAAGTCATGATTTTGTAACTTACCTCACTTTTAGGAATATATTTGCTAATTTTGGTTTTGTAAAGTTTCTACAAACTGCCTCAGTAGAAAGATACTCACTTCTTCCTGATACATTATCAAAAAAGCAAACATGCACCAATTTTATTTTAAAAGTGAAATGTTTTTCATAACAATATGAATGAGCTAGATAATGCTGTCAGCTTGAATTAATAATTTCCCTGGACTTCTTTCTATCTCTCCAAAGAAGCATATTGTTATGCTCCAGTAATAGTAACAGACTTTTCAGGAGAATAAAAGTAGATGTAAGAGATGATGGCAGATGATACCAATGCAGTCAGTACACTTATCAGAAGCTGACAATGCCTCAAGCCTCAAATTAGTTAATGTCATGTTGATAATGAGAAAAAGGAATCTTAGACCAGGTGGTTATGCCTAATCCTGCACCCATGATCAATGTCACATATTCCCAATTACTACACTTAGGTTTTTCAGTAACCACACTATTTATTTTTGGAGATTAGTGGTGGTGATTGGCATGATTTTGCAACTACATAGGTTTTGACTTGGCATAAAAATGCCTTCTTCCTTGTGCTTCTGCAAAGGCATTGGCCAGAATGTTGTCCTAAGAGTTCCTCACTCCTCTCCACATCTGCTGGAGAGGCAGTTGTCTGCAGATGCAGTAAGGCTTCTTCTCCTCATCAACAGTAGCTGGAATAGTTAGTTTTTTGCAATTTTCAAAAGATATGTGCGTACCAAACTCAATGTGCTGAGCAGGAGACAACACAGATGGTTTGAGAGAAGTGCACATGATTGCAGTGCAAATAGAAACAACCCCTTTAATGGAGTCTTGCTAGTTCAGCAGTGGGTGATCTTTTTTTTATTATTGTTTAGGAATATTGTGAATATTTATGAAATATTGTGGCAGTGGTCAACTCACAACATAGTGTTACGGACAGCAGGTGCAAGGCATCCAGTATTGCTCCATCTCATTCTGCTGAGCTAACCGTGGAGGTGGAAAGAAAGATACAGTTGCCCCTTCTCTCTCTTCCACTTAGGAATGTGACAGAAACAATGTTGACATTGGGTAAAAAAATCAGTTTTTCTTGTGTTGCAGATTTGGCTGCTACTACAGGATATGGAAAATGTAAATATTTATCTCACTGGCATTTCCCAGGATCTCATTTTTTTAGCAGCATAATGAATTAAAACCTGCAGCATTTGAAAAGATTCCCTGAAAATTATCTTTTGCAAGCCATTTCTGTATTATTCCCTATAATTTGATTGTATCATTTAAGTTTGAACTGCAAAAGGACTAGAAATGTTTACATTTTTATCTTCTAAAAAGTATAATAAACTGAATTTCAACAGATCTGTGCTCCAGACCCAGACTCTTCTGGTTGTGAAGGTACCTGCAGTGAAATAAAGGAGCCAGATGTTTCTGTGACACCAGACATACGGAAATTACTGATTGATTCTAAGATGTTGGCGGCTGAGGACCCTCAGCATCTTATACAACTAGACCCTCAATGAGCAAAACTTGCAGGAAAAGAAAGATCTATCTCACTTTTGTAACTTAACAGTCTGCTCTGATCTACAATATTGTAGTTACAATATTAAGAAATGTATCTGCAAAACAGATGGGAGAAAGCATTCCCCTTCATTTGACAAAATTCCAGCAGCGCTTCTGCAGTCCCACAAATTCCCATAGCTATTTAAGCTTTCTATCCGGTGCCTACTTATCTGTCATGTTCATTATTTTCTATTCACTAGTTTTGCGGACCCTTTGAATGCAATAAAGTGATTCTGGACACCGTTAACTTGACAACCCTCTCATATCCCTCTGTATCTCCTGCCGGCAGGGAAATTGGAGTCTCATCACAACCAGAAAACATGTTCTAAAATACGTGTCAAAACCAGGCTACACTGGGAACTCAAACAGCATCAATAAAACATGCTAGACAACACACCATGTCCACCTGGTCTACACACAAAGTCATATATGATGAAGGAATAAAGAGAAGACAAAGCATTTTGGAAAAACTCAGGTTAAAAGCTCTATGCATCTGTTCCTCACCATCAACTAATCACACAGGGAAATGTGCTACTGATTCTACATAATGAATGATTTTTGAAGTGTAGGCCACATTTTTGTTTTACGAAACCCTTCTGGACCTACTTTGCTACTCCAATTCAGCGGTTTTTTTTCCTAGTCCTTTTCCCTTCCCTTTTGTCACTTTTCACCTTTTTTACTTAACCATCAAATTCTTTGCCATTCAGTGAAAGCAGGCACATTGAATTAAAAAGAAAAAAAAGGTATTAAGAGTAAAAACTGCTCTAACTGCTACTTCTTTACAGACACATGTTTTCTGCAGTGGTGCACATGTTTTCAGGCTCAGCACCCCTTCGCCCTACAGGTATCACTCAACCATCTCACCCAAACTCACAGGATGTAAGACCAATCTTTTGCTCAGCGCAAGTCTTCTCAACTAACTTAGTAGCACCAGCTCTCCATAACAGAGACACATACCTACACTCTCAGTAAGTCTTGACAGAAACAGGAAAAGGCTCTCAGGACTGCAGCACGTCTTTGAATTCCAGAAAAGGGGATGACTGGGAATGTAAATCAGATTATGGGAGGGGGCTCTTATGCATAATGCCATGGGTAATTTGTGGAAGTACATAACACTGAAAGAGATGTTGATGTGCCAGCTGCAGAGCCTGTGTAGACAAGGGGTGCCTGTTTAAGCATTAACGCTGCAGGTAGCTGATGTGATGTTAAACACAACTGCCCACTTACACAAAATGACACTGTACACTGAATGTGATGCAGCTTTTTGCCTGTGGACAAAGTCCTAGAGGAAGATTTCAGAAGGGTGAACGTTGATACTGAAAATCATAACTAATAAGTCATTGTCCTTTTTTTCTGAAAAGAGAATGAGCATTTTGGTCTTAGCTGTGCATTAATGTAACTTCTAACATGATCTAACTTCTCCATAGCAAAACCTCAAAGAGGGCAAGAGGCAGCTTCCTTCAAAGCATGTAACAAGACAATAACTGACGTCACCTAAATCAAAACACGTGCCCTTGCCAATCACACTAAAAGAGCTTCCAATACAGATGCAATACTTCTCACCCCACCTCCATCTCTCTGAATACCTTCTTCTCTTGCTTTACCCTTAAAAAAAAAAAGAGGCAACTGGTAAAATGTCACATGAGCTTTCAAGGAACTGTGTGAGATAAGATGGTGTAAGGCCACGGCACCAGATGGCAACTACTTCCGTGTAAATTACCCTTCATGCAAAATGCAGATTTTCTCAAGACTTCCTGAGGCAGTCAGACTCAGGCTAGTAGTTCATGGATGAGTTAGGTTTTATTCATACCTTGGTTATTTTGGCCTAGTAGGACCCTGATTTTTTTCTGCCACAGATGTACATAATTTTATTTGACTCTTAGCAAAGTTCAGAAGAGAGTTAAAAGAAATTAAGAGCAAAATATTCAAAACAGAAATAGCCTGCTACCATTTATTTTGCTGTTCTATTACAATGTTCTGACTTCCAGCTAAACTTTCCCACCAGGATACAGATCTACATTTTACTTTCGCTAAAGACAGAATTAATCTGAAAAATTATTACAGCAAAGAGAACAGTTATCAAGCCACTATCATTTTGACTGTGCACAGAAAAAGAGTAGGCATCTTTCTCAACAGAACAAGCAAGAGCTCTGTCACAGTAGAGGGTTCTGTAATATTATTTATTGAGTTTTTTTCTCCTCTGATAGCTGAGCTCAAATCCTTGATCAAAGCAACTAGGAATTGTTCTGCTCAGATGGCTTACTGCATTTTAAGTGGAATGCAATTTAGCACTCTCCCATCTGACCAAAGCTAAATTCAGTAAGGGAAAACAATTTCTAAAGACCAACACATCCATTACCCCCTCCAGAGGCCAGACAAAGGTTGTGGCATTAGAACAGATTACCAACATCTGCCTACAATGTGCCTTTGAAAAAAGGAACTGTTAGACTGTGATGGCAGCTACACTGTCCCTCTTTACAAAATAGCATTAGGTGTTTTCCAGATCCCAGTATTTGAGTTACATTGTGCTTGTTATTGACTATTGTAAGAAGTGCAGTGAGACTGGTGTAATAGCAAGAAATAAAAAGAGTAAATCACGTCTCTGTGTATACTTCAGAGGTTCTGCAATTTTTGTTAATGCAGTTGTCTTTGCTGCCACATTTCCTTTGGGTTTGTCTGTGACGTTATTGAAGAAACAAGGCAGTGTTTGTTTCAAAAAGTGGCTAATAATATACACACCCCATAGTCTACCATAGCTTCAAAGAGCCAATTACTGTTAGACTGTTGCATAAACACATATTTAGGAAGCATGAAAATGTGCAATTATTTACAGGATTCAGTATTTAATACATCATATTTGAGCTCTGAAATGGGAATTACTGACATGATGAAATATAATGGCTCCAAACAAATTGCTGTAGTACAAGAGGGGCCCTGCAGAGCTGTACTCATTAAACACATTTATTAAAATTTTTTTCTTAGTTTTTTGAAAATCCAAAATCATTCAGTCACTTAAAAAAAGCTCATTACCACCAAAAATCTCATCTGTAACTTCATGAGAGCTTTGTAAGTATTATATCTGAGGACAACAAAAGTATTGAGGTTTGTATTTAAGCAATAATGTGGAAGTTACTGCAGGTGAGTGGCAGCACATTGCTGGAGATTGGACAGTAACACAAACTAAGAAGAACAACCTGAGTTATTTTTACCCACTGGATGTATTAATTAAGTATAGCCCCTTCAGGAAAGAGGTCTAAGTTCTGCTTCCCAAAAGACAACTGTAGTTAAAAGCCTCTTCAGTCTATTTTAGGAAAATGGCAGGAATTATTACTGAAAATAAGATCACATTATATGAATTGGGGCATGTCTTCACCTTACTGATTCAGCTCATTTCTGTCACTGCATCACAAAAACAGTGCATTGAAAATAAGCCAGAACAAAGAAGAGATTATGGTCTTTGTTGTATTTTTCCATAAAGTGAAAATTTAATTATCTGCTCTTGATTTTTTACTGACATTTCAGCTAAGGAATGATGTATCTCTTATTCTCAGAATTCTGTTGTTTTAGAGCAGTGACCAGTGCCTGAGAACAGCATTTTGGATAAAGGTTATATTATCCTCTCACAATTTACAAGTGAAAAGGACTGTGGTTTTATTTTATATTCTGCTGCTCATTCTACCCATTGGTTTGCAGTTATAAGCTGGTGCTGCTATGGCAAACCTGCTTCCTTGTGATGTGATTAGAGGCATATTTCAAAGAAGGTTGGTTCCTCCCCATCTGCATGTCAGAAAATGTCTCCCAAAACACAGATACACAAGGCTGCTCAGTCAGACCCATTGAAGCCATATCAACCTTGCCCTGCACCTGAGCTTGCTGTTAGGACACCAGACCTGAGCTAAACTGCTGCCCCTATCTGAGGCAGACCTGCCAGCCAGCCCAAGCCTGATGGCAAAGGGCAGACTTGCCTTGCAGCAGTGAGCAGGGGAGATGGTTTGCCATAATCCCAGCTTCGTGGATTGTGGCACAATCACTGGGGTTTCATGCTTGTTTATAGGCTTAGAAAAATGTTAATTCTCAGCTAATGAGACCTAAGGCATGCAGTGCTCAGCCAACAGAGCAACTCTCAAATTACTATTTTGCTTGTAATGCCCTCCTGTACATTTGTTATGGTAAATTAAGTGGTGTCTTGTCTCAGCTAGGTGCTGGGCATTCAGGTTCTGTAACATCCTTAAGCATGACTGCAGGCTCCATGTGGGGTACTTACACAAAGAACATGCACACCAGCAGGACCATGGGACCTGGACTGTCTCCTGCATTAGTACATTGGCACACCTACATTTAACTGCGACCCTGAACACCCCTACAACAATCTCCAGGTAGTGGTGCATTTGATAATACACATACCTTTTTCATTCATTCATGGCCAGGCTTCGCGAAGGAAGCTTTGGGAAGGGCTCTCCCCACGTGGGTGTGCCCTTCGAGCCTGCGCAGTGGGTTTTTTAGGTGAGGCTCAGCGTGTGCAGAACTGGCCCCACCGTTTAACTCCTAAGGTCCATTAGCCATG
>JAOXXN010000395.1:102528997-102557675 GCA_026770055.1 Myrmophylax atrothorax | reverse complement strand
CTCTCCCCACGTGGGTGTGCCCTTCCAGCCTGCGAAGGGGATTTTTTAGGTGACGCACAGCGTGTGCAGAACTGGCCCCACCCTTTAACCCCTAAGGTTCATCTGCCATGGCTGAGCGAGCTTGGACGGTGACAGTGAAGTCCTCAGGACTAGGACCTACAGCCCCCGGCATTCCCAGGAGGTCTCCCATCCAAGTACTAAATGGGGCTGACCCTGCTGAGCTCCCAAGATCTGATGGGATCGGGTGTCAGGGTGGCATTTAACTGCCTAATACACATACCTAGTCTGAAACTAAAGCACAGTTCAAATCCAAACACATTTTGCACTCCTTTAGGGAGAACTGTATAAGCGTGGCCACTTGAAATGATTATTACTTTGGTATGTGCAGTATAATCAAAAGAAATGAATTAATGGCAAAATGTATTTAAACACATTCCATATAGACATATGCAAAGGGCTTCCATGAATTTTTTCATATCTGTAAATAAATTAATACAAGGTTAACAAATAAAGAAACACTACACTTTATGTAACTAATCCATATATCCTTTTTATTTAGGCTCCACTAATTAAGCAACACACTTAGAAGTTCTTTTCATGGAACAATAGGGATTTGTGTTAAGTTCTCTTTCTTCTCCAAAAATTATTTGTTTTTTTTCACATTTCATTTGCGACTACCAACTCACAGGTCTGATGACCATCCTATTCTCAGCATCATAAAAGGCCCACAGCGTCCTGCAGAACAGCAGGCAGAGCAGCAGTGAGCAGTGTATCCTTGCACCAAGGACTGCTGACTACATGCCAGGCAGGCTTTGCCAAATCACAGTGGGTGGTTTGAGAGAGGTGTAATGCTGGTGAGACCACGGCTCAAGTGTGTGCCCTGTGTGGCACTCCCCAGCATGAAAGAAACATGGACATTGACAGAGTGGATGGGGCAGGAGTACGATGTCCTCATTTTCAACCTTGGAAATGTCCACATTGTTTGGACAACTGAAGAAGTCAATCAAACAAGTGCTATCTGAACAAAATTAGCAGAGTAGTTGTTCTGTTTCTGGAAGTCTTCACTAAGTAAAACAACATATTCTTTCAAGACATTTAAGATCACAGTTTTGAATTATTAAGATCTTCATATTCTTACCTCACTAAGAGCCTTAGGCCAAACGTTCTGAAGCATATCAAGCAATTAAAGAGTAAGAATAGTAAGCAAAGACTGAATACCAAATGCTAATACTGGTCTTTCATTTCCTGCATTTGAAACACACTTTGGAGATGCCTGTAAACTCCTTCAAGATTAACATTTTCAGGGGTGGAAAAAATAAATAGGGAAAACAAAGTCCTTCTCTCACCCTTTTCTTTAGGAAGTACTGAGATTTCATTGTAATTTTAAGTTCAGCAAGTTGCCTTGAGCTTTACCTGAAATTGCAAGGACTGAGAACTTTCCATTGTGCTGTGAGGGAAGGTGGACTTGTCATAAAGAAACCAAAATTACTAAGCTCTGTGCTGAACACCACAGGTTGTCTCTCTCCAGAACTGGGCAGCATTTCAGATAGAACCAAACAGTTTAAATTCAATACCCATAATACACAGAGAAAAGAGGTAGAACCAGGGAGTATGATAAAAAAAAAAATCATGCAATGCTCTCTATTAGCTGCCCACTCAAATTGTGAATCATCTGTAACTACTAAGTAGTCTTAAAGTAGGGATATGTATATTATTTGTTGCGACAGTAACCCCTATCTTTCAGGCCACAAATTTGCGTGGGTATTCAGGACATACAGACTTTGCCCCCAAAAGGTAAAATGGGTTTTGTCAAACTTGCTACAATTCCTGTTCTCAACTGGCATAAAACAGTTCTACATGTAAACTGCCCCAGTGCCACCTGCCAAATGTTTGGGTAGCATTTCCATGGCTGACTCTTTCTTGTGGATCAGTCTGGCTCCTTTTCAGAGTTCTCATTACAAAACAGTATCTATGAGTGCATTGAATCATACTTTAAGTCAGTTAGAAATGTTCCAGCAAGAGCTCTGTTATGAGTTTCCCATTAAAAACCTTCACTGGCTTCATGAACAGGGGGGACTTTTGGTGTGATGTGGAGCTTAACATTCATAAAGCTGACTACTGGGATAGACAAGATGAAAGTTGTTCTAGCTACAGTCAGATGCCTCTGAAATTGGAAATGGTATTTTCCTCCAAGGTCAACTCCTCATTAGTAAAGGAAAACATTTTGAAGTGCTGGTTTAAGCAATTTGATAGCAGATCCAAAGGCAGAATGCATTTCAGGATTACTCAAGGAAACAGAGGAAATGAACCGTGTAAATTCTTTGTCAGTTTTCTGTACTCTTCAAATCTATTTTAAGGTGCTACATCTGCATGAGTGCCTTAACTTATATTTCTTCAGACCTGAAGAAATATAACTGCAGAAATATCTTAAGTTTGGTACAGATGCAGAAACCAACCCTAGCTTCAACTGGAAATCACATTTGAAATACAAATGCCTTGTTTTCTTTTGAACAGAGCAGTCTCTGCAAGGAAAGCTCTGATGAGTCCAAAAGAGCTTGGACACATCTGGCATATACTCATTTACAGCTTTCTTATCCACAGGATTTTATTTTATTTTTGAATTGTGCCTGGCACAAGTAATTCTTTAAACTTGTTTGCATTTTTTATCTATCTATCTATCTATCTATCTATCTATCTATCTATCTATCTATCTATCTATCTATCTATCTTTAATTGGCTAGGCAGCCCCTCAGAGATTTTCCACAATATATCTGACTTATCTTTGTCAGATGTTCCAATGAATGGAAGGAAAACAGCTTGCTCAGCTGAAACACCATAATTGGCATATACTGTGGTAACTGTCAGTCCTTCCCTAACCTGGCTCCACAGCATGATTTCCTTGAGATTTGTGTTTGTTTTGCCTCTAAGGAGAACTGTAATATTACTCAGAATCACCAGATGGCATTGCTGCGGATAGCTCTGATGTTTCTCTTTTCCTGACTCTACAGAGGATAGGTGCTATGGCAATACTTACTGCAGTCTAGCATAGAGTTTTTCCTCATGTTACTACTTGAGCTCTACTAGAAAGACATCATTTTCACATTAAACATATCCAGTCTCAATTCTGTATTCCTATACACATGTGCTAATGCCTAAGCCCTCACAATGTTTGTCTGTGGTAAAGGATTGTGCATGACTGCACAGGCATGGTTCAGAAACACAGACACAAGAAATGTGGGAGAAAGGTGTTCTTTAGACTACTTTAACATAACATTTCATTGTTTCTTAATTACTGTATTCTTTAAGCTCATTGAAATGCTTTGCAGGCTTACAATAGTTAAAAGGCTACCTATTTACTGACCAAAACTGTTGGCCAAAGAGCTTCAGCTACAATAGCTGCATCTGCAAATAACCTGGGATAAAACTATGTAATAACTCCCAGCTCATTAAACGTCTCTGAAGAGATCAAATGACATGGGTATTAATTTTTAGTGCCGGGTATGGTGTATAACATATGTCAGCACCTCAGAGCTGCTGTAGCTCCCAGCCTGCACAGCCCCATGCCCAGGGGTGGCCCTGGCCAGAATGAAGCTCCTTCATGGGTACCACTGATGCTGAGGGAGCAAATACAAGGGCAAATGGACCTTCTCAACTGCTTAGCTTTCAAGGCATGATGGAGTAGTGACATGGCACTTATTTATATTTCCATATAAAGTGTCAAGAACACATTTTTTCTTCTTCATTTCAAAACTCTTAATTTAAAGATAAGGACAAAGGAAGGCTGTAGCCAGGTGGCTATGGCCACCTGGTTGTAACCAGGTGTGGGTTGGCCTCTTCCAGCCAACTAGTGGCAGGACAAGAGAACATCGTCTTAAGCTGTGCCAGGGAAGGCTTAGGTTGGACATTAGGAATTTCTTCACAGAAAGCGTGATTAGATATTGGAGAGGGCTGCCTAGGGAGGTGTTGGAGTGACCATCCCTGGAGCTGTTTAAGGAAAAACTGTCAGTGGCACTTAGTGCCATGGTCTAGTTGACAGGGTGGTGTTGGGTCATAGGTTGCACTCGATGATCTCAGAGGTCTTTTCCAACCTAACTGATCTGTGATACGGTGATGAAACATCAAGATTCCCTTAGGAACAAAGTAGTCAGTTCCCAGATACATGCACACTTTGGTAAGATTATGATTTTCCTTCCCACTCACAGTGTAACACTTCATCCTGTTGGTGGCACCAAGTTTGTGCCTACAACCCCATTTTTACACTTGGGCTCAGTTTCAGCCAGATGCAGTCCCTCCTCAGTGTTTCTGCAGTAGCACTAAGATCAGTACATGCTGCAGAGGCCTCCAGTCTGGCAGCAACCCATACCTGAGCTCTGTGCCACACTGAGTGCATGAGCACCAGATTTATGGTTAGATTGAGCACATCCTCAAGAACTGATCTCAAGATGTATTCCTAATTGCAGAACTAAACCTACAATACTATGTGGCAAAAGGAAATTAAAACCTGAGCCTGCCACCACCACAGCAAAGGCTAACAGGCAGATATAAGTGTGATTCTTGTCCATAGTACTTGATTAATATTTTTATCCAGATACCCTGGAAAGCTGTAGGTCATTGGTTTAGAGGAATAATTTTGAATCCTGTGAACAGACAGCTCTCCTGTCTCTTCCATCATCATCAAGCTGGCATTTTCCTGGGCTTCCTGCTGTAAACAGATTCCTAATATCAGTGTATGATCACAGTTTTGTGTGTTAATGAACTAAAAGCCATGTCTTTGAGGGAATGGCTAAGGATGAAAGACAGGCAGAGGTGTTTTTAGGGCAGGAGGACAGTTCTCTAATTTGAGGATGTTAAATCTGTAGTTTAGATCATGCTCACATGTGACCCACAAAAGCATTTGAAGCATCACCTCAGTGGAGATAAGTCTGAGATACTGTTCTTCCTTCACGTGTGCCTAGCTGTTGTGCTATTTCCTATTTTATTGAAGCTGATACTAATAGAAACCATCAGTGATACTTTCCATGTTTCTCTTCTGTGAGACAGCTACAGGCAACAGCAAGGTAGTCAATATAGATGCTTTTGAATGGAATTAATTCAGTTCTAATCCCCATTAAACAGATAGTGGTATGTAAGTCAGGTAGTAAAAAAGACAAGTTGTCTGAAATGCTACCAGTGGAAGGGATGGGCCTCTGGGAGATTAAGAATTAAAACCCAAGAAAGATAACTCAGTAAAATTCCCACAGCAGAAAATAGGTACATAGAGCAGTCTTTAAATGCTTCTATGTATGTCCAAAGAGAAATCTGCAAATCATTTCTCTCTGCATTTTAAGGGCCTGACTACAGAAGTAATAACCCAAGACAGACCAACTGGATTACATTTTTCAATAGCGTAGTTTTGTTCATATAATGTTTTAATAAAGCCAGCTAGCCAAAAAAGACATGAGGCCTCTGTTTGTGGTTGTACTACCAAAAATAAAAAAAGCAGCATAAACAAAAGATAGTTTACAATAAAGATCTTCCTCTTTCAGATTTTTCAGTGGTTTTGGCTGACACACACAGCCCATCCTCTCCATTTATAGACCATCATTCCCAAACACAGTCATCATTCCCTAAGTGCCAGGAACAACATCTTATATACAGATAATAAAAAAAAAGTTATTCTCTTATGTATTAAAGATCACAGTTACTTTTATAAAGGAAAAGCATTAACAAAGCCATTGTCAAAGAACAGAAAACCCGCTCTGGGATCAACCTGAGCTGATCTAACAAAGGTGAATGCACACTGAAAAATCCCTGAAAGCTACCATCCTTCAGCTTTTGCCTCAGAATACATTTGGCACAAACTAATACTGCACAATGAAGTAACACACATGTTATATAAATCCTGTCTCTGTGGTGTGGTGCAAACCCTGTGTGCACATAGGGGTTATTTCTATAGCAGAAATGCTGTCATGTGAATACTATTTCTTAAGGGCTAGTCATTTAGATGAGAACTACTCTGCAGCACTTGTTAAGAACGCTTTGATGTTTGTGATGTACTGCCAAAGTATTACCAACAGTACTTAAACTTGCTACTTTTAGAAAAATCCTGTACATTTTTGGTAAAAGGATTCAAAGTTTTCTTTGATGACATAAACCAATTGACAAGTGGCTTTAAAAAAGACTGGAGTGAGAGAAAAAGAATTTACAAGGAACAAACAATTGCACCTGTCAGATAACACACAAAAAGGCAAAAATTTACAGAAAACAGTAATAAAAAAATTGGGAAAACACATAGCAAGTACAGTGAAACACTTAGTCAGTATTAGTCAAGAATATGAATAGTATATGAAGATTGTGTAAAGCAGTGGAATGGATGCACAGAAGTCAGAAGAAAGGGCCTCTCTCATCCTGCCACAGTGAAAAGCACACACATGTAATGGCTCCTGCCTCTTGCTTTCCTGAATGACAGAGGCAGATTTGGATTTTGGTTTGACTTGCTTTTTTTATCCCTTAAGCACAATTTCAGTGACAAAATCTGGAATTCATCACTGTTATTTCCAAAAGAAAAGCAACATCAAACAAAAGGAAGGTTAGAAGTCTCATGTTTAGACTGAAACCTCTCTCTTGCAAGGCTTGAATAATTTGAACTGCAGAAACAGTAACAGCAAGATGTGAACATGCATGTTTTGCCTGTAGACTGCTTCTTTCCTTCTTCATTCCTACCTTTTATATGAGGTCTAGTGAGCAGTAACAGTCTCTCTGAGCCAGTAAACAACACATCCAGTAACTTCTAAGCTCACCTCCCCTTTGTAAAAAACCTCAGCAGAGGGACTCTGCTGATAGGAGCCAGCATAGCTGCTAACCCAGAGGCTTCTTGTTTAGCCTTTTCAAACTGTGATTGCTCTTTTGGAGAGGAGAGCGTTGAGGGGACATGACCTTGGACTTCCCTCTACGTGTTTTTAGCTCAGAACAAATTAGCTTGGACATAGGAAGAACCCCAACTTTATCAGCATGATCTGTGTGTATTTTGAGGCTGATTAGCCTGTCCAGCTCTCTGGTGAGAAACAGACTCTTATGGGCTTGGTGCTTGACAAAGAAGGGCTCATCGTTGACCTGATGGAGCTGCACAGAACAGTACCTCCCCTTTCCAGCATCCCTCTGGATTTCCCTTTGTGTTACTCACCAGTACTGCTCTGGATGGTCCTCACCGTGGTGGTAGTACGTGGGGGAGATGAAGACCGCAATGATATGCACTCATCATCCTGCGAACAGCCTTTCTCAATGGCTCTGACATAGCTGTGGCTCCTCATGCGGAAGCATCCTGGCATAGGCAGATCCAGTGCTTCCACTGCCTGAGACTCGAGTTCACTGAACACTGACTCGCAGACGGATTCAAACTGACCATTCACCTCCATCTCACTCACCTGCAGATAAAAACCAGGCATGTTCAGTACATCCAATACATCGATACCACGCACTAACTGGTACAAACCCATGCTACAGTTGCACGATGGCCAATATCTGTTAGAATATCCCTTTGCTCATTAAGAGAGGTGAATGGCACATAAACACATCCCACAGTACAAAGCAACAATTGTGAGAGGAAAAAACAGTGTACAAAACGGGGAGACAGAGGCATTGGGCAGAGATTCGGCAGAGTTAGGACTCTCGACTCCTGCTAAAACTGGGTAGGAAACCGAGAGCCCGCACAGCAGCATCTGTTTTATGTCAGTGTGCACCCACAGCAAAGACTGAAAAATCGTACTTTCTTTGCAGGGCGAAATAGAAACCAAAAAGGTTGGCTTAACCTCCATACATAATCAATGCAACCCACAGGCAATCACAGTGACAAACCTGAGTGGCTGGGAAGCTGGAGGGTAGTAGGTAGTAACAAAGAGGTGGGAGGGGTTGGTTCATAGGGGAACCAGCCTTGCTGCAGGGGAAGAATGTTTGTATAACTGCGTCTCTGGCTGAGAGCAGGACACACATGGGAATCCTTAGACCCTTTGTGGAACAGACACTAGGTGGTGACAAAGCCTTGCACTCATGTGGGTTAAAGAACACTAAAAAGCATGTGGCCTTGGTGCAGGTGTTATGAACCAGGAAACCATTTAGCATGGCTTAATTAGCAATGGATGGCTCATGTTTCTAAACTGAGAATAGAGTCCTGAGTTTGGCATTAAAGTAAATAATTATCACTGAAAGAAATGTGCATATGGAAAGCATTAGTTGAGGATTTTGTTAGATTTCAAGCATGCAAAATGCCAAGGTAGCCGGAGAAGTTAAGATTATGTTGGAATGGTAGGAAAAAAAACATTAGAAATTATTTTCAGGACTGTTACCAAGATAAATGTTTTGTTAAGTCTTTGCACATGTAACTGAATCATCTCAAAATTTGGAACAAATTTTTTTTTCAAAGGGAAACTATTTAAAAGAGCATGGAAGAGTAGTAGGTAGTACATCATAAAGAACAATCTTACTATGGCAGAAAATATTCAGTACTGAAATAAATATCTCTGAATTAATCCTTTTTTAAAACAAAAACCCAACTTCTCCACATTGGCAAATGATAATAACTCTTTGGCTGACCATTAAGTGTCTGGCTAAATATGTAACCTAATGTAATGTTCATGTAGTTGCCTCTGAGACCTGAATTTCAGTCCTGTTTTTTTCTCTTTCTAGAGCATCAGCCCATAACCATACGCAAAGTGCCTCCTTAAAAAATACACAGGTGAATACACTGAAGTGCCTAAATATAGTATACTGCAGAAATTAAAACTACAGCTCCTTACCGAATGGCACACCTTTGTTATGGCCATAGCTGAAGTCCTGGCATCACTGATGTCATGCACTTTTCTTTTGACACTGCAATGACTTGATATGCCAGTCATATGGGGCCAGTCTGGCACCACAAATCCTGCCTGCTGCATGTCTGGACTAGTGTAAGAAAGTTATTTCATCTAAGTGATTTACCCAAATGCTCCACTTAAGCAAACAAGCCAAAAATCATACCAAGCAGCTACAGGATTTAGCAGATGAACTACTGGCTTACTGCTCTGTGCGTGCTGGCACTTTTGCACTTCCTTCAGATCTGTTCCTTATGAATTCAACTGTACAAACATGTTGAATGCAGTAACAGGCTATTTTACAACATCAGAACTCATAAACTGAATGTGTTGCAGGCGACTTCATTTCTCTTCTAGTTTAGAATGGGCATGAAGATGTCTTACAGGATTTCAGGGCAACAATACAGACAGATCTTAGAACTTATAGATCTTTGCACTTAATATATATGCTGTAACATTTGTACTATATAGGTAGAAAGTTCAGAGGTGCACTAGGTTAAGAATGCATAAAATAGCATAAGGAAAGCTCTAAAGTTTCTAATAAAATTCTGGTATTGTGAAATACAAATCATTAAGGACTTAATTTACCTTTAGCATCTCACTTAACATACAAATCTTTTTTTCCCGGGCATTCAAAAATTTTTGATTGGAGGCACTAAGCACAAGACCCTTTTAAGAGAACCCTGTTAAAGACACCGTTGGTCAGCACCTGATTTTGGAAAAGAAAATGAAAAGTTAAACTGCTCCTTCAAAGCAACTGCATGCTGTGCTATTCATCCCTTTGCAAAGAGCAGGTTGTAGCACTATCAAGTGTTCCACTCTCACAAACCCTCCTGTTTCCCTAAAAAAAAGTTATGAAAATCTGTGGTATGAGATGGCCTGATTCCACTTGAAGCCAAATCCAGTTTCTCCTATTGCAAGTGTTCAATCAGTGTCCAGTGTGACAGCTGCTCTCCAGGCAGCTGCAGGTGCATGTCACCCACCTGACTGATGGTGCTCATGGCTCTCATGTAACTCTCATTGCGGGAGCGGAACTTGGGGGATGTCAGCAGCCCTGCAGGGTCCAGGCTGTCCAGGCTTCTGTTGATGGAGACTTCACTCACTGCCCTCAGGTAACTGTGGCTCCGGATCTGAAGCTTTGGTGAGTGTTCACTGGATATCCTGGGAGTTTTGGGGAGGTGGGGGGGGAGAAAAAGAAAGAAAAAAGATACTTCATCAAACCCAAATGGCCTCACCAGGAGTAAGAATAACCAGGTGTTTTTCACTGGAATAGCATGACTTGAACAAGTCACTACACTGTCCTTGTGTATGTATAAAATAAGGATAATGTCAATACTTTTACTTGAATTACCCAACCCTTTCATTTCGTGGGAGGAGGAAAGAAGGAAGGAAAGGATATTCTTTTCATTTTTTGAATGCAGCAGAGATAGCCCTGTGTCTTTACAGAGCTGAATGCAGCAACTAAGACCAGCTGGGGAAGGTGGTAAAGAAAGAAGAGCCCTGATATAAGATTGGCTGGATGATCCTGAACTTATCAGCTGAACATCCACTCTTTGAAATGCTACTGGTGATGTAATTCTGATGTGTACTCATATATGTACCCATGTAACAGGGATGTTTCCCATGGAGCTTTCAAGGGTGTACAGGCTAATAGGGCAGGCAGATCATACAAAACATGCAATGGATAAGTATTGAAAGGGTGGTTCTTCAATACATTTTTGGATTTTTTGACATTCTCCAAGTATCTCAAAGCAAACTAATTAAAATATTAACTAAATTTTCCATTTTAAAATGTAAATCTGACATGGATATTTACAGATGTATGACAGAAAAATCTGTAACATAATTACAGTCTTCATTTTGGTCCCCTAGATTTTAGAAATACATACATAGCTGACCTGAAGGTAGAGAATCCATTTTGTGTTTAATTTCTCAAGCATTTGCAGATATTTTGTATTCAAGTATCTAATGATGGTAATTAGTATGAGCAATTTCCCAATGGCATGTACAATTCAGGTAATTGTCAGCGTATTTCGGGAGGACAATTCCATTGTGTAATCGTACACCTAAGTAGTTCAGAAACTGGGTCTGTTTCTGAATGGTACAATACTGTAATAAAATCTAGGCCATCTCTACAATACTGTATTCTCTGGCTGCAAATTACTTGCCTAATAAAAATACGTAAACTTATGCTAATTACTCCATACTCCTGTCACAAGATAAAGATAAAGCCTTTGCTTGCCATTTTGCCTGTGTGTGTGGTGCAATACAGCAGCTGTATTCATATGTTTTGACTCCTTATACCACTTGAATCCACATGACAAAAGCAGAAGGTTTTTAGACATAATAATTTGTGGTGTACTAAAGAGCTCAAAAAAGGCAGAGAATGTGATGGAAAGGCAACTGTTACTAATGGCTATCTACAACATTTTGGAAATTCTTATCTGTTACTGGATTAAAAAAAAGAAAAAATAATAAATATAAAATAGAATGAATAATTCAACAGACATAAGTTTTCTGTGCATGTGAGCTACTTCACCATTCTGCAGATTTGCAAACTCATCAGCATTGACTGAAATGCATGTCCTAAATTAATTCAAAATGTATTTTATGAGTATGTTCTGAAGAGTTTGCTGCCAGTATATGACATGCAAAATTCAAATACGCTTGATTAGCTGCCAGTTAGTAAATACGTCACCTGGGGCTTGTCGTTGTTCACTGATTAGCTGAGCTTGCAAGAAGACTGCAGCACATCACAAAATTCTGTACACAGATATTGCCAGACAGAAATCTGCAAGTTCTGAGGCAGGTGTCCTTTAAAGACCAGAACCACTATAACAAGATGCAAGTATCCATAACAAGGTTTTGCTGTGGCAGCCAGAGTAAAGATCATATCAGATGCTCATGGAAGTGTCACCATGTATAGAAAACCACCATGTAGCCACCAAAAGTATAGAAATTAATTTTCTGTATGTATTGCATAATATTTTCCCAACTCTGCTTGAAACAAGGACATTGATCCATAGGAGTAAATGTTTCCGTTTCAGATGTGGATGGTCAGCACAGCTGCCTTCTTTTTCTTTTTGTTCCTGACTATACGACTGACCAATTTGACACAAGTCCAGAACTACGTTTTACAGGTGGCTATTTATCTTAGCTTGTGCATTTCTCCCATCCGTTGTATAAATCAGACTAGGTTATTGGCTGCTCTTGAAGAAGGTGGCTCCTTGCTTACTCATTGCTATAATTTCTGTTTCAGTAGATGTAGTGATGGGGAAAAGAAGAAAAATAAAAAGAATTTAAAGATAGAGAAAGAAACACCTGAAGGTTTATAGTTGTGTAATAAATTGGCTCTGTATTCTACAGTAAAGTTTAAAGAACAACTGAAACGTCACTGGAAACTTTGATAATATTCCATTTAGGAATAAATCTGACTATGCATAATGTGCAAGATCTGAATGTCTAATCTATTTTCTCAGAGTTACTATTTTAAGTAACCCCTAAATGAAAATACTATTATCTTCCTTTAGGGTTCAAGTCCATCTCTTATTTATTCTGCATTACCTAAACTTCTGTTTGTGCCATCCTAATTTTCACAGCTAAGTAAAACATGGGAGGAACTGAGATTTTGGGACAGCTCTTGGGCTCCATTCACTGCATTGGATGTATTTATTGGCAGAAGGGGGATATGAATTACTAAAGTTCTTCAACAGTCTCCTCAAGTATGCCCCATCATTTCCGTGCTGCAGTGTCTGCTGGTGTGATACGGGACAAGTGCTGAAGGGTGTCCTGAACTCAGAGCTTGAGACATTTCGGGGAGGCTTATATATAGCTCATCCTTCCTGCCATGGTAAAGGAGAGATTTTGCCAGGGAGGCTTCTGGTCCCTTGTGGATACACAATGAGATGATGTTGGTTGAAGGTGCACTCATGGAGCTTGAGGCATGTTTTGGGATTGGGATGTCCCCAAAGACAGCATGCTGCACTCACAAGTGGCAGGTCCCCAAACTGGCTGCACCATTCTTTTCCCCCATACTACTGCCTTTGCCCCAGGTCTCACCGCAGAGGATGGGAGCACAGCCATAACAGCAACATGCTGATATTACACAGGGGTGGAGGTGCAGCACTACCAGATGTGCTTCCCAAAAAAATACAGCAAGAGGCACCAGGAGAAGATGAGGGCTTTGGGTTTCTGCTGTTCTGCTTAATGCCACTGTAGGTTTCCCAAGAGGACTGATCACAGAAGGAACCAGCCCTGAGCTGAGGTGGGTGGAAATGGAATCTGCTGAGTCCCAGAGGATAACTAAATGCTTCTCTGTGTAGAGCAAGGTAAGTATCTCTGATCTACGCTGTACCTCAGGGAAGATCGAGGTACCCCACCAGTTAGGGCAAAATGGTACAGAAAGTCCATGAGGGGCTCTGAGAAGCAGGACAGTGTTCATTTAATTTGAAATATGTTCTAGTGAAGCATCTAGAACAGAAGATCATGTAGGTGTGTAAAGGAAATCTGCACACTGCACTGCTCTGTACATTTCAGACACACTGAGGCTGATTCTCCTGATTTCATTCAAATAGAGAAATGAAAATATTTTAAAACCACACTTCTAATCACCTCACTGTTGCAATACGCATGTTAAGAAATAATTTTAACCACTGTTACAGATATGTTTTTATTTGCATAATATTAACACAATTTACACTATTTAATTCAGATGAAAACACATTCTGGTCCCTCATTTATTTGACTGCAGAGTAAGGAGTTCGTGGGCATATGCAGGCATGAGACAAGCTAGACTCAGCTGTTTTGTTCTGGTTTGTACAGGGAAGTCTGAGATAGAGGTGGGAAATAGCCTGATGCCCTACTCAGATGATGATCCAGGATGAATGAACATGGAAGGAAAGCTATACACTCTCTTTATATGCTGTCTTTTAATTTCTCACTTGTATATGTTGACCACAATTTAGCTCATTGAAATATATTTATATGATTGATGAACACAGGAATGAATATATACACACCTGATGAAAAACTCAACATGAGCTGGCAATGTGCACTTGCGGCCCAGATAGCAAACCAAATCATGGGCTGCATCAAAAGGAGCATGGCCAGCAGGTCAAAGGAGGTGATTCTTCCCATCTAAACTGGTCTTGTGAGACCCCATCTGGAGTACCACGTACAGTTCTGGTGTTCCCCGCATATGAAGAACATGGAACTGTTGAAGCAAGTCAAGAGGAGGGCCACAAAGTTGATAAGAGGACTGGAGCACCTGCCCTATGAAGACAGGCTGAGAAAGCTGGGGCTGTTCAGCCTGGAGAAGAGAAGGTTGTGTAGAGACTTCCTTCCAGTATCTGAAGGAGGCCCAGAGGGACTGTTTATCAGGAACTGAAGTGATAGGACAAGGAGTAATGGGTACAAGTTGAAAGAGGGAGAGGTTGCCTGGAAAGGTTGCCCAGAGAAATTGTGGATGCCCCAAGCCTGGCAGTGTTCAAAACTAGGTTGGATAGGGCCTCGAGCAACCTGGTCTAGTGGGAGGTATCCCTACCCATGGCAGTGGGCATGGGGACTAGAAGACCTTTAAGGTCCTTTCCAAGCCCTTAACATTCTATCATTCTACATCAAAGGGTTCAAAATGCGGTGTTAGCAATTAACAGTGAAATAACTTCGAATATATTCTTTGAAGAGTTCCTTTACCTTCAAAATGTCTTTTAAATGACAGAGAAGATAGACAATAGGGATTTACGAGAAGAGGCAAATTTAGTTTCAAATATTTCCTTTTAATTTAGGAATGCATTCTGTTGTGTATGTGCTCTTTACGTAGAACACTTCCATGTACTACATTTAATCTGTCTTCTGCAAGTTCAGCATTCAGAATCACAGTAGAAAGTGCAGTGTGGTGCCAGATGGGTACTGTGCTCTGCCAACAGAAAATGACAAAGCAGAATAAAGTGAAAGTACAGAAACATGTCCCGAATGCTTCTGCAAGCCAGCAAAGGAGTGTGCTAAAATTTGCCTTCAAAAAAAGAGGAAGCCCCTCAAAATATACCATACAACCTGAAAGCAAGAAAAAATAAACCTCAATGCCACCACTACTGTTAGCATCTCAGCTCTCAGTTTTGCAGCCTACAACTGGCAGCTTAGTTCCTTGGAGAATAATTATCCTTGGCTGAATCTCCTACCTCTGGTGTGACTGGTGGGTACACCCAATGTACATTTTTGCACTTAATTTTATTTGCTTTTTAGTGTCGTTAGAAGGTAGAATAATCCAGTGCAGCCTGACATAAGGCAAACACTGAAGGAGATCAGTGAGGAACATATACAGAACAAAGTTATTGAGGTGTATCTGTCTGATCCTGGTCATGACACAGGTCACCAGGCTGGGTTAATTTGTTCATATTGGCATCTATGTTCTGTTGCTTTTTTGGTGCAGTGAACACAGAGCTGTCATGCTACTGAATGAGACAAGGGCAGCACGTAAACAAGTTTTGAGTATTCTCTTACCCCAACCCCCATTCCCAGGATTTTTCTTGAAGATCTTTTGTATTCTTGTTTATAAATAAGTGAATGTCCTCATGGGAATTTTCCACCTTAAAGGTAAAAAAAAAAGCCCAAATAAAACATCTCAAATCCTGAGTGTGCTGCTGAAGGGTCTAGCCTGAGAAGGAAAAATCTACAACTTGGAGACATCCACAAAAATCTCATTTCATTTACATTATGAAAGATTCTGCTAACAGACTGAAATCATCCCTGCTGCATGGGCCAGCCAATATATACCACAGAACAGCATGGATATGATTGTGACACAGGGTTTTTCCCACAGTGAGAAGAGGCAGAAATTGCAGTATGGTGTATTTTCCTCTGTCTGATTTTTCAGATTCTGGTAGGGCTATAGAGGAAGGCATTTAAAAGAAAAAAAATAACCTAGAAGTCCCCACAGTGTGGTGTCACACATCTCTCTAATATGTCTGTCTAGCTGTTGTGCAGTTTTAGAGCAAGCACATATGTCCTGCCAGAGAGCTCCTGTTTGTTTGATTGAGGGCAGCAGGAACTGGATGAATGTCTTTTTGGTAGCAAATATTTCTAAGCAGCTCCATCCCTTTTAAAAATCTCCATGTCTGACTAGTGCCAGATTCAGAATACACCATGAGACCACTTCTGTGTATTTTTTTTACAAACCTGCTTTCCTCTCAAAGGCCACAGAAGCTTTGGGCTGGTTTTATTTTTTTCTTTTTGTGATGTGGAGGTATTGAGGTTGTATGACTTTGTTTCAAGAGCAATCTTCATTTATTAAAATGTTAGCAAATAAAAATAACTACTGTGTGTGAATTCACATATACATTAAAACAAAGCTTTCCTTTTATCTCAAAGATCATGTACTTTGTACGACCAAAAAAGTCCTCAGGCTAATGAATTTAAGGAACATTTCCCTTGTAATTGACACACTGTATTTTTTCCTTGCTTTCTAGATATGGTGAAAGAATAGAGCACAGTGTGAAAGTGACATATATGCAATTGAATTGGCAAGAAAAGCAGATGGAAGATGATGCAGACAGACATTATACAATTATCTTTTATCAGAAATCTGGTCTACATGCTGATTCTGATTTCCATGTGCGGGTGTGTGTGTGGGAATACTTGTGAGCACTTTTCTCTTCCACCCTGGAGAGTGTAAAGAGATGCCGGAAGGTAGACACAGCTCAACTCAGATGAACCAGCTCAACACAGGAATGCCAGGGTAAGCTGCTTCTCTATAAAACCACACATCTTTTTGTTTACAGTAGAAGACAAATCCAACCTATCTTGTCACATGAAGCAGGCTAAGATATAGCATTGTTGAGAGCAGCCAGCCTGAGAAGAATAGCTCTCCTCTCAGAAGACCCCTTGAGGAAAGCTGTGGGCCTTAATGTCCGCCTCTTGCAAATCTTACTGAGTACTTGTCCTAAGGGGCTTTTGGAGGTCCTTGCTGGAAGAAAAGCTGTCTGAGCCTAGACCAAAAGCATTACACAAGACTCTTGCCTTTTTCAGAGCAACCCTCTTTTGGGTTGGCACTAATAACTTTAGGAACCAGTGCTGCTCAGCACAGAAAAGCTGGAAAAGCTCTTACTTTGTATCAAATATATAGAACTAAGAAAGTACACTGCCTGAGGGCCTGAGCAAGTCAGCCATGCCCACAGTCCTGCCTGGAGCCCTTTGGACCCTGCTGGGGTGAGGATGAATCCCCAGCTGCTTTTGTTGTTAAAGTCCTCCACCACTGTTTTGATGAACTCTTTCTTGGCCAGCACAAAAGTCATACAATCTTTCATGCAGAAACCACTCCTTCAGCTCTGCTCATTGAGGTTAGGATCATTCACCCAATCCCACATCACTTTCCTTCTTGGTTACTTGTCACCTCTCCTCACTAGTGAGACTCAAAGTCATGCCCAGTTGGCTCAGATGAAATTCTTATCTTAATAATTCAAGCATTTTGATCTGCTGGCCAGCCATCTGCAAGTGCATGTCTGGGGCCACGCCCTCCAAGAAGGAGGGAAGAAGACTACTCTGGTTCCACTCAGGCACAGTTTTTGACATTGGACATAGACCACTTCATGTCCATTTCCGTATTTGCAGCTATTATCACACTATTGACACACATAAGTGCAGTCAAATCACACACTTTTCCTTCTTTCTGGTGTCTGGTGTAAACACACTCAAAACATCCTCTCGCACACCCGTGGATTTGCACTTTCTTCCTTGCTTTCATGATAAACAGTCTTAGTCTGTATTAATGTTAAGCTTACTCCAACTCGGAACACTGACAGGCAGCTTTTTTTTTGTTTTACCTCTGGGTATCCAGGATGATAGAATCATAGAATTGTTTGGGTTGGAAAGGACCTTACAGATGATTTAGTTCCAAGCCCTTTGTCATGGGCAAGGACATCTTCCACTAGACCAGGGTGGTCCGAGTTTCATCCATCCTGGCCTTAAAGACTTTCAGGAATGGGGCATTCACAACTTCTCTGGGCAACATGTTTCAGTCTCACCATCCTAACAGGAAGGAATTTCTTTCTAATGTCTAATCTAAACCCATGCTCTGTCAGTTTAAAGCCATTCCCTCTTGTCCTATCACTGCATGCACTGGTAAGAGGTGCCTCCATCTCTTTTGTAGGCTCTCTTTTGGTACTAGAAGGCTGCTTTAAGACATTCCCTGTTGCAGCTTTTTGCCAAACTGCAAGAGGAAAGCAGTTACTTTTCAGGAATGTCACCTGGCTGTGTGCTGAGCTGGCACCACAACCAGCCCTGCCTGCTTAGCACCAGGATTTATGCAGGAGCTCTGGCTTGCTCCTGGGAGTGGGAGGATAGCACTCCAGCTCAGCTATAGAGCATCTTCTGGGCAGACTTCCCGTAACTGAAAGGTCCTCCCATGCTACTCCAAGTTACAGTATTGGGCAGTATTTATCTATAAATAATGTTTTCTAGGTAAATACTAAGAAAGTATTTGCTCCATTGAATGTCACTGCAGTACTTATTTAAAGAGCAATTTTTTTCTGAAAACTTGCAACGCATTTTCAGCATTCAGTGTCCTCAACTCCCCAGGTCCTCCCGGACCTGAAACCAGGTGATGATCACCCACACACTCCATGGCCATGAGCCTGCGAGCTGTGTCATGTATCTGTTTTTGAATCATCTAGTTCAGAAAAACATTTCCAAGCGTCCAGGTTAGATATACATAAACATCTCCCAGTGGGATTAGGAACACGTTTTAGTTTTGCAAGTCCACAAAGTTAGTCCAAAACCTTCATGGGCATAAGCAGCACCTGCATTTTCCAAAAAATGCATTTTACATATGCAGCATTTTTTCACTTCCTATTCAGTTTTCTGCCATTTAAAAAGTTTCAGTCACCTTCTAAAGGAAAAAAAACCAGCAAACCCAGCAAATTCAACACCATCTGTACAGATGTGCAACACAAGCCAAACTAATGGAGAAACTGAAAAGCAAGCACATTTTGAAGCAACGAGGAGAGTAGGCTAGTAACCCTTCAAGGGAGAAGGGAAAAATCCCAAATCCAACTAAGCTAAGGGGCTGAACTCACACCTCTGAGTAACAGCCCTACTCCAAATGAAAGTTTGAGACAGCAAGATTCAACATAGGGCAAAGCATGCTACCTAACAAATACTGTATCTCAACTATTGTGGGCACACATTATTTCCTGATAACACTTGCAAATTGTTGACCTGGCATGTAATATGTGCTGGTGGTGACCGTGGATCTTCTCTCCTCTTTTATCTTGATGGGGTCATTTGGAAAGATCATATGTGCACTCCTACCAAGCATCCTCTATTTTAGCTAGCTTGTATTTGAAGAACACTAAGTAGTTTAAAATGCCTGAAGAAGCCTGCTTTTGCTTCTTTTATAAGCAAGAATTTCTCACTTATTACATTTTGCTTCTCTGCAGACACCTGGAAGACGGTGACTTGAAACAGGATCCAGTTACTCCTGACAGCACAAGGATTGGGGGGCGGGGGTGTGATAAGACAGAACAATGAGCTCCTGGATAACTCTATAGCCACTTTCTTGAGGTATGTCTGGGTAAGTATAGCTTGGAGCTCAGATACGACTTACAGCTGTCTCTTCCTGATAAAAAAGCAAAAATTTTTGGGCAAACTGTTCAGCTGGGAGTTATCACTGGCAAAGATAAAACCCTGGAATTTCTCCTGTCATACCAAAAAAGATGGAAATAGTAACTTTAATTCTATATTTTTATTTAAAGTAATGGCTGTATTGCAAGTAAAATAAAATAAAAAGATGATGGTGTGCAGTAGGGTTTCTGGCAACATCTTTACTGATTCTCTGGGCAGCAGTCTGCTGCTCTGGGGGATTTTCTCTTTTCTCACTGATCTTGCGCAGCAAAAGTGATATCCCAGGAGCAGGGAGAATTTCTCTCCGTGTAATTTTACCACAGCTATTCCTCAGAGAAAAAGGAGAAGCTATCACTTTCCCTTCAGATGCTTTTACATCAAAAGAAATCCCTCAAAACAAGTCCAGCTCATTAAAAAAAAACAGTTATCCATGTGTATTTTAATATTCTCTCTTTCCATTGCAAAGTCTTTCCAGTTTTATTCTGCAGTAATTACAAAAAACACCTGCCTACTATACTAAGATAGAACATGTAGTGATAACCCGTTATTTCAGGTATAGTGGTCTGAGGTAAGTTGTCTTGTCAATGCTCTTATAAACAGGGCCAAAGCAGTAAACAGATCAAGGTGGAAGTCTGCAGTTAATTTCCATTATGAATTTTTTTCTGATAAATATAAGTTTGCTGAAAAGATGTGAAATTATGCTTACCACACATTCTTAGATTTCCCTGTCCTTTAAAAAACCCCCACATATGCCTTTTGTGTTTTTTTTGTTTGTTTGTTTATTTTTTTAGTTCTTTAAAATAAGTATTTTTTAATCCCATGAAACAGAAGTACTCTGAAAGATTTATTTGAATCTGTGAGTAAAGGAGTGGACAACTAGTTATCATGTCATTCATCAAGCTGTTAGCATCAAGTGCAATGATTCAGATGGAGGCAATGAGAATGTAAAAAACACTTCTAAAGAGTGGATGCTTTTCAGGCTTAGGTAATTTCCAAAGGTTTTTGCAGCTTATTTTAAAGTAAGAAAGCCTTACCTTCTGAAAAAGTCAAGTGGCTTCTTGACCATTAACAGTAGGCATTTTTAAGTATTTCCAAATATTTATTTGAATTATCATACTTGGAATTAAAATATGTGGGCTACTGAATTGGTACACTGTTCTTTTCAAATGAAAAAATAAAGCAAAAAAAGATAAAAAAATCCAGCAATGTTGGATGAAAAAGATAAAAAAAGCCTCAAATGTTTGTGTTTTCATAGTGAAGGAGATAAAGCCAGTTCCTTAGAGATGATTGATTAGTAGTGTGCTCTTAATCCCATAAATAATCAAAACAACCAACCACTTAGTTAGTGAATGAATTAAGAAAAGCCCCTCTCCTTTTCAAAGCACAATGGTTGGATACATGGTAAAGCTGAAGATGGTCTGTCCTGCTCAGAAGATGAACATACTTGGATACCTATGCTTTTGATTAAAACACCATAACAGAAAAAAACCCCAAACAAATAACAAAAACCCCCAAGAAACCCAAACCAAAAACCCAACAACCCTCTAAATTTTCTGGATAAATACCTTCTACCTAACATTCAAAACCACAGGCAATGGACTGTGGCTCATGGGTTCAGATTTCAGTTGACTGAAATTTTCTGTGACCTGGAGGAGAAGTCATAAACTCTCAGTCTCAGAAAACAGGTATGTTAATACTTGCCTACAGCACCTCTGTGGCTGTAGGTGGCTTTGTGATGTTGAACTAAAGTCAGCAAATATAACTGAGGTTCTTTGATGGAACTGAATAGCACTGTATTTTTCTTGTATTACTGGAGGCTAAACTCACAGAACAACTAAAAAAATAATAAACTCAAGCCTCAGAGACTGGTATTGTATATAAAGTAGAATAGCTTGTTAATAAAGAGTAAAGAATGCTTGGTGTGCTGGTCAAAAGGTAGTTTAGAAGAAGTGTATTTTCTGATTAATACCATTATTAACTATGGATGGTGATTTATGACATCATCTCATATCAATGGTTTTGCTGAGGTAAGACAAAACAGCTTGAAAGTATCTACAGCCTAATAAAACTTCAGTGAGTATGGAAAAGTTTAATGCCTAAAATGTCAATATTAAGCATAGTTTAATGAAACTTGTATTACTTTCTAAAACATCACAACTTAGGAGGGGGGCTGGAATTTTGCTCTGAAGTTACATAATTTAATTGCATTGTATGAGTAAGTACCCTCTTTCTCAGATGACCTCTACCTCAAATGGCTGTTGTACTTACAGCAGACATTTTTATGCTCAAACTTCCTCTCTCCTTGATTAGGAAAACATCAGTATGACAACATATTAATCAGTTTTTTATTGTCAGGGTCATTAGGGCAGAGACCTGTCTGATGAAGTTTGAATACCAGCATGTCTTTACGTGCAGGCAGGATGACACTTTCGATGGTCTGCTCAGGGTCCTGGGACTTTGGCTTCTCCTGTGATGTGCCAGGTAAGGGCCAATTTGCCAATTTTATGCATATCTACTCCTACTAAGCAGATAGAGGTTGAAGATAGGCAAAATTATGTTGAGCATTTCAACTCTGCACCAGCTTTACATTTTTGTGAACTAGCCACTAAGGACATGTCTGTTCTCCCTCAATAACCTGAACATGTCTGAGCTGCCCATTGGTGTAGGGGCATGCACTGACATATCCAAGGAGATGGAGGAAGCGCTAGTCCCCTGCTCACTGTCCAAAACAGTCCCCTCTGTTGCACCACTAGCAGACAAATTAAACTGCTTCAAATTCATCACTTTTTCAATTTAGTATACACCAGAGATCAGCTGTGATAAATTACCATGTGGAACCACAGAAATGCAATAGAACTGGTTCAACATTTTTACCTGACTGCTGCTGGGAATCATGTAATATAATGTACAGAAGGGACTGGGAATGCTTGAGAACACTGTAGAGAGGTGACCTTGAAAAACTGAAAGGCTGGTCACATAACAGTCACAGATGTGTACACAGAGGCACCATTGACTACCAAGCAGGCAGGAGCTGGAGAATGCTAGCCTGAAAAAGTAAGTTTCGACTACCTAAACTAATGGACTAACCAACTCCTTGTTATGGTAATAGAGCTCCACTTACGCTCACTGGAGCCAGCAAGCCACTAGAGGGAGGAATGCTCTACTGCTGCCAATGATTGCTATTTATTATGTTTCTGCAATTCATTATGTTTTTCTTAAAGCACGTCTCATGAGGCTTGCAAAACCTGTCCAGTCAAAGGAAAAAAAATGGTGCTTTCACAATGGGTGAAGAAAACACACAAACACAAAGTTCAAGGACTCAAGAAACAGAAAGCACATAAAAAGAGAATCTGCATGTCCACTATGTCTTAGAATATATTCTAATTTTTATAGCCCAGATTAATTGTGGACCTGATTTTCAATTAATTAGGATTCAAAAGGCAATTTGCTTTCATAGCATTCAGCATATCATTACAAAAATTGTGGGATTGAAAGCTTCTTTCGATTCCTTTTGTTATTCAAAGTATTTTTCTTGGTGACTAGAAAGGGCAGGTCAACTGGGGTTGAAAAAGGAATTTTCCTTCTGTACAGAAACCAGAGAAAACTGTAACTTCCATATTCTTTAAGAATAAAGCTAAAGTAGAAACCAAAGAAAAGCCAAACACAATAACACACTCTCAGTGGCTGCATTACTAATCTTGCTCCTTTCACTCCAGATTACTATGCTAAATATCCATTTATAGCAGGAAGGAAGCAATTTGGATATGTGAAACAGGTTTTTGTGCATAGAGCTATTTGCCAGTCCCTGATAAGAAGATATTCCGTATAACAGGAAAATGCTAAATAAAATTAAGAAATTGTTTTTATCCGAAGAAAAGCAAGTAATTAATGACATAGGTAATTGCTAGATGTTTAGTGGGTCAAATCTTATTTTGCTGAACATCTGTCAGTGGAAAAGTCTGAATTTTTTTTCTCAACTTTGACAAATTCTGCTTAAGTTAGCATGCCCAGTTCTGCTCTCTCAAACAGGAAAAAGTCAAGCTTAAACTCAGCAGAAAAAAATTCATCTCTGTTTTGAGTGCACTAAGAGCTTGTGCTATAGGTAGAAAACAGCTCCTCCACTCACTCTTGTGGGTTTTACTGTCCCTGGCTCCTAGTGGGCAATTAGGCTGCCATCAGTGTAGAACCATTGGTGCTGCTGTCTATCCTCTCCAAAGAAGAGAAATCAGGAGACAATATCAGAGACAAATGTTTCCTGCAGCCTTCCATATGGATTTTTATCAGAAAATTCACAGGTTTTCCAGGAATAGGCATGCACAGAGCGTACAGTGGGAACCCCCTCCACTCAACCAGACTGTGATTTTCAGTTTGTGCTTGCTTCTCTCTGCAGCACACACCCATGGCAGCTCAGGCTCTGAAAAGTACTAAAATATCTTTTCCAATCTCTGAAGACCTTCCCTATGGAAAAAAAAAATAAAAAAAAGCATTTTAAGATTCCCTTCTGCTACAGTGTGAAGGGTAACAAATAGAAAATTTATAGAGAAGTGAGTGGGAAGCTGTGCGTTAGTGTATGTAGGCAGGGCGTAGAGGGGAGGGGAGAGGTTCGACTACTAGCTGAAGAGCAGTGTGCCCCCTGTGGGGCTATCCAAATCACCTCTAGGACATATGTTAGCAAGGGGTGTGGGCTGCATGTAAGAGACAGAGAGGTCTGTCAAGTTATGAGAAGATCATACCTATGAATTTCAATACACACAGCAAAATGCAACATGACTTGCTGTTACTCCTAGGAGTAGCATGCTCCCCTTTGGGCTTTAACACATCACAGGGAGAACAAAGATGTGCAGCAGGTGGAAGGCGAGAAAAGAAGGGAAGCACAGTTGAAGAGGAACTACAAGAGCTGATCCTTTCATCCCTGGACAGGGTCTTGCCAGCCTCTGCAGGTCATCCTCTAGCAGGGAAGTATAAGGATGATTTAACTTCTCCCCATGCTGTGCCTCACTGCTCATGCTGTATGGTGGGGCTCTTCCCAGTCATCTCAGCAGCACAAGGGAATGCTGCTGCAAGCCTTGCTTCAGGAGCCAAGAGCAAGGGAGCAATGACTAACAATGACTGTATTAGCACCTCAGCAGACTCTTTAGAAGGTTCTGTAATTGCTGCACTAGCTGTAATGAATCAATTTTCGTGACAATCTGATGTGCAGGAGATGTGTTATTATCTCTTTTTACCCAGAGCTGGAGGCACACTGACCCCATCACTGGTAAGAGGCCAGGCAGGGAACACCAGCAATGGGGCGCCCAGTGCTCCATCCTTGGCCCCTGCTCCCGAGGCCACAGTCTCCTGCCAGGGAGTCACAGCATGTCAGTGTGGGGGCCAGACTCTTCCACCACTCTGCTCCCTTCTGGCAGAGGAAGGGGCGTAACACCTGAGAGTTTTGGAATTTCAGTCCTTTGTTTTAATTACTCAACTGATCCTCCCCTTCCTTACAGGAACACTGCAAGCCAGGCTCTTATTCCAGGTGCACCCCTCAGGCTCCTTTTTGACCTGAGAAACACCAAGCAGCCAAATCATTCACTAGAGTGCTCCTGAACTATAATTAACCTTAGTGTATCATTTTATGGAAGAGAAGCTGTTAAATTTGTCTGAATTCAAAAGAAGATGGTAGAAGAATAGCAAGATAATGTTTTTTACAAGCAGCTTGATTAATTCATGGAAGAGGTTATCATCTCATTGTGTTGGGTAGGAGGCTGAGCTTTAAAACCTCATATCTATTTTGTTGGAGGGAGAAAAAAACCTTGATGGCTCAGATTTTAGATGCTACCCCTGAGACTTGTAAACAACCCACTGCAGAATCCAGCACTGAGGACCCAGATCCCAATTGCATCGTGTCCCCAAGGACTATCAGAGAAACAGTCCACAATCATTTCTATGTGTCTGATTCCTATTAAGTCTCATGCCTTAGGGAAAAAACCCCAGTGTTGATTTTATGTACGATGCATACCTCCCCATGGAGCAGGATGCTATCCCAATGGATATCTCAGGCCTGTACTGGAGGCAGTGGGTAGCCCAGGGAGAAGTGAAAGGAATTAACATTCATCTCAGATCTAACCTGGATCAGATTTAACCTTCCCATTGTGGCTGGCTTCAGTGCTGCTCATGATAGAAACACTGAGTACCTTGAAATACAAGTTGTACAACAAAAACTGTAAGATTCAACCCAGAAGTAAGCTTTTATGTGGTTTTGGCTACTAAACAAGACTAATTTTATTTTCATCTCTAGAAATAAAAATATTCTATTTATGAGAAGGTTTTAGATTTTTAAAAAATATTGATAACTTAAAATGTTCTGAAAGAGGCTTGCAAATAAGCATCAAGACCTAAAACCAGAGTTTTAAGTATTACTTTACATATCAATTTTATTTCATCCTCTTCTTTAAAAACATTCTTTAAAAATAAAGAACTTTCTTCTATTTATTATTTATTACTGTCTATTTCATACCTCATTTAAAGGACTTACATAAAACAAAGCACATAATCTGAGAATATATTCAAGAGAAGAATCTCTGCAACATCAGTGTCAAATCACAGCCCTGTTTTCTAAAGAGACAGATGATTCAGATGATTCATTGTTTGTATGAACTCCAAATGGATTATTTTATTATTCTTTGGGCTGTTGCCCTACAGGGAAGTAGTTACATTAAATAACAAACTACCATTATATGGACATACCGATTCTGAGAATAGGGGAAAGAAATATAGTCATAACAGGCAATTACAATGGAAAATGAGGGCTTGTGTACCTTCTGCCAGAGGCAAAGCACTCAGATGGATACCGCAGTCATCACAGAGATATAACGAATCTGATTAACTTCTCTGGAGAAGGAACAATTAGAGCTGATAGGATAAAGCCTCCTTGGCGTTCACGTGTGTTTGCACACGGATCAGTGCAAGGGCCATCAGACTGCTGGTCAATGGCAAGGGCACTGCAGCTGCTGGGCTGTGGTCAGGAGACACTGCAGCAACTTCTGTCTGGAGAAATGGAGCAGGTAGCAAACCCATTTTCTGAGGATATCACTCCAAAGATAGCCTAAAGTGCAACTGAGTGCAACTACCCACCACATGTATGGTGGCAGCAATGGGGCACCAAAAGGAAGGAAGGAATGCAGAGCCACTTTTAACACAAGCTGCATGCCACCCCAGTGAGAAAGGATGAAAAGAGAAGCATCCAAGAGTGCTAGCAACAGACTGCTTCTAGTTGGGACAAGACACCATGGGATAAAAGAACTGTGAAAGTCTCACAGGATGACATAAGTAACAGCACTAGTGAAAAAATAATTAAATGACCACTATTGAAAATCTAGCAGGAGGATGTATTAGGATCAGGGCTATAATAAATGAAAGCAGAAGAAACAGTTACACACTCATTATTTTCACAGGCGTGAAATTCACTATAACAGGAAATAAAATAAGGAGTAGGGAGGTAGAAACACAGAAACAGTTGATAGATCATTTCATCCCTGTGGGAAGGGATAGTGACTCTGAATGCATTCTTGCAAATGTTGTCTCTTTTAAAGAAGAAAGACACTCAACTAAGTAATGAGGCTTATTACTTAAGAATAACTTATTACAAAAAAAAAAGAGAGAAAGAAAAAGGGACAACACAAATAGTGACACTCATTCCAGCCACTGTTAGTCTAACATCTTATTTATGAATAAAGCTTCATCCACTCCCTCTCAGTTCAATCTTGTTCATCACAGGTAAACAGCAATTAATTTTTGCCACAAATCAAATGATCTGTAAGTAGGGGGCAGGGAAGAGAGGGGCCAGGGGAAGAAGTAATAGACAGAGAGTTGCTGCTCTGCCAGAAATGACATTCTACCCAACACTAAATATCTGAACAACTGCAGTGGCACAACCTGACTCACCAGCATTTCAAACAAGTCTGAGCAATATATCTCTGCCAAAGCCCTCTTGTCTCACAGCTCTTACAGCCCCATGACTGACATGAGTCCAACAGATCCTGCACCAGGCTGCAATCCACATCTAGGGATTTAGATTGGACCATAATGACTAGGCAGCACCAACATTTCTGAGATTTCTAACACTTTTGACTGCAACTTCATGAGGATGGTTGAATGACATGTTGGTTACATCCCACTAGAATAAGGAAGAAAAGACCTTTTCAAAGTAGAAATTGTCTCCCCTTGAAATTCCATCTTTTATAAACATAATTTCTAATACTGCTACAAACATAAATATTACATGATGAAGCAGATTCAGTTGATGTAATTGACAACATTTCACCCAGAGTGTTTGTAAGCTTTCTGTGCCGTGTATTTATCCTTGGGTTTGAGATTTATGCAAAGTCCAGAATGAAGTAATTTCTTTAAATACGATAAAAGCAAAGAAGCAGTTTTACATTTTGTAAAGCAAAGAATAAAAGTAATAAATGAAATAAGAACCTTATATTATTTAGCATTATAGTACATCTTCCAATTATTGTTATGCAGACATTATGCCATTCATTATGAAAGATTTTTAGTAAATGTCTATATCATAACTATTTTGGTGTGATAAAGCAATAAATAATAACTGTGAACATTTTTTAGGACCAGCCCAAGGAGGACTACCTCCCAAAATAAGTTTTTCAAGGTTTCCTTTCAAGTGTAGAGTAATGAAGGCTTAGCACAGATTTGCTGTAGCAATTGTCATATATATAAAAGAGGAAAGATTTATACACTAGTCCTGAAAGCTCCTGAGATTGCCTTCAGCATGATACATCACTGTCACAGTGCAGAGCTGCACAGACACAACCCAAGCATGGCTGCCAGCCTGATGTCACTTAAAGAAAGAGAAAGATTTGGGTGGTCTGGATGTGGCTGCTGGCACTCGGGGATGACAAAACCAGTTAGTGCTTTCTGCGGTCGCTGGGCTGGCCGCAGGCAAAGCTGCTGGGCAGCTGGGGCGCAGGCTGGTTGGGTGGCACAGACCTTCTGGGGGGAATGGGAAACTGCCATGTAGCTCAGCTGTGGATGTGGCCACAGAAATCTCTCACAAAAACTCAGTAGCTGCTGCAAAGGTGCTTTCAACACATTTCTTTTTTCACACCAGCACACTAAGCAAACTGATTATATGACAGTTCTCTATATTTTAGTATACAATGAGTAAGAAAGCAGGCACAATGTAAAAAAATGTTTAAGGATTTTCCCTCATTTCTCCACTTCTGAGAAGATTTATAACT
>JAOXXN010000395.1:102499277-102521175 GCA_026770055.1 Myrmophylax atrothorax | reverse complement strand
CTTTCATAAACAATTTAAAAAATCAGGTTTTGGTTCTCCACAAAATACAGGGCAATTCTGAGTGGAAAACATGGATTTGTCTACTTTCAGACAGTCTTCATTCTTTTAAATTAAATATCAGACGCTCACTGATGAGTTGTAAAGACTATCTTTGGGCTAATTTCATATGTTGACTTTTATGCAAAATTTTGGCAGGCCAAATCTGTAATTCAGCAACGTATTTAAAGAGCAGACCTACTGTACATACCTGGATAGTCACTTAACACTACACAGGCTAAAATACTTTGCAAATTCAAAGTCCAGATCCCCTTTCAGAAGAGCATTGAAATATGTTCCCAAATTTACTCTTGTTCAGAAAAAAAAATGCAAAAATAAGCATGACGAAACACACTTATTCAAATATTTTTCTTAATTAGTAGTTAGAAGTAAAGAGTAGAAGCAAATAGGAAGAGAAACTGTATGTCTTAACAGAGAGCTCTACATGATGTAGTAAAACACAGACTTACTTGAGGGTGGTGAGCTCTGTAAGGGATGGCTGGGTGGCCTTGAGATAGCTCTCTCTTCGTGCAGCAATCTTTGGGGATGGCTTCGGACTTGTGTCCGAGTCTCCGCTGTCATCATCCCCCATGGCTTTGATGTAACTGCCACTACGCATTCGTCGGCAGGGAATCTCATCATCTTTTCCTCGTGGAGTGTATCCAGTCCATTCATCCTGAGGAACCTGAAGGGATAAACACAATTCTCTAATTAGTACACTCTTCCCTGATTTAATTGTATACCAAGATTGGATTGTGATAAGTCACAACAGAGCCATAACAAAAACTCTGATGGCCAAAGGCCCATTCTCAATCCTATTGGACCACGTGTTGCTGTTGCAATGGAGACCCACTGCATAATCACAAGCATGTCTGGAGTTCTTTACTAGATTCCATTACTTTTCTGGGAAGTTTCTAGCAAGTATGCTGATACAGAAGCCTCAGTTAGGTCTATTACTGAGCTGGATCAATCTGTTTTTGAGGGTATTTTCATTCAAAGCATTTAGAAACCAGATCAGGGTATTTTTGCTTCAGCTTAACATACTGAACATCTTTAGGGAGGCACAAAAGCTGAAATGCAAATCCCTGTATTACAATCTTTTCTGATAGAGTGTGCATAGGAACATTCACCAGGATTACTTTGGTTCAAGATACATTTCAAATTAGTGGAGCTATGTACTCATCATCACAAAAGTAGGTTTGCAAGTGAAAAATTTTACTGCTATTGCTTCTGTATCACAATTGGTGTGACTGAACACTTGCCAGTTTGCAGGGATCCTCCTTTTAAATTACATTAGTTTGAGTGGCTAAGTCATGTAACTCTTTATTCCCTTCTTTTGCTTCTTCTTATTGATGTGCATTATTTTTTTTGATCTGAAGTCAGTGCTGTCCCTTCCTTGTACTGGATATCTGGAACACTGGGAATGTGTGTTCATGAGATTTTGAGACATAACAAAGGACAGTCTTGCCCACCCATCATCTCCCTTCCTCTGCTCCTGGGGTTTCTGACTGTGAAAACCAATATCCTTTTTCTTGTAACTACAGAAGCAACACACAGTGGAGCAGAGTTTTTGAAGCTATTTTTCAGAAACACCACCTTTTATACTAAAGGCAAACCCTCAAAAAGGCTTTTTAGTAAACATATTTTGTGTTAGACTTCAATAAAAATAGTTGTGAATTTTCAGTTTGCTGCTTCTCTGATTATTCTCAGTGAATCAGGTCTCTAAAGCCAGTTATAGCTATAATGCTCAGAAAACCTTAAAAGCCACATTAAACAAGGAGTCACAAATCTGGGTTACTAAATTTATCTTGCAATGCTAGCACCTACCAGGATAATCAGTGTCTCTTTTCCATGGAAAGTCTGCTCTTCATCAACATTGAATTTCAGCTGAGGATCTTGTGTATCAATTGCTTCCTACCTTTCAGCCAGAGCTTATACATGCCAGTTTGTTTAGAAAACCAAAACCGAAACATTGGAATGTTTGCTAACAGCTTACCTGTTGTTTTCCACTACAAACATAAGTCTAAGTCCAGAGGCTGCAAGACCTTTCAAATATTACTGTTAATATAAGTAACTTTTTAAATGGCCTTTTATCAATCTATACTGCTATAAACTGCAAATAAAAAACCACTGTGCTAGCAAAGGAAGAAAGATATTTAATGGTCCTAAGGCTTTGTTAACTTATTACTAATTATAATTAATTTTATTAATGTTATTAATGAAACTATTCTCAAACTATGCCTTTGCTTTGTTTCCTGATGATTTCAAAACCAAAACCTTATGAACTTTTTTCCTTATGGACTCTTCTTTTCTTGCTACTGACACAATGATTTAGGGTTTTCCTTGAACTGCCAAGCTCAAGCAGTCCTTCTTTCCTCTTGTGCTCTGTTCTCCCAGATTTCTCTTGGTCAAGTCTGGCCTTGAAAATCACTTGGATTGAAGATTTAATCCTTGAAGTCTACTCTAGTTTGCACCTTTATCAATTTTTCTTCTTATGACTCAGTCTTTCTTCTCAGGACTTAGACCTCCTTCTCAACTGCTCCACATTTTATTTAACTGATTCTTTCCTTGTGGCTTTTAAAAGTAAATTTCCATGTTGTCTTTAAATATCCTTTAGTTAATGGCTCTGCTAACTCTGCTTCTGAGAAACATTTAAATTCTTATCTTCCACCAAGCTTGCAGTGTTTGTTGCATGCTGCTATTTCTTTTTTTTATATATATTTGCCTAGGCTTCAAAAACATAAGTTCCTTAAGACAGGAATGCAGTTTGAAGTCCAGTTTTTTAATTGAATGATGGCAAGCAGAATTGTGCATCTATAGGAAGTTACTGAATAAATATACCTAAAGACTCGTAAGATGTTCTTTTAGAAAAGGGTAAGACTAACTAAGACTGAGTATACTAAGTACTAAAAAAATCTACTGGAGGAACAGGATTGAATAAACAGCTCTGATATTTTTCCATGGGAAAAAAAAAAGTGCAATATTTCAGTTCTGTGACTTCTAAGTTTATGCCTAGATACCAGATCTGGAAAGCTGATGCTTTCCTGGTGTGAATACATTTTTTTAAGTCTAAATGAAGTTAACACTCAGTAGTGGTTTGGATTCTGATTTTGATGTTGAACAGCGCAGAGTATTTTACACGCCTCCCCCAGCCCCTTATGACAGACAGAGGGTAACATTTTTTTCAGGTCTTATTCTTGCATTGATTCTAGGCCTAGAATATCACCAAACAGTTAATATACAACCTATATTTATAACACCTCTCACATACATTTTGGAACATACAGCTCCTGCTTGTCCACTGTAAAATCTTGACTTTTCAAATCACTCATACAAAAAAGAAGTTATCCTAGGTTTACTAAAATCAAGCTCTGATGACACTTTAATGACAAGCTCAGACTTAGGGCAGAAGTTTAAAACCTATACTTGTAAATTTCCAATGAGTTTTTAGGCAGATATTACATATTGAAGTTGTAGTATATAGAGAATCTGTGAATTCTCAGAGGATATGCACTTTGATGAGTTTAATATTTTATTCATTATGCTTTATTCAAAGGTCTTTGCTTTTTCTCATTAAGATAAATTAACAAATTAATCTTTAATGCATTAAATATGTTAGTATAATGTTAAGGTTGGCATCTTTAATGGAGGAAAAGTCAGGATAGTCAGAGTTACAATGCTCATACAGCACCCATAATTCAGGCAAGCTGAACACTTGTAGCTTTATTAAATAATCGATATACTGTTAAATTTAAAGCTGTAGTTTGTAAGTGCAGTAGAAGTGATGAGACATCGTTACTGTGGGCACCCTAGCTCTGGAATTATGGAGTTCTGTCATCAATAACCCTGTGTATAAGTACAATATCTTTTATTTCAAAGTTTCTCAAAATGATTTAGATACACTATGGCAGGTTTTGAATGCTAGTTGCAATGGATTTATGACAAAACCCCCTATTCACACATGCAAACACTATGATGAAGTTTGAATGCATTGCTCTCGTCCCACAATTTGTACAATGTTGTTGAAAGTTTCCAGTTTGAGCTGTGCTCATATCAGTGAGGTGAGTAATCACTGAAAACCAATACGCTACCTTTTTAGTAGCTTTTCAACCTTTTAAAAAACACTAGTTGCAAAGAAAGAAAGCTGAGCTGTTGACATAGCGACCAGGGCAAAGCAGTCTCAGTGAACGCCACTAAACCCACTGGCTGGTTTACATACTGCACATGCAAAACTAAAGGAAATGAAGCAAGAGTGACCCAAGTTCCATTTCTATATTATGGGTTTAGGGGTAAACTCTGTATGCACCAAAGAGAAGAGAATGGCTATGATTACCAGAAAAAAAAAATCCAGATTTAGAGAAGAGCCTAAAAGAGCAACTCAAGATATGCTTCTAATTTCAGTTAATACATTGAGGAAGTGAGAGCGTTTGTACAATCTTGCCTGACTAGACAAAGCTGAAAGCTGCAGTAGAAGAATGTAATGGATATTTGACCAAAAAGCCCTTTTAATGAAACAGTTTGACCAGGTTTTTTTTTTTTTTTTTGGCAGAGATTTAAGTCTGAGTGTTTGGAGGGTTTTTTGTTGTTGGTTTTTAGTTAGTTTGTTTGTTTGTTTTTTATTTTGTTTTGTTTTGTACAGAAACATTTCAGTGTACAAGAGACTATTAGAGACAGAAATTTGGTTCCAGCTCCTCTTTATCTTATTTTTTATTTCAGGTTCCCAAGAGTCAGAAACCCTGATTTGGGAAGAAGAAACAGCAGAAAACAGTAAGACATTATGTAACTTGCAAAGAGCATTGAAGTTTTTCTTTGGCTATTAACAGTTGTAATACATTTTATGAAAAGGTCTTGGGGCACTGTCTGTATATTATCTGAGTAGGGCAAACAACACTTAAAGCTCATCATACCCTTTTATTGTACCTATTTTGCTGTTTAAAAAATACAGGCAGATGAAATAGTGTCAACTGCTATGCCAATAGTCAAATACCTCAAGCAATACCTACTAAAAGAAGTGACCTGATTTTCAGAGTGCTTTCTTTGGTGCCTAAAAGTAATGGCTGTAACAGCTCATGCAGACAATGCAACTTACTGGCACAGTAAAATGTTTCACATCATGAGAAAAAAAGTAAAACATAAAGCCCTCTCCAAAATACAAACTGCAAAAATAAAGTAAATCAGATTATTTCATATGTTCTGTTTCCACACATATGGTACTAAAAGTAGTGTTTTATGCTGATCCAGAAAAAATGCTGGGAGAACAGTCTATGTGAACCTTCAGCTCTTTTACTTTTTCAGTCAGAGAGTCTACACAAATTTTCCCACAGGCTCTTACTTTGTTTGAATGTCCAATATTATGTCTTGCAAGGTCATGTATTACACTGCACACAAGTGCACATGCACGGTATCTGCTGCCTTAGAGGATTAATAAGATTAAGACTGACATACTTGAGATAAAACTGTTTCATGCTTTTAAGAAAATCATGTTATCCAATTACCTTGGCAATGCCATTTTTCCAGGATCAGAATATCAAGCAGGAACATCATTTGCATGATTGTTTTTACTCTTGTGAAAAGGGGGGAAGAGCTAAACCCAGATCTAAGCATGAACATAATTGTTTTTATTAAAATAGAACTATTATTCACATTATTGAAGTAATGGAGAACCTGGAAACATTTCATTCTGCAAATGATCTTTAAGCTCATGTACAATTCTTTCTTTATAAGCCTAGAAATCAGGAGTGCACTTCACCTATACAGAAAGCATAGTGAAACAGAACACCATTATTAACTGAAAATACATAGAAAACACTCAGCCAAGGCCTCTGAGCCATGCAGTTGCTGAAACTTAACTTTGGCACATCCCGAGAAATAAACTGTTACATGTATGAAAGCTAAAGCTGACATATATAACATTCTTTCATAAACAGAGCAGACTAAAAAGATGAAGTACTGCTACTAGCCAACATCCTACCTGGATTCAGCAACGTTTAGTGTACAGATTACCTGTCCTGAAGTGTTCACACTTTGTCATTAGCCAGGTAGGACTGACTAGTCATTTCCTTTAATGCATTTTTTGATATAGAGGAATGGGATTTTTCTAATAGATAGTCTAGATCCCCAAATAAAAAAGCCCAAGCAAACAGGTATACTGGCCTCCCTGTTTTCAAACATTAATTTCAAAAGCTCACACACAGTGCTACGTGAAAGAAGCCCAGAATGTAACTACAAAGGTAAACAGCTTTTATTCAATTTCTAAACAATAAAACTAGAATATCTAATTTCCCTCTTTTTAGCCCCAAATAGTTATTAACTTACCTTACTAGATGAAATAGCAAACAGACTGTCTCTATAGCAAATTAAGTTCATTATTGATCTCTAGTTTGATTTGGTTTATTGCAGCTGAAATCATTAAAGCTTCTCCCCATGCTTTGCCAAAGCAATGTAGATGACTGCAGAAGTAAACAAAAGGACTGGAAGGAGTGGCTAACCATCGTTCACAGCAGTAGACTTGTAACTTTAGCTTTCTATTAGTATGCAAATACTTAATGCAATGAAATCACATAACTGAAGAACAATGCTTAATGTCTGCTTAGTGTAGATTTTTCAAACCCATGCAATTTGGTCTTCTTGGTCATTATTATGTCTATTCTGCATGCTGTAAATGAAGTTTCAATTGCCATCTTCCACTTACTAAGCCTATTCCTAGCACTTATGAATATTGAATTAATCAGGCCAATAAGGATGAGTAGCATTTCTTTCTATCAACGTGCATGTGTTAAGACTCATTGAAGTACACACAAAAAAGGGAAGCCTCGGAAAGCAGAAAGAACAATATGTTTTAGTAAGCCTCAAGCATTTTCAAAAAGGCAGATAGGAAGGTTGCCTCTATTTAGGACAAATTTAATATGCTCAGTATCTACAGCAACACTTGCTTTAGCTTGTATTACTTGAGCAGTCCTGTTCTACTATAAATTAATTTGGCTGACTTATATCAATTTTTTTTTACAAGAAGAGAATTAACAGCCAGAACAAATAGGATGTCCATGAATTGAGCATTACTTCCACAGTCCTGTGCCCTCCTCTAGCATCAAACCTGAACAAACAGGGCGAAGAACTGCAATCTTCCTTCGCACAACAGTAGTTTGGAAAGTCTTCTAAACCAGTATGAATCCTCATAGAGTCAGCCAGTACACAAAATTCTTCAAGCACCACTCCAGTTTATAATGGTTATTCATCAAAAGGTGTCTTGACCACTGGCTTATCAATCTGATTCACATTCAATTTTGTAAAGTAAGGTGTGTCTCCTACATGAAATCACCATGTCTTGTTCCCAGGTAAATATCCTCCTCCTGCTTTACACATAAAAACCCAACCAACCCTGAAAAGGACCATGCTGAGACAATGATTCCAGACAAGTGCCTTTTACACATTCTGCACAAAGGAAGCCAAACAGGAACTACCACAACCATTACCTATGGGAAACATAACTGCGGGTCATAAAGCAGGACTCTCAGCTGGGACCTCAAACTAGAACTTCAGTGATAGTCATGGATGAAATTCTCTTAGTGGCAGAGTACATATATTTCATTCTCATCTTTTGCAACTCCCTTGAAGCATTCAATGTCATTGGTTATAATGACATACGGCTTCTTGCCCAATTCAGGATGACAAGATGTTAACATGAATACCAATCCTTGAAAGGACACTTTCAATGACTAGCAATAGAGAGATGTTCTCTCATTTCTTCTATATATCTTCTTTTGTGGTGAATCACTTCAACACCTGCATACAGTGACTGGTTGGCATCAAAAACAATACTGTTAGATGAGATGTCATTTTATCTCTCTTTCACTACACATCACCACAAGCCCACTATCAAGCAAACAGCAGGAAACTGGTTAGTGGGTGGAGAACATGTAACTGAATCCTAATCCTTAGAAAAAAACACGTGGTGCGGAGAGCATTTTGAGAAACAGCCCTTATGCTATTTCTTTTGGCTGATTGTAACTGGTTAATCTCTGGTGTTTTGCTAATACTGTGCTGTCACAGGCAGCTTCTGTAAGTAATGGGGTTAAGATGCCCTCTCTAGTTGGCTGTTAGCTTCTGTCACATTTTAGCGGACAGTGGACAGATTTCACTGAAACTTCCACAATGCCTTCTTTTGGATTACAGCAATGCAGTATACCTGTGTAACAAGCTTTCATTTGGCTGTAAGGAAACCACACCACAGTGCATCTTCACAGTGACTCCAGTCACCTCTGTTCTACAGCAGTGTCCCATTTGATACCAAATCAAGGACTCTCATCTTCTGGGAACTGAACTGCTATAGACCAGGAAACCTCAATAATTTCCTAACAAACTGGTTAGCAGGCCGGGGTTATCCCAGTAAAGCAAATTTAGACACAAACTTACTTGCATAAAAGACTCCTGGACACAATTCAAAGACTGTTTTTGGAAGCCCTGGCCCATCAGAACTGTCACAGTGCCTTATGCATCTGGATAACATTGCTTAGCCTTTGGTGAGAGAAATACATATCTATCAGAAGTCTGAAGAAGACAGTCCATTGCACAATTTCAGGGCAAGAGGATGAAAGGACAAACAATGAACAGCAGATTGATGTTCTTATTCCTTAATTCACTACTGAAAGAAGCTCACCTGAGCAACAAGCACAGCGTAAGAGCATTTGTAAGGCGCCAACAGAAACTGTGACCGGATGACCCAGCTCAAACCACTCTTCTCGCACTGTAGTATTTCCTCACTCAAAGTCTGTACTATAAATTCCATTCTTGAAACAAAAGAAACCCTACAGTAACTGGATGATGGGAAATACTCCTTATGACTTTGCATGGATAAAGTAAACAAGATTTAAATGCAGAGGAATAAGGACACCACGCACAGACCAATGTGATCAAGCAAATGCCATTTATTACACACTACAAACGGTTTATATAGGGTTAAGGCTACATTCTATTGACTAAATTGAATCTCACACCATCAAACTACAAATCCTAATTGGCTATAGTCCATATCTCACAAGTCCAGTGTTTTGATGAAACATCCTAGCTGTTCCCAGGTGAATCTCCAGAGTCCTGTGAGAAAGCACTGTGTGAACTCCTAGGGAGTGATTTCCTCCCTACCACTCAGCAACAGCTGTGGCCTTGTTCATTCTTAGCTGATAACTGCTTTCTGTCTCACAGGGTCCATATAGGTCTGAATTGCTCACCTTTCATTTTTCTGTACCTACACTTGGTCTGAGAGAAATGTATAACTACTCCGTGTTTTCTTCCCCACCTACTTTGCATGTTTCCACAATAAAATTTAAGGTTTCAAACTCAAATGTAGGTTGAAATGATCCTCTTTGCTGGAGTAAGACTAGAACGCTCCAGTGAAATTACTGGAAACACTAAGATTAGAGCACTCCAAACATTTAAGGCTAGAGAAAGGAGTCAGATCCAGGACTGAATCAAATCTTATCCATGAAGGAACTGAAATAGATACTAAATGTAATGTAGTGTCACCTAAGTATGTTGCTAACTCCTATATACGTTATGCTACCAGAACTGCATTCCTTAATTGATGTATTATTAGAATGTAGGGTGTTAATAGAAGAACTGAGAGTAATTCAAGTTAATGTAGAAAAAAATAAGATCAGTGCCAGTATATTCAATGCTAAGAAGTTATAGGATGGCAGTAAACTAAAGGAAAGAAAATTATTACTTAAGGAACATGAGCAGATAAAATTGCAGCTAAACATGAAATACTGACCACTATAGAACAGCTCTCATTGTACTTAGGAGGTTCCCATTACTGAATTACTCAAGACACCAGAGGTCAGTACAGGTTTTTATTAAACAAATAAGAACACATCAGTTTTTCATGGTGAAATATGTGGCAAGATATTTGGGTATCTCACCAATACATCTGACAATTTGACAACTTTTGCACTAGCTATACTGAGAAGTATGTTTCATATGAGCTGAACAAAAAACCCTGACACTTATACCTCAATACTTTGTAGTTCTGACTGGAAAACTGAATTTATAATGGAATATGAAGAAGAAAAAAAGGCAAGTCTTGAGATGCATGAAAAACAGATCTATAATAACGGATGTTAATACAACTTTCAAACATCTATATACTGGAAGATTAATTTGAACAGGGTAGTTGCATCTGAATTGCAAACACTATAAATGAGGAACATAAACTGAAAATGCAAATAGACTTGCATAGATAAGCCCAGTATAACAGATTTAACATCAATTGCTGTGTCATGAGGATAAAGACTTTGTAATTTAACATACCATGTTAACAAATCGTATTGCATTTACTGGTCCTTATTATTACCTACAATCTATTTGGCAGTCCCGGGACATAAGCAATAGAAAGAGGCTAGGACTGGAACTGAGCAGTACCTTCTAAGAAGCTGTGGAAGTGCCTTGTCCTGAGACCAGAAAACAAGTCACCTTAGATTAGCAATTTCTTAGCACTACACATGATATAATAATGCACATTACAGACAACCTTCACACAGGAAACTGAGCACAGTATGAACCAGAACCCTTTGTCACCAGAAAACTCTTTACTACACCCAGAAACTTGGCTTACACTTTTTTAATAATATTTCTCACATTATCCCATCAAATGACAAGCAATGCAAATGTGGAACTCTAATGGTTGCATGGCTGTCCCTACCTACTGCACTTCAATTTTCAGAAGTAAAATTTCCATCCTCAGCCCCAAGTGTCTGACACAACTGACTTCAGTCTCATCAGTTGTGACCAAAGGAAAACTTATGACTGACCCACAGAAGAAGAAAAGAGGATTAATACAAAAAATGTCATCCTTTGTATTTTTCTCAATCTCTTAGTGAATAGACCAAGGACAATGGGAACAGCAATTACAGGGAACATTGAATGATAAAACTATGATCAGAGATACACTTTGCAGCAAATTTGATAGTCTATTAGCTCCAAAAATCATGAATTCACAGAAAACAAGAGTGTCAAAAATATCCAAATGTATTTAGACCCCATTGTTTGCAGAAAAGGACTGCTGCTTGCATTTTGTCTTTGATAGCTTGGCTTAATTTCTTTCTTCAGAGAAGCTACTGGAGAAGTGGCGGCTGTCCTACTGCTTTATAAATTTTTGTTTCAAGGGAGGGAAACCATTTTGAAGAAGAATTTCGATAAAACACGAACAGTTCCTTTTCACCTTCCTTCACTTTAGTCCAACCGTAAACCTGGATCAAACAGAAGCACTTTCCTGAAGTAAAAATCAGCTCAAAAAACCCCCCTTATCTTTCTACAATCCAGCTCATCACTCTCCAAAGAAGAAATAGAAGATAAAAATGCAATTCCATTCCCAAAATGCAGTTAAGAAGAAAGATTTACTTGAGTGTCTTTAGACTAGTCTGGGATAATATCTCTTTCTGATGATGCACAGTGTTGACCCAAGCGTCCTCTAGACCTCAAAGGACAGATATTGCGCCTCAGCACCAGGGCTGGAAGTGGAGCTTGCTGGGGTAAATAGAGACAGTGCAATGCAGGAGGACTCTGCACTCGATCCAAATTCCAAATTATGAGAACTAAGCCCATCTGTAATACAAACTACTGCCAACTCCTTCCATAGAACAGTTATGTGGAAAATATCACAGCAAGATAATGTTTGTTATTTCCATGTATTTTCACTGAGAATTCATGCAGATACTTTTATGATAAAAGTCCTTACAAGCAAATGTGAAGTCAATGACCTGTGTGGTCTCTGATATACTCAGATCCACCATTATAAAGAAAATTATCTTGAGTACCACCCTGAGTTGAATTCAGGTACTATCACAAGATGAGATTACATAAACAAATAGTTGCCTCTTTGAAGGATCAGAGTTTATGTGCTGAGAGTTTACATCCTGGACCACAGACAAGAACTTAAATTACAGAAGAGTTGATAAAAGCATCTATTTAACATTTAAGGATTTAAATAAAGCAACAAGGAAGCATCATAGTAATGAAATTAAATTATCAGAATTTTCCAGCATTGTCATGAATTTGCAGCAGAAATACACTGTGTGTATTTCTAATTGTTCTAACATAGGACAACAGCCTTTTGGTACACTAATGAGAAGGTCACCATGAAAACAACAGATATATATAATTCTACAACCCACTAACGGAGTAGTACTCTGCTGCTGTTAATGTATATTTATATTGCAGGACAGCTGAAAGGCCTCAGTTAGGTTCTGTGCCCCATTGTGCTGGGCACTGTGGAAATACAAAAGGGAACAAAGTCTAAGCCCCATAGGGCTTGTAGTGTAAAAAGATAAGTGATATAGTGAAGAGAGAAGCAATAGGATGCATTCAAAATAGACCGACTTTTAATACCTATATGCATTTTTCATCCTTTCAAGCTGCCAAGAATAAAGAATAATCCTGACCTGCTTCCTTGAATCTACTGTACTCTGTTTGAATATTACTTCCAATGTTAACTGGTGCCTGGTTAAGATTTTCCTTAAAAAAACCCCAACAACCCAAACAATTTCAGACCAGTTATATTTCCCTTGTTTTTACAATGGCATACAATAAAAAAAGATGAAACAAAATTAATTGAAAACCAACATAAAACTACCAGTGAGGATGGGAAACACAGTGAGAATTTAGTTACTCTAAGTGAGAATTTAGTTATTCTTGCCCTTGACAATTGTTGGACATATTTTCATACAGACACAGATAATGTCCTCTAATTCCACTTCAGGAGTCTATTCCTGTCACTTAAACATTATCTAAAGGTCCCTATGGAGGTGTTCATTTAAAGCTGATGCTGGCACAGTTTTTCACTCTTTTCTAGCCATCTGGTCACATACTGAATTGTCGGCTATTTTATCTAAACACAAAAGGAAGATTGAAGGAGTAAACAAAAACATCAACACAAGTCTCAGGCTCTGAAGTAACCACAACAATCAAGCCTAAAGTTATGATTTCTCCTCACCCACAAAATTCAGACACAAGAGACTTAATAAAAAGAAACTGTAAATCTCAAAAGGTTGCAACCTGAGGCTATTTTGAAACCCCCCTCCCTCGGCAGCCCATACACAGAGCTGTAAACACACTTTGAGCATTTGTTTGCCTCCTCTTCCCCCACCCCACTCTCCTAACAATTAATAGAAAATATACATATCCATTTCTTCACGTTTAAAAATTAGAATCCCAGAGGCTGGCAATCAGAATTATTTTGCATGCCACTTCATATAACCTTTTAAGATCAATTTTTAAATGTGGATGCCTCAGTCCTACGCTTTCTCTGCATACTGACTTAAACAACAGAATGTGGAAGCTGACTGTCTCGTTCAAGCACCCATATGAGAGAATTTGCTACAGTTTCTATACAAATAGACAAGAGTCCCACTACATCAAAATGAAACCAAATCATCTTAGCAAACCTCTTTTTTCCTCATGGTCTTCTCTCTTCTCTGTGCAACGTTGTTCCATCTTACACACACACTTAGATGTGCCATAAGTGCTTCGTTTAAAGTGCATAAAAGCTATCCACAGCTCTCCTAAGAATGAAACAGTTTTAATATTTTCTGATCCATGTTCCTGCCACAAACATTCACCGGCAGTATGATAGCTCCAAGAGGAGACATCTGATTCTTGACATTTAAAGATACAATACTGGTGAAAAATAGTGACGCTGTATTAACTGCAAACAGCTTGTGAGGGAGTAGGTGATGTACTCCTAAAATGTATAATCAGAACAAGCAATAATTTCAGCCTTTTCATTTTTTATTTTTGACTCAAAGCCATGAAAAAGAGGAATAGCCCAATAAACAAATCTGGACACATTACAATAACCATTTTAAGAGAATTTATATTCTATGTCTGAAAGAAAAGTAGGTTTTCCTGCTGGAGAAAGTACTCAGGTAGCCTCAAGTTTCTCAAAAAGGTCTCAAAAGCTTTTATAAAAAAAAGGAGCAGTAAATGAAGGCAAATCTTGAAATTACAGAAATCAAAGAATTTGTATCCTGGTAACATTCAGTTAATTGATATTGTAATGCTAAATGCAAGCACTACAACATCAAATTCCTTATACCCCTACTGTGACAGTCTTATAAATTCAAGAAGTACACAGAAAGGTCTTATTTTTCCCACATGAAAAAAAAAATCCTGTTCTAACATTAACTGTTTCTTTGTAATACTGAATGCTGGTAGAAAAAAGGGAAAAAAAAGAAAAAGTCAATTTATTTTTAATTTCAGCAGCAGTACCCCTTGTTTGGTTATCAGTGACTTCTGTGGAAGGCTGAGACATCAGAGCAAACCTCCAAACCCCACAAACACCTGAAACAAGGCAGAGCACAGTTAACAGCAATCAGTTCTCCACACTGTACCTGGAGGTACTGACATGACCGTTCCTGTTGACACGTCTCTGCCTTCACCACTGTCTGGTCCATGTTAACTGATGCTTTCTGGTAAACTTCACGGGCTCTGCTCACGGTTAATGTAGAGGACCAAGAGCTTTTCTTCATTAACTGGGAGTCCAAATTCACAGGCAGGTTTGCACAGGTAGAACATTTGACATCATTATTGCTTCTGGAGGACTTCACAGTATGTTCGCTAATAGTGTTATAGGCTTCCATAAAGTATTGGGAAGAAGAACGATCAGGGCATCTTCCCATGGTCATGACCCCACTGGGACCATGATAAATGCAAACATCATTGTCCAAGTTGTCATCTGAACTCCACCAGCCTGATGCATTGGATCTGGGCTTACCTTCTGATCGCCTTTCTTTACTCTTGCTGCGCTTCCCATACCTCATCGTCTGTGACTCCTCTGGACTTGCTTTTCCCCCATTGATGCTCCCCTTGGATGGTCCCTCCAGTGAATGGGACTTGGTAAAAAGCTTTTGGACAGAATGAACCAGATGCCGGATCCTCCCTGGGCTGTCACTGCGGTGCTCCATGGCAGTTCGCTTGTACTGCAGAGTGTGGTAGCCATCCCGATTCAGAGGCAGCTGCCGTTCAAACTGGTCTAAAAGATTGGCAGGAATGCGGTTGGTCTTGTTGGCAGTTCCATGGGGAACCAAAGCACACTCATCCTTGAGTTCGTGGTGAGAACTGTAATGCCTTCGGGGAAATGTGCTGCTGGCAATCTGATCATTGTAGGGCACCATGCACTCTGCCTGAAAAGAGTTCCTTTGAGTGTAGTAAGGGTGGTCTGCAGGATGGGGGTCCACCGGGTTTAACAAATATGGCTTCCTGTCCTGGTGGTGTGGCAGACTGTCACATGGAGGGTCACAGGCAACCCCGTGATGATGACTACGGCTGCTAGATAATCCCTTCATCCTTGATGTAAAGCAAGTCCCAAAGTCATCTAATATGTATGGCTGTGCAACAGGCAGATCTCAGAGAAAGGCCTGAAAAAATGAAATACAACAGAGGCCATAAGATATTCAAGCTAAGAGAATAAACAGCATATGCACATTCAGCATTCTTTGTTTCTTATTGTAAAAATAATTGAGATAAATATTTTCTGATTCTTTTTATCACTTAATCTTTCCCATGTCCCACACAGTGCTAACAATACTTAAATAGTACACAAGAAACATTATTTTGTTCCATTAGCTGGAAAGCAGATGCAAGGAAATTTTCCCAATATGAAAAGTAAGATAAGTATTGTCACCTGTATTCTAGAACCTCAGTCCTGAAAACATTCATGCATGGGGGCCTCCCAGGAGGAGCTCACCTGCACATTTTCAGGGCCAAATGGATGCATTAAAACAGATCATGTCCTTAAAGGAACACTTTCTGGACTTCTTTGAGCCAAACATAAAGCACGGTGAAACTAATAGGAAATTTTCTCCGACTTCAATGCACATTTTTTGCATGATTCAAGTGCAGTTTTACTCAATCTGTATGTTGGCTGCCCAGACTGTAAGCATTTCAAGACAATACCAACACAATTACACCTGTAAGTTACTTTCAAATTAAAATAATAATATATTACATTGTCAAAAGGAAGCTTAACTAACTGTTTAATACCCTATATATTTGGGGGGGTGGGGTTTGGGGGTTGTATTTAATATTTGTTGACTCCTATTCACAAAAATTATGCCTTGGCTTAATTCTCCATAATTTTTCAGTGTACTAAACAGTGTTTAAACATCCCTACCTACTCCTACCATTAGAGGAACTGGTATAGCCACAATTTGCACATGGCAATAACAGTGTAAGATATTTCAGCACTTAATTCTTGATCGCAGTTATTTGCCCCTGAAGTGACTCAAAATGCTACAGAAAATTGGTTACAAAAAGCTAAAATGGAAATCTTCATCCCAAGTGATGCAATAATCTCTCTGAGGTCAGATGCTCTCATTTCAGCCATCAACACTAGCAAAGTCTGGATGCAATTGCTACTGCAACCTCTGAGCTACTAATGCGTAAAGTATGGGGTTTCAGATGTGGCCAAACAGTTTCATGGTGCTGTCTCAGTTCCTGATGGGTAGAGGACTTCTTAAGGGATCCCCTCTTATACTGCACTGCAATGGCAGTCACTTGGCTATTTTATTCCTTTCTGGTAGAGTTAATCAAATAATAATTTTGAAAGTGTTAACTTTTGAGATCAATACTTTTGGAAATGTAACTCTTGAGATCTTTCCTGGAGCAGCAATAAACATACACAGCAGGCAGGTTTCCACTATGTTCTCCAGTGTTCTCTCCATTAAAGTTCATGTTTTAACAGGTTGTAGACATTGTACCTATTGGCAAATTGGTAAGAATAAGTTTTCTAAAATAGCATTTAGCTACTGTCACTCTGAAAAAGCATGTTCTGTATTTCATCAGAACATATTTTATATTTTCTTCTGAGTCTGTGGTGAGCCAAAGAGGAGTTTTTTTCAATATGCTTAAAAGCTAATCTGGATGTCCTGCATTTCATTCCCCCTCACTGGATCCCTGCAATGCAGAAAATGTTCCTTCTCAGGAGACCTTGAATTCCAGAAAGAGCTTTCAAAACACCACAAAAGACTCTTGAAATATTTCAAATGGGTAAGATGACTGGTTGACCTGAAGAGGAGTATAGATAAAGGTGCCTTTAAAAGCACAAAAATAATATATTCATAGAGGTGGACTTTTCAATTATACCATAGTGACAATACTCAGCACTTCTAAAGAACGGCTTACATCCCTACCAACTGTTTTAAAAGTGTGATCTATTAGACTGTAATTGAGAAACATCCAATGGGACGTAGTAGTAGATTCATTACTGAGGTAATTGAAAATGTGACTTGAACAAAAATACCCCACATGAAGAATACTTCTAAAGAAAATAAAGACCAAATAAAAATACTCCAGTTTCTGGTATCTACGAATACCTTTCACACATCAAGTCTTATGAAAACAAAGCTTCAGCCAGTTAATTTTTATATTATTTAAATTCTCTTAAAGTAAAACACTAGTGTGCTATACAAGATGAAAAAAAAATTAAAACCTTGCCTCAAATAGTTCAGTAAACTGGAACATGCCAAAACCAAGTGATTTCTTTTCACTTTTTCATTATCTGAATGGCTACAAAATCTTCATTTTTATGTACTGTGGAAAAAGACTATGAATAAACAAAGAACTGAAAGGACTGATAATTTATAGCATAGTGAAGTCATGGCACGCATAGGGGATGTCATAGAATTATTAAGAATATTTAGTCTTAATATATTGATAAAAAGAAATGGCTGGGATGAGGAAAAGATCTGATTTATAGCTGGAACAGAATATTGTGGAACATCTTGAAGTTAAAATGAGCTTAAAATATATAACTATGGTTTGACCAATGGGAACAGCCATGTTGCCAGCTGTGTTTTGGATGGACTGGCAGTATGGATGCTATGGAGAATGTGAAAGAAGTGGTAAAAAGCGAGAAAGCTTATGAAAAGTGACATTTGTCTGAATAGCGAGACAGTGACAGGCTTTCAAAAAATTGTGGAGGAAGATTGGCTAAGCACTGCTATATGAGCTTGGATGGCAAGCAGGATGGAAATGTTTAGGAGAAAAGATACATATAGTTCTACACCTATTTTGAGTCTGAGCTGTCAATGAATCTTCTATGAGGAAGTACTGGAGAAAAAAGAAGATAGATAGGACGATCTATCCAAAAGGAATCAGGTAAATAGATACAGAGAATAACAGAAAATATGACTGTGAAAGCAAAAGTTCATAGGGTTATGAAAAAGCAGATTTAAAAAAGGGGGATAAAAGAAGAAACAAAAATAGAAATGAAGACCAGAGAGTGATAGAAAAAACAAACCAAAAATAAAAGGGAACAACCAATCTGTGTAATAAAAAGGACTGATGGCAAAAGCTCCAAAACATGAGAGAAATTGAAATTCAGAGCAAAACCTCTTTATTCCCAACTCCTAGAATGGTGGGTGCATTAAAAGAGGATTTTTTTCTGCTGCAACAGCACTGAAAACATCTATTTTGTCATGTCAATTGTGATAAAAAAAGAGTATTTACTGAAATATAGCTTCATTTCACCTTAACTGTATTTCTGCTGCCACAGTACTGAAAGTGTAATGAATTAGGAAAAAACCCCAATCATGTACCATAGTGCACCATTTAGGAAGGAAAGAATTAGTATAATATGATAAACACTGAAGAAAGGAGTGCTGCTTTTCTTAAATATTTAGTAGACAATTGTTCTGCACAAAATTGCCCAAACAGAAAACCTAAATCACTCTCACACCTCAATCCTGTTTTAATACATTAATATGTGTCTAGGAAAAGTCCTGTCCTACAGTCTCTGATTTCAGTAGTGTTTTTCAAAAATATGCATAATTTTCCATAACTGTGTTGGCTGAACCTGTGTTGGCTGTCAATTTCAATGTTTAGTGAAATTAACAGCTGGAGACAGGGCTATCCGATCATGCCATAAATAGCTGAGAGGAAACCAATTTAGACATTTATTGTACAGTTATTTTTTGGCCAAAATAGGAATACTTACTTACTCATGAAATAAAGCAAGACAATTGATGAACATTCTAATAGACAGTTGAAATAGCAATTCTATAGACATCAGACCAAAACTACTTGATGGTATAGGAATAAATGAGATGTTAAATAGATACAGCATTATAAGGCTGAAGAATATTTATTACTTTCAGCATTCATGTCACATTTGCTTTTGTTTTCTTGAGGATGCCCTGGGTAGGAAGGATATGAATATACTCATCCTTGTTGTTAATGTGGTGTCCCTAATGCACAACAATTTGCTGGAATAGCCTAGTGGTTAGAAAAATGCCTATTTAAATCCTATGTTATTAAAGTGAAAATGAATGCAAAAATAACAAAACCTGAATTCAGAAATCCTTGTACAACTTTCATTTAACTATATTGTGTACTCACATGTTTCAAATTTATTCATCAAACACATCTTAGAGAAACATATTCTGATAGCTAAAAGTGCAAACTTCTGTTGCCACAGAGCCCCTCCAAATTTATCTCACAAGACTGCAGAATTATGTTTCTTACATTTTTGCAGGAAGCTGTGCAAAACAATCAGGTAACAAATCTTTTCACTTAATGTGTACATGGGTATACAGAGAATACTTAGATAATACAGGTGAATGTAGCAGGTAGTACAAAATGGATAATTAATAAATCAATATTACTAATATAATAAAGAGGATTTATGGTCATTAGCAATGTACAAACCTTCATAAGTGAAATGTATTTTATAGGCTAAGTATGAAAAGTCAACATTCATAATTTTCGAATTTTTTTTCCAAGTAATTGAATTACATTATAACAGTTCAAGACCTAGAGCAAGGCAAACTGTCATAGCACAATACAATGTGTAATGTAAAGTTTAAGTTCAATAACTGTTAAGATAACTGATATAAGAAGGATATGTACCTGTTGGAGCAAGACAACAGGAGACCACAAAGATCGCCAGATTGCTGGAGCCCCTCTCCTACGAGGAAAGCCTGAGAGAATTGGAATTTTTCAGCCTGGAGACTAGAAGGTTACAGGGAGACCTTATAGCAGGCTTCCTAACGGAGGCCTACAAGAGAGCTGGACAGGGACTTTTTACAAGGGCATGTGGTGATATAAAGTCAAAGGGGGGAATGGCTTCAAACTGAAAAGGAGCAAGTTTATATTAGATATTAGGGAGGAATTCTTTACTCTGTCTGTGATGAGACACAGGAACAAGTTGCCCAGTGAAGTTGTGGATGACCCATCCAGTCTGCAAATGTTCAAGGCCAGGCTGGATGGGGCTTTGAGAAATGTGCTCTAGCGCAAGGTGCTGGGAGGTCATAAATAGATGATCTCTAAGGTCCCATCGAACCCAAACCATTCTATAATTACACGATTCTATGGTCTATGTCAAGGTGTGTAACAACTATAAAAGCATGCAAATAAAATATGCATGAGAAACAGCCAAATGTGCTCCTGAAATTTGCATTAGCAATATATACGGGCAAGGCACTACATTACATGTAGTCACAGAATCACAGAATAACAGAATGAGTGAGGTCAAAGGGGACCACAGTGGGTCACCTGGTTCAACCTCTCTGCTCCAGCAGGGTGCCCTGGAGCACATTACTCAGGATTGTGTCCAGAAAGCTTTTGAACTATCTCCAGTGAGGGAGAATCCATGTCTCTGGGCAATCTGTTCCAGTGCTTAGTCATCACGCAATAAGGTTTATCCTCATCTTCAGGTGGAACTTCCTGTGCATCAGTTCCTGCCTGTTGCCTCTTGTCGTTTGTCGTAATGGTTGGCACCAACGAGAAGAGCCTAAACCCACCATCCTGGCACCTCCCTTCAGATATTTGAGTACATTGATGAGGTCACCTCTCAGTAGTCTCTTTGTGAGGCTGAACAGGCCCAACTCTCTCTGCCTTTCCTCGTAAGTGAGGTGTTCCATTGCCTTAATCATCCTTGTAACCCTCTTCTGGACATGCTTCAGGAGCTCCATGTCTCTCCTGTATTGAGAAGCCCAGAACTGGACACAGGACTCCAGAGGTGGCCTCACTAGGGCTAAGGAGAGGGGCAGGATCACCTCCTTTGACCTACTGGCAATGCTCTTCTAATACACCCCAGGGTACCATTGGCCTTCTTGGCCACGAGAACACACTGCTGGCTCCTGGACAACTTGTCCACCAGGACTCCCAAGTCCTTTTTCTTGCAGACCTGCTTTCCAGCAGGTCAGCCCCCAGCCTGTACTGGTGCTTGGGGTTATTCTTCTCCAGGTGTGGGACACTGCACTTGCCTTTGTTGAATTTCAGAAGGTTCCCATCTCTCCAGCCTGTCGAGGCCCATCTGAAGGGCTGCACAGCCCTCTGGGGTATCGGACACTCCTCTCAGCTTTGTGTCATCAGTGAACTTGCTAAGGAGGCATCTACCCCTTAATCCAAGTAATTGGTAAGTTAAACAATACTGGACCCAGATTTGACCCTTGGATAACACTGCTAGTGACTTGTCTCCAACTAGACCTGGTGCCACTGATCATGACCCTCTGGGAATGGCCATTCAGACAGTTCTCCATCCCCTTCACCATTCACTTGTCCAGCCTGCACTTCTTGAGCTTGCCAATGAGGATATTATGGGAGACAGTGTCATAAGCCATGCTGAAGTCCAGGTAGACAACATCTACAGCTGTCCCTTCATCTATCCAGCCAGTTGTTCCATCACAGAAGGCAATCATTTTGGCTAAGAACCATTTCCCTTTAGTGAATTCATACTGACTACTCCTAATCAGCTTCCACATGCTCAGAGATGGCCTTTAGGATGAGCTGTTCCACCACCTTTCAAGGGATTGAGGTGAGGCTGTGTATTGGGTTTGCATGGCCAGGTTTTGGTAACAGGGGGAACTACAGGGGT
>JAOXXN010000395.1:102482508-102499177 GCA_026770055.1 Myrmophylax atrothorax | reverse complement strand
GTGAGGCTGTGTATTGGGTTTGCAGGGCCAGGTTTTGGTAACAGGGGGAACTACAGGGGTGGCTTCTGTGAGAAGCCACTAAAAGCTCAACTCATGTCCAACAGAGTTAATGCTAGCTGGCTCCTGGATGAACCCACTGCTGCCCAAGGCTGAACCTGTTAGTGATGGTTGTAACACCTCTGTGATAACACATATGACAAAAAAAAAAATTATTGTGCAATGTAATTGTGCCCAGAGAAGAGAGGAGTGAGAATATGTGAAAGGAACAACTCTGCAGACGCCAAGACCAATGGAGAAAAAGGAGGAGAAGTGCTTCAGGGGCCAGAGCTGAGATTCCTCTGCAGCCTGTGGTGAAGGCCACAGTGAGGCAGGCTCTCCTCCCACAGTCCATGCAGATCAATGGGAGGGCAGAGATCCACCTGTCGCCTGTGGAGGAGACACACCTGAGCAGGAGGATGCCCAAAAAACGGCACTGTGACCCCATGGGAAGCCTGGACTGGAGCAGGCTCCTGGCAGGGACCAGTGGAGAGAGGAGTCCATGCAGGAGCAGGTTTCCTGGTAGGACTTGTGACCCTGTGGGAGACCCATGCTGCAGCAGGCTGTTCTTGAACGACTGCACTCTGTGGAAGAGTGACTCATGTTGGAGCAGTTCATGAAGAACTGTTGCCTGTGGGAAGGACTCATGCTGGAGAAGTTCACGGAGCACTGTCTCACGTGGGAGGGACTCCATGGGGAGCAGAAGAAGGACTCTTCTCCCTGAGCAGAGGCAGAAACTGTGATGATATGTGCTGAACTGACCGTAACCTCCACTTTTCATCTACCTCTGCCCAGGAAGGAGGGAGGGGCAGAGGGAAGGTGGTTTTATTATTTACTTCTCATTATCCTGCTCTGATTTTGATTGGTAATAAATTCAGTTAATTTCCCCAAGCTGAGTCTGTTTTGCCCATTATGGTAATCCGTTTGTGATCACTTATGAGCCTTTAGTTTTTCTCTCCCTGGTCTATTTGCAGAGGGGAGAAATACAGTGGCTTTGATAGGCATCTGGCATCCAGCCAGGGCCAACACACCACAGGCTGACTGGTCTGTAGTTGGCTGGATCCTTGTTCTTGTCCTTTTTTAAGGCTGGGGTGACATTTGCAGGTACCTCTCTTAAGGACCATGACCTTTCTAAGATGTTTGAGAGTGGTCGAGCAATGATGTCCAGCAGTTTCCTCAACACTTGTGGGTACATCTAGTCCAGGCATATGGACTTGTGGATGTCAGGTTTGACTCCACAATCTCTAACACAGTCCTTCTCAACCAAGGGGAAGCCTTCTTTTCTCAAAGAGAGAAATTATCAACAGTTAGCTACCAACAAAGACACCTTAGTTGTCATAAGGCCCACAGCACCTTGAGTCTTGCCTATTCATAAGCTAAGGAGAGAGATGTTAATTTGTTTTATTGTTTGGTGAATGTGATTCTTCTAAGATACCATTACAGTGAGTCAGAGGATGCTTCTGAATCCTCAGGTGTCTGCCACATCTATAAACCAAAGGGCTGGGACACAGGTGGAAGGCAATGTAAATACATAATGTATATAGACCTCCAAGTCAGGAGGGCATTTAATCATGTGAACAAATTGAAACACACCATATTGGTACTTACACCTTAGATTGCAGCAGTCTTTTCAAAGAAATGCTGTCTTACTGTTTGAACTGAGAGGACATAAATGATGCTTTTTAGCAATATTGTCTGTAGTTGTGATCTCATTTTATGCTCTATGGTAAACACACAGAGGTTCTAATTACCATACTGAACTCCAAAGATTCTCAGCATTTGCTTATTTATTTACTCCCACACTATGGAATGTTCCCAGAGAAATTCCTTTCCCCAATTCTCAAACATTTACAAACAAGTGGAAGATACATTTACGCTGAGAATCAAACTTCCACATGCTCCTCATGTAGCACATTGTCTTATCCCAAAGGTCTTGGTATTTTGCAGTCATTATGTGTGGCCTTTCTGCTACTTTAAATCACATTAATGAAAATCTAGACATCAGTAAAAGGATACATATTCTAAAATGCAACTATCCACATATTTCAATAAAGGTGTTCAGAAGAAAATGAGGTCTCAAATTATCTTTCTAATACATTTTGGCATGTAATATGAATGATTCAGTGCCTTGGGTAAAACTCTAAAGAGAATGTCTAATTTTTGCTCCTATGTCAGCAATCACACCAGGCAAGTGATATTTACAATGTAATTTAATCTTGAACAGTGGACAGGGAGTCATAAGGAGAAGAGTTTTGGCCAGTAACATCAATTCATTCCAAGTTCACACTCAGATCAATAGGTGGGAGTTACCGAGGAAAAATACAATTACCTGATCTGTAGGGAGGTCCTTGTGAATGGTATGCATACAGAAAAAAACCAAGAGAGGCATCCTACCAATAATGTAATAAAAATTGGTGGTTTGTTTTTTTTTTCCTGTCTGCATCCAATAATCTTTAGTTTGCATATACTTGTGATGACAAGTTTCAGATTTACACTTTACAACTGTTTTCATCCACATGCTTCTGGTGAGGAACTGTGGCAGTCAGTTCAAGGATACTATGTGCCTTAAAGTTTTGGGTTTGGTCTTCGTCTCTGTGGCTAATATAAAGATGATTCTCCACTAGAAGTGTCATGAAAACTGCAGTGACTAAGTGTGGTAGTTTTGGCCTTAATTTTAGTAGGCCTCAGTTTAGTAGGCCCTGAAAAGGCTATGTAGATTGAAGGGGACAAGTGTCACCTGACTGAAGCAACCAAAGAAATATTTCATATCATTTGAAGTCACAGGAAGCATAAAAACACGTGTGGGAGGGGCCTCGGTCAGTTCCCTTCATGGGTGATGCTGAGTGAACATGTTATCACCATGCAGGCAGCGTTGGGCCTTGCCACCATTTCACAGCTGTTTAGTTTGTGAAGTAAACATTTTTTTTTGTCATTGGTTTTTCTCCTTTTTTGCTGGGTGTCTTTTGGGGGGAGTCTGTTGGAGGGTTTTTGTGGGCTGGATGGTTGGAATCTGTTGTTGGGTGGGCGACTCAGTGTTTTTGTTGTTGTTCTTTTCCACATTTGTATATATATGTGTTATATTCTAGTTTTAATTGTCTCTCTTTTGTATAAATATAAGAAACTTGGTGTTTTGGGTTTTAGGTTTTTTCCCCCTCCCTCCTTTTCCCTTGGTGGGGGGAGATACTCTAACTCTTTGTGTTAGGCAGTTGGCATTTTGCCAGCTCAACCTAGCACACTATGGTAACTGAACATATAATTAGTCTCTGAGTCGTATCTAAATGCATTACAAGGTCTGCAAGAATTCTAGCAGCAAAGCGTCAGCAAAATTTTGACATGAAGAGTCTGATTGTTTCAATCCTCTTAGGAGTGTGATTGGCAATATACAGGATTGCATGCAAAGATCTTGCCTCTACAAAAAGAAATTCTAAACTGTGATTGTCTACTCTACCACTCTCCTAATTTGTACACACAATTAACAGTCAACTTAAAATAATTCTGATCTGCTCATGCCTTTCCTGTGGTGTAGGACACAGAGTCTCTCTAACTCGATATGGTACAGTGCATCGGCTGGAGAACCTGTTGTGAATTCCACTGCAAATTCAAAACTGCCAATAGACGTTTTCTTCTCCCAGAAAGAAAACAACCAGGAGATCATTGAACCACTTAATAAACGCCATATAGGCACTGTTGAAGCATACACCTCATACACAAATTGAGATGTTGCACTTTATCCTTTGTAGGATGATGAACTTTACATCCTTAATATTTTTTAAGCAGAAGTTACAGTGAATTTTCAGAACACTGTCTCAACTGGGAGAACAGAAAAAGTGAATCAAAAGGAAGATACACAAAAATCTGCAATGAGGTTGACACTCACCTGGGTTGCTATCTTTTATGTACCCTAGAGTAGCACCTGAGTTTTCAGCTCTAGAGATATTTTACTTACTTTCTTCACAGAAGGTTTCTTAAAAAGTAAGGACTACAGTCACTACTTCCAATCAATTACAGATAATCAAAGGGATATGGGTGTCTTATATTATCTCAGACAATAAAAGGAAGCAAGTATCAAGGCCAGGTCACACGTTCCTACAGCACTGGCATCTGATAAAATTACTGAGGAGATCACAGTGGTATCAAGCATACAGCATTAAATGACTAATACACATATGGAGATATCAGGTATGTATCTAGATTCCGGCAAGCCAGTCAGTTATGAATGTCAAAGGTTTATTTTTCAAGTAGGAATGAGGTGATGAGCAGATAAAACCTACACTCAACATCTGCAATGTACTTTTCCTGTCAAAGTGAAAAAAATTCATGCTCTGCAATGTGGTCACAGAGTGAAAATGGACATCCTTGTACTAAAAGAAGCTCTTGATCCTCATTGTAAGGACACCAGTGTGACTAAGTGAAGGAGCCATTATAGTGACTGACAGTGATCTAATGGAAGCTGCTAATCTATGTCAGACCTTGAACCAACATTACACAAACTGCAGCTGCATGGGTCAATAACTTATTTTCTACCAGTTTTTTCAGTGTTCTGCAATTTTGTAGCATGGCAATTTTGTGACAGGTATCACAGTAAATTGTTCCCTGAGCTACAGGCTTTCAACATCTCTAGAGGTTTTCTACACATATATTGAAAGAATCATATTCACTGTCAAGCCAGGGAACTGGCTTTTCAAGGCACACAATACCTGAGAATCCATACTTTGACTTCTATGATGGCAGTGACAGTGTGATTGTGTGATTACATGACTCTGCTGGTCTTGACTAGCAAATCTCATGACTCAAACTGTCTCTGAGCTTTTTACTCCTCACTATTTAGAAATTAAGTGAAACATTATGTTAAATATTTCTTGCTCCATAAAAATTCGCTCAATTCACTCATTTCACTCAGAGCGCTCATTTTAATTTAATGAAACACAGTGTTATGAGACTCTTTCTGCAGCTTCAGTCTTACTCACAAACCTTGACTTCATTTAGCAGAAACAGAGACTGACTTCCTTAAAAATATTCTTTCAAGTACACTATGATATTCTGAGTCCAAGCAAAGGAAAAACATACAAGCACCAGAATCTCTACCCTCGCAGACGGTTTCCCATCTTGACTTTGAATTGGTAGCTCTATTTGGATGGTGCCATCTTTGAACATCTGTTGTCAGCCCCAGTAACTAATGAAAAAGGAGAGGGAACTTTACAAATGTCTTAGTGGAGAAACTCATGGAAATGTTACAGAAGCTCTGTGAAGACCAAGGGTAAGAGTTGTGAAGACATTACTGTTAACAGAACGATAATACAGGGTTTATTAATCATCACACTAGCCCCATTAGTTCCTCTCCCCCCACCTCCCTCAACTAGTCCACTAGAAAGAACCTGCAAAGGCTCAGTGAAACCGTCCCATATTGTAATTATGAGCAAGAACTTCCTGGAAAATTCACTTCATAGTCATATTGGTATTATGGAACTTTGACTGTATCAACAAATGTCACCATTATGACTACCCTGCTTGGTCATGGATATGTTCCAGGTTCTGTGTGCCCAAGCCAGGTTTCTCCATTGAGGCAATAGGAAAAGAGATGAGGCATACAGTGCCAAGAACATTTTGCTCATATCCAAGACCAGTGAACTTCTACATGGAAGAAAACTGACTCCTGGAAGAAATAGAAGCCCTCTCTGAAGGTAGGAGATAAAAATGCTCAGGCAGCAAGGTAGAAAAGCTCATTGGGTTGGTAGAAAACAGTCATGCTTAGATCAAAACGTAATCTTTCTCATTTCAACCAGTTCCTCCCAGCTCCATCTAAAAGTAAAAACCAGCAATTGTGAGCTTGGTTTAGCAGTGAATATGAAACATCTGATTACAATGCAGAGAGTAACAGGATTATTTAAACTAAATAATTCCCTAAAACAGGGTGGTAACACTGAACTTTCTGAGTTTAAGGTTAATAAAACTGCACAAACCACTAAAAACTGAACCAAAGCTTCATATATGCTGTGATATATAAATGTAGTTAAATAACTTTAACTACCTTATCCTTGATGGCTACAGTAACTGATCAATATTTGTTGTCACATAGTAAATGAAATGGAAATAATTTCTGGTTTTATAGCAATGCTATGAAATAGATTTGGGGGAAGGCTTAAGCCACTTGCTCAAATCAGCTTGTTTCATTTCATCTCTTCTGGCATAAAAATAATAAGAAACATAAAAAATCTTTTTACAGGAGAACATTTACTCTAAATACTTTCTCATGCAACTTTAGTCATGAAGAAATTGAAACAGCAACCACTTTTAAAGGGGACTATTTTTCACAGAATTCTATTAAATATTTCTGAGCTATGGCAAACTAGGAAATAAATCTTAATTTATGAAGAATGTCTGAAAAAATGACTGGTCCTTTCAAAAGCTTCTTATCAAGTACCTCATAGAGTAAAATGTGACAGCAAAAGTAAAAGAAATTCTGTGGGCAAAATGTTCCTTGCCAGGCATGGGGCTGCATTTCCTATTCTGCCCTTGAACAGAGGACACAACTTTTCTTCTGCTTTGAGGCGTCATTCAATTCTGCCTAAACCACTGAACCACTAGCTATATTTAATCTATTAATTTGCAACAGCAATAATTCTAAAGTTTTACAAAAACCTCATAAAAGGAACTTTCATTTTATGTGGTTATGATTCTGACTGAAAACATAAAAAGTTAAAAAAGAGTATCATGCCTCTTTTTTGGTGGTGGTTTGTTTTTTTTTTTTTGTTTTCTCTTGGTTAGGTCTTTTTTGCTTTTTGTTTTTTGGTGCATTTTCCAGAAACAGAACCGATGACCTTCACGTGCCTAGAAACAAATAAATTTAAAGCTTAAAGATAAATAAAAAAAAAGGTTCTATTAATGTACAGGTAAAATCAAAACAAGGCTTAATTACTGAATACAAATTAATAAAGTCCTGCAAACACGTTAAAAGCAGTAAACATGGCTTAAACATTTCAGAAAGGCTTTCAGAAAATCTTTTAAATCAGGAAGAGGCAAAAATAATTGAAAAATTGTTTGATGACATTATTTATTATGAATAATAATCTGTCCGATGTTGGACTGTCGAAAAGGAAAAATGACTAAACATGCTTCTAGCTTGAGTTGCACAGGTCAGCTTTGTAATGTCACAGAACTTAACTGTGATTTTTTCACTTCCACAGTTTGTGACTGAACTTGTATCAATTTGATTCACTCTGAGGCTTTGACACCGTGAAGGTAATGGGGGGGATATCCTTACATTAGGTACCACATAAAATGCTTCTCCATGTACTTCACCTATATATTTGTAAGAAACTCAGAACTGAAGGACATTTCTTCTTCACTGTGTGCATTCTGTACAGAAATGCATCACAAATCACTGTGCTGAGATACACAAAATAGTAAATGAACGTCTTACTGCTGAAGCATGCCCGACTTCATCAGCACAACAGGCACTTATACACTGCATGTTTCACTCCTGGGAGCTCACAGGGAATACCAAAGTGCCAGACTCTGTTATTTTACACTGTCCTTGATAGAACGTCACACATTGCTGACATTCAACATAATAATAAAGAATAGAATGAAATTTTTCCTTTATATAAAGGGAGTCAAGAAGTCAAAATCAAGGGAAATATAGTTAAGAAAATTTCCATTTCACTTTAATTTTGCAATATTGAGGAGTATTCATTGATACAGGAAAATCAAAGTGAGGGAGGGATTGGAAGAGAAAGCACTAAATGAAGAGGAGAAAATGAAATATGAGCTTAATTCTCATTTTTTTGCATGTTACTATTTCCAGCAATGCCCCAATTCATAGAACTTCACAGATCTCAATGGAATTGCTCCTGAGTGAGACCAGAATGAATATCATGAAAGTGAACAGAATGAACTTAATCTCTGTTTTTAATATTTGCTGGTTTAAAGTAAGAATAAAAAATTAAGTATCCTCCATAATATTAAGTAGGTGCAATTTTAAAACTATTAATAATGCACTTTAGAAGAGCATGCTATTAGTAACTCATTGCTTCATCACATAGAACTACCATAAATGAAATACTCTTCAAGGAGCTCCTGAAATTTATTTTACATGTAATTTTGAATTATAGAGTGTACATCTACTGGAATAATGTATACTTTAAAGGGAAAAGCTTTATTTCTAAGGTCTACTGTAAAGCACCTTGTCATGAATATTTTAAAAAAATCACTTAAGTAATGCATTTTCAGTTAATTTTAATTAAATTAGGTTCAAATATTCTGTAAAAACTGCCTGCAGAGTAATATGTAAATGTGCACTAAATATTTCCATAGCATTAAAAATACTTCAGAAAAATGATTCTTTAAAAGAGAAACACCATGAACAGACTAATATCTCTCTCTCTCTCTCTCTCTAGATCTCAAACTGGTGATATATGCAGAACATCTTGATAATTCCTTGTTGCTTACTCCTCTGAATTTAACTTCATTTAAAGGTTTTAGGGCAAGTGGATTCATACAATCTACTTTAATTTGTGTACAAAAAAGCCATACTCCCTGAAACCCAAATAAAAAGCCTTTTCACTTTATTACATCTTAGCTACTCAACTGAAATCTTTCCTTTCAAAACATCAAGTTCATCATATGCTAAACGTCAGCATTACTGTGTAAGTTCAGGAGGAGCCACAGTGGGTTATGCTGTTTGTCCTCATACATAATATGAGGGTTATAAAAGCCACCCATAACTGCTACTCTGGAACTAAAATTTTTTGTTTACATAGAATACACCTTGTAGAAAGATAGTAATTCTAATTTTAAAGCTATGAAGTAACAGGAGCTGCCACATTTCCTAGAAAGTTGTTCTGGTAATTAGCCACATATATCTCATGTATCCACTTCCAGCCAATACCTCTGGAGTTTTCTGAATAGACCTTTTCAGAAGCCCTTACCATGAGCCATGTTTCCTTCTGCTGCTATGAGACAGAACTATTTCATGCCCTTCTCTGCCATAAACTAAAATGACTGAGTGTCTCAATCCCACCTGAAGATAGATTTTCAGGCCTTTGGTAATTCTGGAAGCTTCCTCCCCTCCAGCCTTTGACTACTCTATAAAAATACAAGTTCTTATCAGATATGCAGTAATATTTTTAGGCCGTATCAGTAGCTACAGATTTGTTCCTGAGAATTCCTCAGCATAAAAAGAATTTAACTGAAAATGTCCAGTAAACTTCTCATAGCAGGGCTTGAGTTTTTCCTTGCTGTTCCCCATGAAAATCCTAGTTTGGACTGCGAACACAGTACAACATACCATACAAGATACTTATTGACAGCTGTCTTCAGTTTGTATAATAGATTTTTTGTTGGTTTGTTTAGATTTGAAGTGTTATTAAAAAAACAATTTTCATATTCTTGACTTCATGCCCACACAGAAAGACAGATTAACAATTTACCAATAATTAGATAAATTAAAGGCATTTCTCTTGAGACCAGTGACATTAACCTTCATTTCCACAAATGTAGTTCAGAATCATATGCAATGTTCGAGTAAACAAAATTTATTTTTCTTATGTATTTTCAGCCCCTACTGTTCACCAGTGTTAAATCTGTATTGCAGAAACAAAATGACACTAACCCCACAAAACAGTACCTGATCTGAAACTTCATGTTTTCTCTTGGGAAGTTCACAGTAAAGCCAGACCTAGCAATTGTTATCTCCTCTGACAGTCAGGCTGACCCCTTTTGAAATAACAGTGCATACGAGCACTAGCAAAGAAACAGGGCACACCACTTAGAAAAACTGCACTACTGCAACTATAATATTCAGTGTGCTTTCAGAGTGTACATTTTAAGGTACTGCAGAGAAGATCCAAAGAAGGAATTTTATAAGATAACATGGATGGCTGCTTTCAGAAATGCACAATTTCTGTAGCATTGCTTTCCAGTAGACAAATGAAGAAGACTGGTTTCAATAACTATCCATTTTGAAACCACTTGTGCATGAATCTTATTTAAAAATAAAAAAAATATTTTCAGAAAGGTAAATAAATGGCTTCTTTTACCTTACAAATGACAGCTTCTTAAAGTAATAGTATTATTTTTATTCCAATGATAATATTTATGCATTGATATTCTGAAACTATGCAAAGGATTAGCAGCCAATGAGTAACTAGTTTAGTTCTTTCAGAGGTTATAAATTCCCCCATTATTATCTGAATTATTAAAGGTAAAACAGCAGCAGAACACAAGAGAATGATTACATGGGTTGAATCTTGTGTTGTGGCACACAGAGCCCAGTGATTTTCAACACTGTACAGTCACAAAGTGCAAAGTTTTTCCATTTGCACTTTGAATTCCTTTGTTTCCACCTTAGAAGCCTGAATGGAATATGGTCTTTCAGCAATATCACAATATATTTTTATTTTATCCTGTCTCTTCCCTCCATTTTATTTCAGGTTTAAGAAGAAATGTAGTTAAGATGAAATGAGTGGAAGGCCCATAATTTTATTTCACCATCTTATGTAACACATTTTTGTAGAACAGTGTGGAACAGAAGCGAAAATTAAACACATATATTCCACAAACTCACTGAAAACACACTAAATAAAAGCACACAAGTAGATCCAACAAAGACAGTTAATCTTTACCTGAGTGAATATGTGGAATGTTAAAAAGTTATAATCCTACTCTTTTAATTATTAGGATAAATACTTTATTGACTGACGATAAAGCTATGTTCAGAAGAGAGTTTTGCGTACTTTTAAAAAGTCATTCCTCTCTTTTCCTAAATGAAAAGAGACATGAAGATCAGGTTCATATGCAGAGAAAGTTCAGAACAAAACTCTGGAAACAGCATGAAGAGCTCTGTGATCCCTTCTACCCTAAGTGAATTGGAAAAAACCTGCCAAGTGTGCTAAGTCTGTTAACATTGGTTTAGTTTCATAAGACAGTGATTTCAAAGGAAGTTTTTATGGTCTTTATATAGCAGTTAAGAGTATGATCTCAGACAATTGCAGTGCATCTTTGAAGTCTACAGGAGACATGGTGGACAGCAATAAAAATAATCTGTTAAGCATTATTTGCCAGGTTTCCTTGGTAATAAAGTTTATACAGTCCCCCTATCTGTGCATTCATGCCCATTCTTTCACCCACCACCCTACCTCCTGCCCTGCTTCCCTGCTTCAAATTTAAACTGGCAAGTGTTGAAATACAAGATTTGTACAACCCCAGAGAGTTTTGGCAAAGACAGGCAAATCTGACCTATTTCCTGAGAGCAGGAAGAACCACAAAAGCAGCCTGAACCTTCTGAGAGATGAAGGAATCTTATTTTTGGACCTTTTCTGGCTCCAGTGGTATGAGGCACCAGGGACACCATCCAGAAACAGGACTTGCCAAGATTCACAGAGTTGGGAATGGTGGCAGGTGAAGAAAAAGAGCAAAAGACACAGAGGGCACCATGCATACTTCAAACTCTCCCTCCTTTTTCTTTCACTATGCACTGGCCTCCTAAATGGGTTTCTTGGGAACCTGGGAATGCCAAAGGATTGATCATTTCTAGGTTTCTCGCAATCAGCCCTCAAGGTTTGCCTGATGCAGGAACTGCTGTCAGGCTCAGATGTCGCCACCTCATTTGTTTTCTTTGGTCCTGGAGCTGACTGAGCACCTCTTACTGCCCTCCTCATTCTTATAGCAGACCTGGGAAACTTCCTCCATTTGCTCAGGCTGATTTGACCTCTGTTAATTCTCACATTACTGGGAACTGTGCAAAAGAATACTTTTACCCTTTAGTTTTGAAGGCTGTGTGATTGTTTGGACTGAATACACAGCTGTATTTTCTGCCATTTTCTTGAAAAATTTTGAAATGAAATCTGATTGAGGCAACCATAGTACCTGTAAAGGAACTCACATCAGGACTGAATATTTAGAAGTTCACTTCTTATAACTTTTTATTCCTGTGTCTGAATACTGCAGGTGAAGAAAACAGTCTGTCTGCTGCTGACAAAAAAGGGATGTGCAAAACGTCTAAGGATACAAATGGGGTAACAAAAAACTACCATGGTTCAACTAACTATTAAAATAGATTACATACACAAAGCTATAGAAAGTCACTTTTCCCAACCAAAGCATCCAAAGGGACCTTGACAGGCTTGAGAGGTGAGCCCATGTAAACTTAATGCAATTCCACAAGGCCAAGTACATGTGTCATGGCAATTCCAAGCACATGTGCAAGCTGGATGGAGAACTGATTGAGAGCATGTTTAGATTAGATACTAGGAAGAAATTAAGTGAGGGTGGTGAGGCACTGCAACAGGTTGCTCAGAGAAGCTGTGGATGCCCCACCCCTGGAAATGTTCAAGACCAGGCCGGATGGGGCTTGGAACAACCTTGTCTAGTGGAAGGTGGCCCTGACCACGGTAGGGGGATGGAACTAAATGGTTTTAAGGTCCTTCCCAAACCAAACATTCTATGATTCCATGAATTATGACAACTGTAAAAAGCATTATGTCTGTCTCCTTTCCATGAATGTTCTTTTTTTTCATAGATGCAATCTCAAGAAACTAGAAAGTGTCGCAGTAGATTAGAATGCCACAGTTAAGTTTTTTTAAACAGATGTTTTAAATCCAAAATGGTACTAAAAAACTCTTCTAACACTTTTATTAGTCCTCTATTAAAAAAGCTTAATTATTATAATAGGTCTGGTTGTCCCACAGTCATGCAGGTAATAAAACAAAAATGTTTTTTATTCTTTCAATTCTAGTTAATCCATATTCATATAAGTAGCTAAACCAATCCCTGATATCTAGAAAAACAAACTGTCAAAATTTATCAGTCCTTGTTTTACACATTCTAAACCTTGTTCAAAGGGAGATGTTCTGAAGATTGCAATATTGTCTTGCTGGGCTCAGACTAGATGATTCTGTTCTGAGTGATGCCTGTGTTTCTCATCACAACCCTGGATCTCCTCCTGGAGGATATGCCACCTCCCTTCTCAGAGGAACAGGTTCACTGCAACATCCTGCTCTGCACAGTTAGTGGGGCTGCACTCTGAACAGGCAAGATAGACTAGATAATCACAGGCTTCTGCCTACTCCTTCTCACATGGCAAATGAAACTGTTGTGACTAGACTTTGTGGCTGCCATTCTCCCATGGCCTGAAATCCTCAGCAATTGTTCATGTTGTTTTTCCTCAACACTAGAAAACAGGATTAGAAAACAGGATAAGGGCAGGAATGCACAAAAAACAGTTTTGTTAAAATGTACTGAATAACTAAGTTAGATTTATTTTCCTAAGCTGGTAATACTCATGCCGTTGGTCATGAATAGCATGACTAAAACCAAGTTGCCATGGAAGAAACTTACCTGGGTTGCAACAGCACTGCAGGAACATTCAGCAACAAACTTAACCAAAGAATCCTGTTTCAAATCTCTTCTAATGACCAACTAGATGCCCTTTGTGAAGCCAGAATAATTGGCAAACGGTTTTTTAATTGTCAGTAACTGGATATTTTTTGTTGAACACTTAATGGTAGGACTTCATTTCAGGATAGCTGCAGTCCTAAATGAACTCCACAGGCAGTATTTTTTTCTTTTATGATACAAGGGATATTATTCTATCCTTTATTTCCAAGGATAACTTCATAGATAACTTTCCAAGGATAATTTCATAGATAACCTTTCCTGGCTTTAAGGTGATTTGCCCTCAGAAGTACACTCTCAGGGACACATGAGCAGCACCATGAGTCTAGAGTAATGTTCTGGTTGAAAGAGAAGATGTAATGAAGTATGACAAGAAACATGAAGAGGAGTGAGAGAAATACGAAATGCTACATGGTTAACAGAGCTTGGCTGCCTTAGAGACAAAGAAGACAATAATAAGCAAAGAAATTGGCTGGCGGTATTAAACTACTGGCCAAAGAAAACCTTTTCTGCTTCACCTCCTGTTCTGTTACAGCTTGTGGTACATATTTCTTAACTTCTTGGACTTCAGGGTATGTAATGCCATTCTCCGTGAAGCATGAAGAAACAGAATGTACACAGCTTCCCAGAACATCATATGATACTGAAGAGATGAAGTGAAACAGGAATGTCTCAGTGACGCCCACAGGAACAGTCACCATTGCCAAATTGTCAGCATGCTTCTGCAATGCCAGACCACAGTGAGCATATGGATAGTTTAGGCTTTCTGCCATTATACTAGATTAGTGAAGCACAAGGCTCATGCGCATCTAGTCTAGCTTTGTGTCAGTGGAGAATATATTTCCACTGCATGTAGCCTCCCAGACCCAAGGAAGAAGGACAAATCCTTGGGCAACTTCCACAGAAAAAGCCTGCTGCATTCATCAGGTTTGGTGGTCCCTCCCTGGAGAAACTCTTCATGTGATCTGTGATTACACTTCTGAGACCATGAACAGAGGTGTGAAACAGAATACCCTTCCCTTCTGCTGAGCAAATGTGACTGACAGTTCTGCAAAATTCCTCCAACAGATGACACTACTGGGGATTTTCATTCTGCTACAACTCACGCAGGCTGTATGGCAGCAATTCGTGAAGAGCCTGCTCTCAACAGCCTCTCCAGGCAAGAGGGCTTTAGTGAAAGATACACCCAGTGAATGATATTCCCAGAACCTTTTGTGAAAAAATGCTCTGTTTCATTTGGAAGAGAAAATTTCAGGTCTGGCGGAATTCTGTATTTCAAGTTTAATTTTCTTTAGAAAGCCACAAAAAACCCACTGTGTGAATAACACAGTGGATAACCTAAATTTAGTCTCTTTAGAAACAGTCTTTGGTACAGTTGGCAGTGCTGTCGTCTATGTTGCAAAATTGACCATGATATTTAGTAAATTTTAATGTATTTTCCATATGGAAAATTATTCCATCAGAAATTTAGTGTTCAAATTTGCAGTATATTGACAAAACAAAGAAAACCAGAATATACTACCCTGTATTGCAGTCATCTAAGTAGTTAACTTTCATCAGCCCCGAATGAGCTAAAAATATGGTTATATAAAATGTCTTCCTTTTGAAGTTGACCTGTTTATTTATATCCCTGTACATAACTCATAATACAACTCTAAGATTTAGGAAGGTTTCCAACTAATATGCTGTGAAGATAATATAATACACCTGTACAGCTGTTTCACTCCGGACAAAAAGCAAAACATAAAATTGGACAATGGTTAAATAGCAAGTTAAATTCTGGTTAACATATACATCTATCATTCAGAAAACACACATGATTAATTATACTAACTTGAATAATCCTAAGCGAATTAATCTATTTGCAAATAAAAATTCATATTATTAAATATTTGTGAAATAGAGAACAAAACATTCATGCCAAACACAGAGTTGAATATAGTGCTTAAAACATTATTTTAGTGTTTGTCTTCCATTTTTTGGCATATTAATTGCACTTTATTTTGTACTGGACGCATACAGGAATGATTTGATCAAGAACTCTTTAAATATTAGCAATGAGCAGCCTCAGAGGAAGGAATCTTGTTAGTTGTAATGTAAATGCAAACACACGCAATGTTTGTTTGTGACATACTACTATTGTGGTCTCTATTATAGCCCCAAAACATTATTACTCAACATACTGTAATTAGATGCCTTTTCAACTAATATAGGGAAATGTCTCTTTAAAGATAGTTAATCTTCATGTCAACATATTTTTTTTCTTAATACTTGAATGTTTTTGCAAAACTGAAAAGGACTATTATCTACGTAAAATTTCAGTAAAAGAATACTTCTAATTATCTCACCTTCCTTCTAAACTTTCAGGCCAGAGTTGAAAAAGAAACTACACATCACTATGTAGGTTTGCTCTTCCACAAAAAAATGCCATGTACAGCATTCTTCAAAACTGATCACATTCTTTACTGAGATTATCATTCAATTCTGACAACCACTAGTAGTTTTACATAATATAAATTATTCCAAATAAAATATCTTTAAAATATAATCTGGAAACATTATTATCTACAAATCAGAAAATACACATTTGTGACTTAACATATTAATTATAGTAATCTAACTGTTCTGGCAAGCCTTCACCTCCCTCTTGTTTGTTCCTACACACAAAACTTAATCACTGCTCGCACAAGGAAACACTGGAATGAAGATCACTCCAGACTGGATGTACAAAAATAGGTATGTTTAAATAGGTCATAGCAAGATGCTGTTGGTAGAGACAGAGTAACCACTTTATAAACTGACTTTGTACACATATATTTTCCTAATAGCTCTTAGCTACATTGTGTTCTTAAGCATAATTTTATCCTTTATAACAAAGGTACTTCCATGCAACTCCACTGCTGAAATCAGACCATCAAATGAAGTACATTATAATGACAACTTCTTTAAGGTTCATTTACACTAATCTTCAAATGTACTGGATGAAGTTGTAAGCCTATAAAAGAACATGTCACTGATGCCACTGTGAATTTCTTGAGGATTTAAGGTGTTATGACCATACATAACAAATTGCAAGACACTAGCAATTTTACAGATATTGCAATTTCTAAGACCTAAAAAAAATAATAGAATGTTTTGGATTGGAAGGGACCTTGAAGATTATTTACTTCTAACTCCCCTGTCTGCATTTAACTTTTTTAACAATTATCAATCTAAGAATGTACACATACACTGTATTCCC
>JAOXXN010000395.1:102445829-102457171 GCA_026770055.1 Myrmophylax atrothorax | reverse complement strand
ACAGACCAAAAGAGCTGTGGAAGAGTACTCAACAGAGCAGGGAGGCACACTGGACAGATGCCAGGCAAATTAGAGTGGAGGAAAGAGGGGAGAAAACCTCAAATACTTCCCCAAACACCTCGATAATGTCTTAGGTTCTGTGACAACCAGCTCATGAGGAGAAGAAATATGGGTGCAAGGTAATCTTAATAGGGAAGGTCAGAATGTCCTAAATTGAAATGCTAAAATCTATAACATTACCAACTTCCAAAGCAGACCAAATGGAATGCTGTAGGAATTCTGTCATAGTAATGCTGCTTTAAAATTGAATCTGTATGATGTTTATGGAGATTGATATTTTCTGCTTTGGAGTGGAACTACGTGATACATAATTGTTTTGCAAAGCAAAAAAGCAAACAGGTTTTAGTCAAATTGCAAGTTCCTGTACTTTGTTAATTGAGCATATACAAATAATAAACTTTGAGGCCTCTTCATGTGAGGTCTGATCCTTCATTTTGCATATTTAGCTCACATGACTACTGGAAATTAATTATTTTGGACTTTTTCTTTACAGTGCTATCTCACTAACTTTGAAAGATATTAGTTAAAAGTTGGGGTTACCAGTTTCTCACTAAGTAGTGAGAAAAATGCCATTAAATGAAAGCTGCAGTTGTTTTCACAGCATTTTTCATGGATGTAGATGCATAAACATCTGCTTTTGTGCCTTTTTTTCCCAAGTTTCTCCAGGCTTGAAAAATAGTTATGCACCATAAATATCACTCTATGAGTCATTTACTTAAGTGAACAGCTGCCTGCTAATTAGCCAAATGCTCTCCATTTTCAATCATACAGTTAAATGAACACACTGCAACAGGCACAAGAATGAAGTGCAGGAACTGTACTAAAATGATGAAATGGCAGAAATTTGTTATTTCCGTAGCAGCAAACAGAGGTCATTTCCTTACTCTGTATCAATGGACCAAGACGGATAATGATCATTTGCAGTAGATTGTGGGTCTTAATGTAGAAAACCAGGCAAACACTACAGAGCCTTGGTTAAATACATGAAATGATACAGCTCTTAGACCACCACAGTTTTCTGCCAATTTAATAATGCTGGCTTTGCTTTTTCTCATGGAACTGCTTAACAGTGCTAACACTGAAGAGCCGGTTTGATAGACTTTAGGAAGTATGGCTGTTCATGTTTACTGGAAAACTCTTCTGTTCTACAGTGATTTTGAAAGATAATCAAATCTAGACAAAGGATGGAGCAGGCATGCCTTCCTGGAAGAATCCAAATCAAACCAAAACAAAACGTATTTTTCTCTTGACCATTCTTGGGTATTGTCAAATCTTGCAATTTTTTTTTTGTCTCTGAGCATAATTGTTGTCATTAGAAAAGAACTGTATGAGTCAGGACTTCACTTTGAGCCTCATAACCTGCTTTTTTAAACAGAAATTCTTTTAATCTTAAATACAGTTAAAAACCAACACAAACCCACAGTTCTCAAATTAAACTCAAGTGGCTGAAACAACCCCACGTGCATGTTGAGAACTAAGCATCTGATCCATCTGACTGCAACTAATGGTACACAGGTCCACCTTTGAATGTCACTAAGCTTTGGGCATGCTTTTATAAAGTTACATTGGTACAGGAGTTTTTCATTATCTATTTGAACCTTTAAGCAATCAAGAAAATTCAGTTGACATAGAAGCTAAAAATGTCAAAGCCATAGGATCCAAGAAATCAATATTTGAAATATTTACTTAAGTTTTTCATTAAATTCACATTAAACCTTGATGTAAAAAAATCCTCCAAGAAACCAAACCCCAACAACCAAAAAACCAACGAACCAAATTAACTACTCATGGAGTTATTTCTTCCTGAGAAATTCCTTCCTTCACAGAAAACTGACATACCTTAAACAGAGGGCTACTGTGTTGTAAGACTCCTTCTGAACTGCTGTTCACTAGGAAAAATACTGCATACATTCCTTCTTGTTCTGTGTTTGTTTATACTTGAGAGGTACACTTAAACAATTAACCAGGTCTGCAATATCATTACAACAGTGACCTCCAGTGAAAGATAACCATAAAACTAATCACTCATTGGCAGGATAGCCATTGTGAGGGGCTTTAAAAGTTAAATTGCTTTACAATATTTGCCATATTTCCTATTTTATTTCAAACATATTCCATTAAGATAGAAGCTATGAGTACTTAATGAACAGAGTTTCAGGAGTTCAGTATTCTACACCTTTACTTACATTATCAAAATAACTTCTGAAATGGTATGTATTTAAAATAGAATTCTGTGAGATATGATTATTTGCAATAGAAAAAGAATTGACTTGATAACCACTGAAACCCTTTAAAATCTTACATTCATAATGATTATGAAGACGGAAAAAACCCCTGGAGCTACAGGTACTTTGTGTTATTTTAATACGATCCCTGACAATACTTTTCTACCATCGGTTACCAGTCAGACCTTGACCTCTCATTTCAAATGTTAGTATTTTTTTCATTTTCTCATCAGTGCATCACATCTGGGGACTTAAAGTAGCAAATAATTAAGTACACCTAACTTCCTGATGTTTTAGCAGTTTTACAGTGATCCATCCACTCACCCAGTCTCACAATCTGTCCAGTAAACCCAGCAAAACTAAAATAAAAAATCCACTCCCCCTCCCCACAAGCTGGAAATGCATGCCCATAGACCCTGCTGATTTCAATTTCAAGTGTAGCCTATGAGCTCTTGAATTTTGGGTTTATAGTTGCTATTCTGTTCTTTTGTAAGATGCAAATGACCTCTTGAGGCTTGGAACCTACGAAAACTAATGACAAGAGGACAAACAACTTCTGCTGTAATCTGTGCCACTGTTCAAGAATCAATTATTTTAAGGAAGGTGCTTTGCAACCTGCTCCTTTCATTCTGCTTTCCTCTGTATTTGCAAAAGAGTGAATACATCTCAGCAGCTAAAAGGATTTTATCTCAAAACAATTAATAGTCACAAATTGAAAAGCTTTGCATGTAACCTCAATTGTTTTACCAAGGTGGCAGAGGGCAAAATTTATTATTAAAAGATGTAGATGCCACCTGTTCATTGGGAAAATAAACTCCATTATTCACCTAGTATGTTTGTCTTCTTGCCAATATGCATGATTCAAACAGAATCCATGTATTTTTGCAAAAACTATTCACATTACACATGGAGAATCAACACTTACTTTTTAAGCACAGGCATCACCTCTTCTTACCAAGAGCCCTCAAGAAGGCCCTGTGCAACAAAAAGTGATCTAGTTCTCATAAACCGTACCTTTCTGAATCAAACTTTCACCTGGCCAGCAATCCCCTTCTTGCTCTACTGACAACACCATCAGTCAAATAGGCAAATTGTTTTAGGAATGCAACAGCCACAGGTACAGCTGGGGCAGGATTTGAATATTGTTACATAAATATTAACTATTTGAGCTCTATCTTCTTGTGAAGCGATTAAACCCAACAAGTGAAGAGAACAGTAACAGGAAAGGGCATAAAGAAAACATGAAACTTTTCAGGATGGGGAAATGACCATACATTTTGGGTATTTGTAAAGGTGACTACAAATGTTTATGAAACCTGTCTCAACTGTGGGTCAGGAGTCAGGGCACAGTCAAATGCATTTTTAGCTCAACCTGCCTATGTTTGTTGTGTGTACACAGAAAAGACATATCAATGTCCACAGAGACACAGTCAAATAACTGCAGGACATTTAAAAAAAAAGTATGCAAGCATCCAAAACTGCAGCAGTAACAACAAAAACCTGAAAACCATAATCAGAAGTTGTCAGCCCACACAGTCAATTACTTTAGATCAATGCTTCTTTCACAGAAGAATAAATAACAAGACACAGGAAGTAGAAAATTGACTTTAGATGGATAGTTTAATTATTTCTACAAAGTAACAATATGCCTCTTTCATTTTAAATATCCTAAAAATGCAGAAATTGGTCCAAAATGCTTTCTTCCACAGGGTTTAGGGACAATTAGGTTTTTTCATCTTTGTTTAGAACACTTAAACTGAATCATAGCCACTTTGAACTTCTGTGCATTACTTTTGTATAAGGAAGACATACAGCCCAAAGTAAACAGAAAATCAGTCCAGATGTTTGAAAATACAGGTTCTGCAGCAGTGAAATGAAATTAATTTGTATTCCCAGGTTACAGGGCAGAAAAGTCAAGCTTAACTTCCCTTTTCCATTCTCTCTTTCTCTCACTCTCCAACACTGAAGTATTACTTGTCTGGAATAAGACAGCCCTTCATTGTGCTGAACTGTAAATTAAAAGTCTACACACGGATTAAAGTCTTCTTGCACAACCAGCACATGCATTGTGTGCTCAGGGGCAGATCAACGACTAAAGACTTTCTATCTACCTGTACAATTACAAAAGCAAATTTCACAAAATCACTGTCTTCAGCTTTGTGTCTCTTCAGTGGGGTGTTCTACTGTGCTACGCGTCAGAAAAGGAGGTAATTAATTTAAAAGCCTTTATTTATTGTCTCACCAATGCAAGTGAATTAAACTCTAACTACAGAGGACAGTTACCATCCTCAGCTGTTTGCTCTACTTCTCTCCAATGGGTTGCCATTAGCACTGCATGGATGGGCAAACCACATATGAAGCATATCCTGAAACCATCACAGTTAACAGCCTCAGGCTGCTTCCAGGCAAACCAAAATTGATTCTGGGCTATAAATTGCAGCAGGATATGCTTAACAAAAAGCTTAGTAGTTTATACAGTGTGAGTGGGGCAGACTGCTCAGGGGAGTTGCTTAATCAAATATCTCAAAAAAGTGTCCTGGCCCAACCACAGTGCTCAAAATGGATATAAGAAGCCTGGCACTGTGAAACCAGGCAAGTGCTAACCAATCTTTTTTCAGCAAAGTTGACGCACATTTACTTTTTCAGGTAAAGCTGGCATTTCTGTTAATCTTCTGCTTTGCAAACACAGAATTAATAAAAAAAGATGACAGGTCTGTCAGGATGGCTTCTGTAAGAGTCTACTGAGAGGGTGCAGCTTCTTCAGGGAGTGATTTATTTCTTTCTAAGACAGGTGGGACATCAATTGCTTTCCAGACTCTAGCCATTCCTTGATCATAAAGCAAAACTTCTGGTAATGTTCTCAGACAACTCACCTAACTTTTAAACATTCAGTTGGATGTCTCCAATGCTAAGCAAACTCCTGTTCTGATTCAGGTTTCACCTTACTATATATTTCCTCCTTTCTCATATAAAAAAGACTAAAAAAAAAAAAAGAGAAAGGCATTTCAGCCACTCTGTACTATATTGCTACCTGTCTACTGAATATGACATAAGAGAGATTTTTTCTAATGCTCAGCCTAGATTTTTCCTCCTAATGCTATCATATACTCTTAACTACACTCACACTTTGTCTGTGCTAAATAGATTCACTGTTACTATTTATGGAATTCAGAAGAGATATTTCCAAGGCTATGAACAGCAAAAAGAGCTTGCTCTTGCATTTGATAAATGAGTAGATACTGCATCAGAACAAAAGGAAATAATATGCTTTTGAGGACACACTTGGCTTGCCCTTGTAGATCAATCACATGACTCATTTAAATCTCAAGTATTCTCTGTAGGATTGGAAGGATACCATACACATCTGAGGCTGAGGTAAAACTTAAACCTCACAAATAGTCTCTTCAGTGTAGGAGTTCTTACTGCTATGCATGAGTTACTTATTTCCTATGGAAATTCAAATTTGTGGCTTATTATTAATAACAGCTAAAAATGTGAGCTGAAAATACCAGATGAGATGTCAAAATGCTTTTTCTCATACAGACTTGTTCTCAAATTCTAGTTTTAGTATTTCAAAACATCATTACCTAAATTTTGGATTATTCTTCTCACTAGGTAACCTTTTTGGGTTTGGTGTGGAATTTTTTTTTTTTTTTTTGTAGAGAGGAGTGAGAGGAAGCTGCCATTCAGCCCAGAGTAGGTAGTTCTTAAATTCTAGGCAAGATTATTTTCTTCTCACCTCCAAATACTTCCCTAGGTGCCAGTATCCTAAGAACATACCACACATGAAAAACTAAAAGTCCTTCTGAGAAAGTTCAGTTTGTAATAAATCTCCAAAAGAGAAAGAACTTTTTTAACTGCTTCTGTTCCATAATGTAATTTTCTTCTAACATTAAAACTTCATGGAGTCATTACCATTCAGAAAAGACATGAAGCAAAGTTTATCTGTCACAGAGTCAAAAAAAAATTTTCTCATGAACTTTACTATGGCAAGGAAAATAAATTAGAACTAAAGGTCAATGAAGAAGACCAAGTAAGATTTGATATTTTATGCAAAAAAACCCCCCATCCCAGAGTGGTTTGTGGAAATGATAGATGCACATAGGAAAACTACATAAAATCTCTGAAAGAAAAATGGTACTGATTTCTAAAGGTAGCAGAAAACTGTCCCAGTGATGATGGGAGCAAGTTACAGTCATGCATTCTTTGTTACCACTTGGTTTTTAATTAAACACACTGTTAATTTATGCAAAATCCTGTAATAGTTTATGATGTAAATATATTGCTTCTAGGATGATTAACACTCTGGTTTTCTAAGTGGTATGGTCTTTGCAATAGAGGCATTTTTACAGGCCTCCATTTTACAATGGAGGCCTGACTAAACAAGGCATCTGGATACGCTAAAATATGCTTATAAATAGTTATCAATGCAAGGTTGAGATCTTTTAAGAAAAACATACTGAGGCTGATTTTTCCTCTTATCTTTTTTTGCAGGTAGTGCATCTGCCTTTTTTTTGTGAAGAGGAGAAAAAAAATGTTTTCAGACACTTAACATCATATTTTGCAATATTAACTCAATATGAAAGCAAATAATAGCATGTCACCTCAGAAATTCAAAATATTGGCAGTTATTTCATTAAAATTCATGAGAGTTCTTTCAAGTTGCATAGATTTTTTAATATATTGAGAAATGAAAGTGAAAAATCCATACTAAGTATACAGAAATACATAATGTGATTTATGAACAGCTTTTCAATCTGGAAAGAGGGGGAAAATAGGAGGCAAGTCAAAAAATGAAATAAAAAGAGATTTAATTGCACTATAAATGTATATTATTATTGTACTTCTCAGACATAAAATGAGAAAGAGAATAGTCCACCAGAAAACACAGTATATACTGTAATAAATTAGGTTGTAAGTCATACAAGTAAAAAAACCCCTCAAACATACATCATTTGTAAGGGTTTCTTCTCTGTTAATTACAGATACTTCATGTGACATTAAATGATTAAGACGACCAGACTGTCCGTTTTCATCAGCAGGCACTTAAACAAGATGAGAAGTAGCTTTGAAGAAGTTGTTATAGAAAGGGGCATCTTTACAAGAAATCCCTTGCTATTGCAACATGGAAATTCTCTGAATTCCTATCCAGCTGAAATGAGAAGAATACCAAGAAAAAGGCAATGGGGGACAAATGAGCACAAAGCAGGCACTGATGGTAAATCCACAATGACTTGAGAGGGAAATACATGGATTCACAATTCTCATATATCTTATCTTCAGGGAATGCACAAATCAGTATTTCCAGAGGTATCTACTTTCAGATCTTGATTTTGATGCTTAATCTGTGACAGAACTAGGTATCTAAGGAAACTGGAGATGGATATCATAAAAAACTGGGATCTAAATTTTTTCCTCTATTTTAGTGTTCTGTATCAATGAGGCACTAACAGCCAAAGGGCTGTATGAGAATCAAAGAGTCAAGAGCTGGTGAAACACCTTGAATGTCAACTGCAGTTTAAAAGCTGGAACAGTGGCTGGGCTGGGCCTACACAGTCTCACTGAACTGGCTACATTCAGACAGGGCTTTCTGGGATGGAAAACAACTTCACATCATCCCTCTTTCCACTGAATTGTGAAGTCTGCACACTCCGCTGCTGGACACTGCATTTCTTGATCTTAAAACTTGTGCTTGAAGGCTGTTAATGACAGCTTCTTTGGTATTCCTCTGATTCACCTACTGAAACAGAACAACCATTTGCAAAATCAAATCAAATGCATTTGTTTGCATTGACTTTCTAATTATGTGCCAGTCCTACAATTTACTGTGTAATCACTCCTGTGGATTTTGCTCACTGTCCTCAAAGTAGTGATTCAAGAATTGGTTTTCCATTAAATGCTTTTTTATCTTATTAATAAATTCCACCAAAGTATTCTTAATTCTCAATTAGGGTGTTAAGCAAGAGGAAGTATTCTCCTTCATGATTTTTGATGCCCGTTTGATTAAATGGCATCCCAAATAATTGCTCTAGTTAAAATTTTTCAAAAAGGCTGCAGTATTTTTGTTCACCTGCAGTGCTCGCTCTGGCTGCCTCAGTTTTCAGAATTAAAATGATCATGCTGTCAGCTTTGATCTCTGCTGATGCTTTTCAGGTTTCGCTCCTCCCTGAAATACAAACTTTAAAGTTAACTTAGATGAATTGCGCATTTAGTCATAATAACGCCTTGGCATTTTCTCTGCCAGTCGAAATAGACAATTTAGGCAGCATGTAATATTTAAATCCTTTAGACTCACTTCACTTTTTTCAAAGGATGTCTAAGGCTTCTCTCTCATATATTAGAGCAGTAATTTTAAACAGTGTTTCCTAAGAAGGCTCTATGGTAGTAGTTTCTGCATGACTGAGAGATGCAACTTTAAGGAAAAATAAAAGGAATTATTTGCTGTAAGCTTTTGTCTGAGTAGCAAGGATGTTTACACATTCAAGAAAAAAGAAAACAGCACAGTCCTAGCATTGTTACTCAAATATCCTGGATTTGTTTTCTTAAAATTCATTAGCTATACTTCACAGTTATGTAACATGAATTACATGTTCCAGACTTTCCCAGTCTTAAAAGCAACAGGTAAAAAGGCAAAAAAAACCCCAAACCCAAGTGCCAACCAGGAGCCATTCCTTGATATTCATCTTGCATTTTACTAGTTGTCATCCTCTTCATAGTACAGGCAATACATCTCACCCCTTGCTATTTCTATCATTTAAGTTCTGAAATACATTATTGCCTATGCCGATACTTCTGTGGACAGCATCCGTCCTCACTCACACAAATGTGATTAACTTTGGAGCAGAAGTGCCTCAAAAGAAACTTTTACAGACTTGGAGATTTACCTACTGTCAACCAGGAAATCTCTTGAAGAGTAAGAATAATACTTCATCTAAAAATTTTGATTTTTGATGTCATTTTGACAACAAAGTGCCCAAAACTAAACCCAAGGAATAGTGGTTTCATTAATGCCACAACTGCAAGAGCCCAGTAAACAGAGCTCTGTGAAGCATGGATTCTGCATGGCTTCGGTTCCTTTGGCTGTTGTTGGGATGTTTTTGATAATGTCATGTGGAAGCAGCACTGAGCACAAACTATCAGAGCAGGCAGTAAAAGCGGCAGGAGAAAGCTGAGAAACAGCATCGCTTCTAATCTGTGTAGTAGCTCCATCTACCCAAGTGAAGTTTCCTTGTAAAGACCCCCTACCTAGAAAATGTTCTGCACAATCTTGGTAAACAATATTCAGTGCCTGTGATGAATACTTGTAAACCAGAAGCTTGTCAGAGTCTACGGAAAGAGCTACTGCAGCTTAATGTTACTGTGCGCATCATTATCACCCACGCAAACCTTTTGATGGATGGATGAATAATCCCCATGTGTGGGAAAGTAACACCAAGTGATGGATTTCACCAGCATAAATATCAGCAGCAATTACTTGAAACTGGTAAGGAGAAAAAAAAGGAAAAGAAAAAAAAGACAGTACACTGAAAACTTTGATTTGGATATACATTAATTTTTAGATAAGTGATTCTAATTGAGAGTTTTATACAGCATGACATGAGAGCCTTTAGAATGGGATGAAGCTTGCTCTACCTTTACTATGACAGCAAAAGGAATGCATAAATGTTGAAACAACTTTCAAAGAAGGACAGTGAAGAATATTTTCAGTTCAGTTTTCCATCTCTTTTGGTAATACAGATTATAAACATTCTTGTGTAATATGATCTTCATGTAGACAGTTCCTCACAAATGATAAAATTAAGTTCTCCATACCCAGCATTTGGTCAGCAAATATTAAGCATTATTATGGATAAAAACAATTTTTCTCATAACCAATACAGTAGATGATAAGTAGATTGTAAGAACAGGATGGCTGAATTCCTGCCAACCACACGCAGAAGGCACAGTGAACCTTTATTACAGAAGAACAGCCACTGATATCCCTGTTTAACAACAAAATTATGCCCATTTTTCTTTAAAAACCAGTATTTTCAAGAGGACTAAGACATACAGTGCTGCTCTTCTGCACTAAAGTAATTCAAAATCTTAGTATGTGTCACACTTAGTAAGAAATATAAACTTAATCTATACAGTGTTATTTAAATTTTGCCAATATGTTCCAAGGCTCTGTGTGTCCTGTAGTATGAAACATACCTCTAAATTGCTTATTTTTCTACCAAGATTTGCTCTCCTTGCAGGTACTAAAAAATGACAAAATGACCGGTCAGAAAATGGAAGCAAAACCTGAAATTGCTGATGGCGCATCTTGCTGAAGCACTGTATCTGGGCTTAATTAGGTGCTAATACTTTTGGTCTTAGTGTTGTCCCAGCCACCTGTTGCGAGTTTTTTCTTTTCCTGCCAAGTTATGGGAAAACAAGCACTGATAAATGAGAGCTTTGTCCTTGAAGGAAGTATTTTGTATAAACTAAAATTAATAGGGCCCTCACTATTGGCTGATGGCCTTTCAAGGGCATTTGAAGGAGAAAGTGAAGAGAAGAATGATGAAGTAAGCCCCCAGACCCATTTAATAAAGACCCTCTGGATTATAACACGCAAGTGCAGGGAAATTCCAATGCCCACACACATGTGCAGAAGGAGTACCACTTACATAACAGGGGGAGGGACCAAGGGCCTCTGGCTGGACAGTGCTGGCCACACCTGCCCAGGTAAGATGTCATCGGCCAATTGGATAAAAAGCAGATGGCTCATGCTCTGAGTTCACTTGCTACACATGGAGGACAATGTTGCCTCTGGACAGGACTCCTGTTAACTTGTGAGCCTGCCAACACTTCGAGGATGCAGCTCTGGGGAGTCTGGGCATTTTGGGGTCTGTAAGACAACCTTGTGAGTAACACCTGAGTGAGTGGGGGTCTTATATGTAGGGCTTATTTCCCTCCTTCTCTCTCTGTCTCTCTCTCAGGTTCCCATTTACTTGACCACCTGTTGTGGGTTCACCTTGGCAGGCCTGGATTTGGGTTCTGAGGTTTGGACCAGGCCTGGAATTGTCGGGTGACTTG
>JAOXXN010000395.1:102412097-102427872 GCA_026770055.1 Myrmophylax atrothorax | reverse complement strand
CCTAATATCAAAATGGAATTTCCTTGTCAACTGGTAAAGGTGAAGATAGCAATATATTCACACTCCTTTCTGAGAAGTACTGAGCAAACTCTACCCCCACATTGCAAACCCTGATCCTCTTGATGACCCTACTCACTGTATGGTGCAATTTCACTCCTCCTGTTTTGCAGTTTCCCATCTATAGTGGTGAAGGACTCTCGTGAAAGGGGAAGAATTATTTTGTAATGAGCAATTGCCTCAGCGTATTTGAGTCCTACCTTTCTTGTATTTTCTTGTGTGAATATGGAAAAGTCATCTTCCTGGGTTTGGTTTTAGTAGGGACTGCTGAGCTCTATGACTTGAATTAAACCTACCTATTTCTAGTTATCTAATATGTGAAAATAATGCTTATTTACATTCATTGTGAGGACAGAGTGTAGTTGTGCCCTTGAAATATCCAATTCAGTTAACTGCCGAAGGTAACTGCAAGATGGATTAGGGCCTGATGTAAAAAAGGGGATGATAAGAGATTGAGCTAAATCTGACTAACTGTAGGGTAAAAAATGCCTCTATTTTCAACAGCATCGACTTCAAACTTGATCACTTTTTTTGGGTGCTTTTTTAAAAGAGAATGGCCAAGGCAGAGTTATTAAAGTGTCAGGCAGACCCAAAAATTGAGATTTGGGGGGCAAAAAAAAATTCTGAAGGCCTTAAGAAGGTCAAGCCAGAATGCTTCTATCTATCTTCTAATTCTCCACCTCATTTCATATATAATAATAATCACTTTGCTAATCCTTGCAAATGGGCAGTCAGTTTAATATTCCTCCAGAGACATGAGCTCATAGCAGGGAGTCAGGGTTCCATTGGGCTGGGCCATGAACCCAGCAAATACTAAGGAGTACTGCTGCACTGAAGGACTAACAAAGCCCCTTGAATAGTGAACTGGAAATTCACAAGTTTACCAAAATCTCATCTTACAGAGATGCCAAATATCACTTAGATGGTAATGGCACACAAAAGCCTCTGAGTTGTGCAGAATTTAAACTGCATCTGTAAGGGAACAGCTTTATGCATGACTAGAAATAGCTTGAGACATCTCATGTCCTTAAAGAACTTTGGCTACATCTTTCAGAATGAGATGAAAGACAAGCTTATTAACTCAAACTTTAACATTTTTGTAGCTTTCATCAGCAGATGTCCTGCTTATAAGAAATGGGCAGAAAATCCCATAATATATACACTCAGATGAATATAAAACTGTTTTCAGGGAAATAGCTTTTCTTAGCTGAAAACAGAAAAATGAACCATCCAAATTCACGTCTTAGTGCAAATGTTTTACAGTATAAAAAATATTTTCCATAATCCTGTTGAAAGACTGGCAAAGCAAATGAGTCTTAATGCCAATGCAATAGAAATCTGAAGGCTGTTCCCAGCTCTGCTTAAAGTGACCTTGAAAAAGCTGTCCAATATTTTGTGAAAATGAACCACTGAAAGATATTGTAAAAGTCAGAAGTAAGAACCATGTGTAATGTGAAGAAAATAGTAATATTAACAGCAATTAGGAGAAGAGCTGGAACTGAAATTTATGGTTCTGGGCTTCGTATCAAATGTATCTTTGTACATAATCACAGGGATAATAACAAGGACTGTCTGTGTCTCTTCCGCAGTTCTGGTTCAGATGAAATCACGTGCTCTGGCTGTGGTGTTTATCTTAATGCTGTGTATGAAATAAATGAACCGAAAATATTAAATGATGGAAGTCTGAAGGTCCAAACCAGAATCAGTGACACACAGATTACTTTTTCCTCTTCTGAAAGCAATACCTTTTGATTTTTCCCTTTTGCAGCTATGAAATAATTCTGAGACTCAAAACACATTTCTTCAATTAAAAAACACATCAGATTATAATTTCACTGAAGACACTTTACCAATCTTCTTAAATAATCAAAAACGCTTATAGAAAAATATATAATATTTTCATTGCAATATAAGCTTCTCCCTTCTCCTAGAAGGGATCTCAGCAGAAAAAGGATAAATAGGAAGCTTGCATTGCCTAAATGAGCCGTTATTTGTGCTGCAAATCTCAACCATAATGATGATAATAACTGCAAATAAAACAAATCCCACTTGACTCTTAGGAAATATTGAACATTTTGCAACACTGAATTATTTTTTTTTTTACTTGCAAAATGAATACTTGAGACAGTGTGACATGAGCCACAACTAAGCTATTTTTATTGCTATTCTGAAGGCAAAGCTAGACCTGAAAATACTGGTGTAGATTTTTCATAGTATTAAAATAATAACAAGAAAAAATTGTTTAGACGGTATTTCCACTAGAATATGGAAACAGGACAATTGTCAACTCATCTGCAGCTTCTTCAGACATCAAAACTATATACTTTATAACAGCATAATATTTCTTTCCATGATGTGACTTTAAATCTTATGACACTAAAATGGTTTAAAATTCTTATATCAAACTAAATTTATTAATAGTGAATTCTATGTCAGTATCATGCTGATTCTCTAATCAGCAATAAATGTGTTTAAGAGCATGTCCTATGAGACTTAACAGGGATGTTTAGTTAAAATAACCACAAGCACTGAGAGTGTTAAATTGGACTTGGAGATGTCATTTTCTGAGGGTAGTTTAAAGAAAGCTAATACACATCAAAGTCATCAATCATGCCAGCTCCTGAGTGGAATTCTCCATGCCTCCTTTTTCTGTCAACTTTGTGTGTATTAAGAGTATCATCAGACATGATGACTATTCTCTCACTTGCAGGCAGAAGCAGCTTACAGTACTGACAGAACAACTTTGATATAAAAAGTAGAAAAAACGTGGTTCCAATGTTTGTAAAATTGCCTAACAGCATAATCATTTGCTTGTTTATGTTGGCAGAGAAGCAGAGCGATCCTAACACTGGTCAGAGGTCTTCAAAGAGACTGGAGAAAGAGCAAAAGATGAACTACTTTTTGTAATTATAAGCGACAGCAGTTCTGTTAGCTCTGTTTCTCAGACCTTTCTCCCGATTTTAAGAGAGTCTAATTTCTTCAACTTTCCTTTTCATCAATAGCTATTTTTTGACCTGTAATATGAAAGGTTCATCTGTTGTTTGATGACATATCAAGTCCTCCATTTCTGCCTGCAGAAATGTATTATATATGCACTTCTCTATCTGTAAAAATATTGTATCTGCTGACTACACAAATGCAGCCTGGAGTGAAGAAAGTTCTCCCAAAGAAATATCTAAACTTTAAGCTTTTTTTCTTCCTTTTCAGTAGTGAATTTCTTCCCTGCATTTCAATGTTTTCTACTGGACAAACAGGAAATATATTGGTTTGTCTGGATTTCTACTATGACCTGTTTTTTAATTAGAGAAGGTGGACTTGCAAAAATTCTTTAAATGAATTTATTAGGAATTTTGTTTTAGTTTAGAAGTAAAATATATGTAAGTCTATCAGTTTTGGGGAGAATTTATTTTCCTGAAGAGCTTTTCCAAAAAAACCTCTATAAAAGGAAAGTAATGAACTTACCTTTTTAAGAGAACCAACATCCTACATTTAATGCTATTGAATTAGTCATCCCTTTCCATGAATCATGCCATTAGCTCCAAGATGTCTTTGGATGAACTATAAATTAACTGTACTACAGGATCATGTTTCATTTACTAGACATATAGAGCTTCTTCAAGCAGTGCCATCTCAGCACACTCAGAAAAAACCTCCAGTTTCATTAGCCCCATGTTTTATGGTATGTGACAAAGAATGTGCACTCTGCATATAAGGTTCTAATAGTCACCTGTGTGAAAATAAAATCAAGCGAGTCCCAAAAACTTAGTACCAGCAGATGAATAAATAGAAACAGAAGTAAAGAATTTCTGGAGGTTGATGAATGTTTTTGAACATCTGGAGTTGACGTTGCTCACTTTCTTCCACATTTAAATTATGACAGGTCCACTATGACTACCATGTGTTGTATCTAAAGCTTACTTAGCTGCCTGGCAAAATCCTGTCTTATGCCTAGGAGTTATCAGTTATAGCATATATTTCTTTTTGAGTGGACAAAATTAATTTGGAAGATGTAATTTACTTCCTAATTTTTTTTGTTAGTAAAAGAAGGAATGTTTTTCCTACTAAAATACACAGAAAGACCTCTACCATTACTATTTTTTTCCAGTGTTTTAAACATATTTAGAATGTCTAACAGTACAATTGTTGAAAATAGCCAGTAAGCAGCTGTGGTAGGTTTTTTTTTTTTTTACTAGCACTCCTTTGCTGCATTATGCATTCATAATTATCATGATGCAACAGAAATTAAGGAGCATATCCAGCAGGTGAGTTCAGGGGATTGGAGACTTTCTACTAACACTATTTACTTCTGGATGCCCCTCTGTGACTTGCTTTCAAGCATCCCGTGGAGCTTGGAATGAATCTATAGAATTCAAAATGGTTTAGGAGAAATTAACTTTGCATATGTCCTCAGATCCCAGAGTCTTCTGAAAGGGTACAGAATTATGCAAATACTTGTCCTTGCTCTTTTCACTTTCTTAAGGGAGCTCTAGAATGACACCTACCATGAAACAGTAATGCACCATTTAAATTCACTGAAGGAAACCTTATGGAGACTCTTAAGGAGTGTTATTTGGTCCCCCAAAAGGGAGGACAAAATGACAGATTTTTTTGATCTTCAGTGCAATGAGCACATACCCACCATCCCCTACCATAGCATCATGGAAACATTTAGAAAGATCAGTGCAGACTGATAAGATTGAAAGTTAACCATTTTCAAAGATAGGGATGAGATACTTGAATCAGAAAAAGACTTTTTAATGTTACAAGTTCAGATAAAAGTTTCAATAGAATCACATGGACACTGAAAGCAAGTTACGCTAAATGCTACAGGTTCTTAAGGGATAGTGTTCAGAGATGCTTATAACACGTAGTTCTACCGCTCTAAATACACACAGACAATAAAATGGAAATATTTCAAGTGTGCACAGAAATTTTATCTAAATTAGAACATGATTACTGTTATTGGAAGGAGTCTCATTACTGTTAGTGCTGAGTAAGTTTTGTCTCCTTCTCCCTGGGAAGAAAACCAATGGCTGGAAAATGCCATAACTAGCGTGGCATCCTTCTACAGTTAGCATAGAATTTTCTAATATTAGGTGCACTTATTTCCTAACTTTGCATAAAGAAAGTCAACACAGCCTCTTTTTGAAAACCCTGCTGTGCCAGCATTATTTGTGTTCTAATATTTTCTAACAGCCTTTCCCGAGAATAAATGTCAAATCAAAATTAACACTGAAATATGACCTGCCCTGCTCTTTTGCTGTGAACTGACAGCTCCACTGCATATGTCAAATGTGAACCGCCCTCCCAGCTAAGTAGAGATTCAGGATTGGCATATTGCTGAACTGCAAAACTTACCAACAAAACATCAATGCAAAGAACAAGGATTCCCAAACAATTCTATAAACTCTAATTTTATTAATGAATTTTTAAAAACAATTTGAGAGTGTTAATTCTTAAAAAAATGCGGTTTAGTGGGCTTCACAAAACCTTTCTGCTTAGCAAAAATATGGCTTTCAAATAGCCCTCTTCCCCAGAGAAGTAACTGCTTTTCCCACATCCACTTTTTTCAAACTGTCATTTGGCTTCTGCTTTGCCCCTTCCTTCCTCATGATCATAGAAAAATCACAAACAACCTGGGATAAACTGCAGATGGCAATTTTATCAACCACCTTACCAAAGCTGAATATCCAAAAAAGTAATTCTGTTAGTTTTTGTCATATCCTGTAGGGAATGGAAAAACAATTTACCTTCCTCTTTGTAGTTGCCTCTTGGTTAAGTAAAGCTTGTAGTATCTCCTCTTAATTTTCTTTTCTTTACAAAGCAACAATTGTTAATGAAACCTTTCCTTTCAATAATCATTATCCTAGACTCACATAATTTCAATTGTTTTCTTCTGAACTTTATCTTGCAGGTCCTTATGTTCTCAGAAGCACAGGGTCTAGAAGCAGAAACAGTATGTCAGCTGAAACTCCCCAGTACTACTTTTTCCCTTTCTCTTGAAAGTTCTATGATAAATCCTTCCAAAACAGCAAATAAATCAAAACAACTAACACAAAAATAGATAATACTAACAAAAGAAAGATGGGGTGAAACCTGTGTGTCTTCCTTTACCAAACTTTACATATCTTCAGATCACAAAAAAAGAGGTTTCTAGTTCACATGGACTAAAAAAGATCTGAGAAACTTGAAGACTTGTAGTTTAATGCTTCATGTCAGATTAAAGTAAAGATGAAAACTGCCTATTCCTTTTTATGCAAATGATAAAACTATATTCTCCCTGGACCCCAAGAAAAACAGGAAGAAGAAAAGCATTTTGGAAAATCGTGCCATCACATCCATAGGAAAATAGAGGATGATCAAAAACATTAATGGCTGGCAAGAAAGCAAGATGTACTATTTTTTCATGTTGATTTTCATTACCACATATTCCAATATTGACTCATCAGTCATGGCTAAACATAGTTTATGCAATTGAACTGAAATACTTTTTAGCACTTAGAAGCGAGACACTCATTCGCAGTCTTTTTCATTTGGCCAATGAACACGTGATCAGTATATTTCCAGCTCAATGGCCAGCCTATAATTTGCTCTGCCATTTTACCTTATCTCTCTACTATTCAAAATAAGATTTCTGCCTATACATACCACTGCAATTCTTTGCTGCTCCACTTTTTCAACAGCATTCTTATTTCATGCAGGCAAGTTAACACTATTACTGATTCTCACCCCAAAAGGACTTATTTTACTATAGAATTTGGAGGACATTGGTGTTGGTTGCTGAACTAAAGTTGAATGCAAGTAACAGGAGTAGAAAGGGAAGATGGCAACACTCCTAATTCACAAGGTGGGAGAATTTCAGTCTGTCTCTTCAGAACCTTCAAGGCTGCCCTAGAAGCTGTCAGAGCCTGGTGGCAGTGGGAGCGCATCAGCATATGGGTACAGAATAGGTATGTAAAGCAGTCAAAACTATTTCTAGGTGAAGTGAAGGGTGCAGTATTAAATCAAATGCATCTCACCTCAGGAATGACAGCTATGTATAGGAAGTAGACATTTTCTGAGTGGCTAATTAGAATACTACTCAGAATAAACAAGAATAACAACTAGTCATTATTGTAATTATTCATTTCTGTGCCAGTCACTTCACCTTCTCAGTGTACATTAATGTACTTTAGAGATGGCAAACACAGCTGAAGAAACATCATATTGCACCTGAAATTACTGAAGCCCAAAAAATGAAGTCAGTATGTACACTGATGGTTCTGGGATAGCAATATGAAATCATTACTGAAAGTAAACAAACGAGATGCTGTCATATGTCAAAGTCTAAGTGATGCTTTGGAAAGATATGCATAATACACACAGACTGCAGTTATACATCTAGATAATAAAAGTATTGGCCATATAGGTTCAAACATCTTGTCCATATGCAAATGCACAAATGTCCAACAAATGATTACATATATATTCTGTTCAGAACAGAAGTATATATTTTTGAAGTGTTTCAAGGATTGACAGTTGGCACTACTTAATTCACATTCCATATTATATGTGAAAGGTTTATTAATAAATATAGAGATGAAAGTTGCCTCCATGTACAGGGTTCTAGAATTCAGCAACTCACTGATGTGGGAAAACCCATTAACTGCAATACACATTCACTGCACTACTCCATGAGCAGCTTTTGAGTATCGGAGCGACCAGCTATTTTTACCACAGACATCTATTGCTATATGAAAAGCTGATCTCACTTTAATTCCCCACAGCCATGTACCAGTCATGAGGTGAATTCCATCAACAAGCTTTCTGTCACAAGTTTTTGGGTTTTGTGTATGCAAAGTCGACATTGAAACCCGAAAATTTTTACTATTGCAATATTAAAGATTATACAGGCACTCGCATTACAATTGCAAGCATATACTGCACTACCTGCAAAAACTGGCTACTGATAAATGCTAACTTCAAATCTCAATCACTCTAGTATTTGAACAAAATTGATATAGGCAAAAATATATCTGCACTCTTATAATGCCAAATGTGATGATTCCACAGAATGATTACAGAATAATGAAGAAAACAACAGTAACATTTTTATGATAATGAAAAGGTCATAATAAATACTTCTCACAAGTGTTTTGTCACTTCTCCTCAGACAATATAACTACCAAGCAGTTGCATAACATCAGCAGACCCATACAGAACAAACATATCATGTCAGCAAATGACAGCCACCCAATATCAAACACTGAGATCAGAAATAATACAGGAGAAGGATGAATCCCTATGGCACTCCCAAATGAAAACCACAAAATATTGACTGGGAGCAATTTGGAACAACGACCTGGTCTCTTTACACTGGGATTTTTAAATCTCATCATAACTGAGCTGAGTAAGTGCAACATATGTTTTGCAAGTGCAGCCATATTCCAGAAATAAACTTGAAAAGAGATATTGTAATTCTTAGTGGAAGGTTTTGAGGCATTGGGAAAAATGGCAGTAGAACAGTAGACACATTTGAAATCACCCTTCCCCTTTCTCTTCTGATAAGATTTTTAATATACTCTTATTTTCATGTAAGAGGATAATTCACTGCCTAGTACATCAAGACAGAACATACATTTTAGTATTAGACAAAAGATGTGAATACGAGCTCAATGTGACTTCTGTTTCCAAAATTTCTCAGACTCAGCTGGAAATGTCTCCTGTAATTTAATTAACTGAACCACTTAAACATACTTGTATTGCAGCCAGTACATGTGATTTGATCCAAATAATAATGAAGAGGAGGAGAGAAGGAAGAAAATGTTTCCCATTTAAAACTACAATACACTATTTGTCGATCCTCAATCACATCACCAAAATAAGGACTGTCTTTTACTCCAAAAACTGAAGTGGTGATTTGGCCTGTGTTAAAAGCCTCATTACTCTCTTAGGTCCCAGTGGACAGATGGACCCCATATCTCTTTCCCTCTACAAGACACAGGCTGAAATGTGTGGCAACATTTGACCACTTTACATCTTCTCGAAACAAGGAGTACATTTGCCTTTACCCATACCAAGCTCCAATGGGCAGGCCTCTAAGTTTGTGGACAGAAAAACGCTCTGGACATCTTTTCATTCTCCAACAGAGAGGAAGGCTACTGTGCTAAACCCCATGCAGATCATGAAGCACATTTCTAAGAAATATGACAGCTATAAGATGGGGAGGCAGCCCCTCCCAGTAACAATGATTATTTCTCACAAGGTCTTTAGTGCATAATGGAACAAATTTCTGACATCAGGAAATTAGGACAAACAGCGCTCAGCTTCACTCCCATGCCCACACAACAGTTTCACAGTCTGGGAGGAGAAGAATCACAAAATGTAGGTAGGTTGGAAGGAACCACTGGAAGTTATGTAAATCTAATCTCCCTGCTCAAGCAGGGTCATCCTAGAGCACATGGCACAGGATTGCATCCATATGGCTCTTGAATATCTCCAGTGAGGGAGACTTCACAACCTCTCTGGCCAACCTGTTCCTGTGCATGGGCACCTCCACAGTAAAGAAGTTCTTCCTCATATTCAGATGCAACTTTCTGTGCATCAGTTTCTTGCTTGTTGCCTCTTGTCCTATTGCTTGGCACCACTGAGAAGAGTCTGGCTGCATCCTCTTGACATCCTCTCTTCAGATACTTGTATACATTGATGAGGTCTCTCTCAGTCTTTTCAAGGTTAAACAGGCCCAATTGCTTCTGCCTTTCCTCATAAGAAAGAAAGGGAGGGAAGGCAGTAAGACGCTCACTGGCTCTCTCTGGCCTGGCGAAATTAGGTGACAGTGCCAGCAATGATTTATTGCAAAAGCACTGGGCCATATCGTTTCACTTTACAGAGACATGCTGCATTTAAACTGGAAATACATTAATGTATTCTCAAGAAGGAAGCAGTTGGTTAAGCTGTTGGTTAATATTTGTAATTTTTCTGAGGTTTTTATTTAGTTACTTAAAATAAACTCCTACGCATATCCTGCCCAAGCTGCTCTGTCAGCAAGGAGCGAGTATACCATCAGGTTTACTCTGCCAGTCATGAAATTGCTCTGTTAAATCCCCATGCTGGTGTGGAAAGAAGAGCCTGTTCCTAAGCCTCTGAGAATGGGCTCTCTGCTCTCTCCTCATTGTCACAAGGCTTTTACTCTGACACTGGTTTTCCTTTTGGAGGCGAACGCATTCCTGCACCACGTGATAGGCTAATAAGCTCCCCTAGGCTGCTGTGAGGAGCTGAGAGAAAAGCCAAGCTTATCTGCTGGTTATGTTCCCTCTTTCCCACTAAATTTTCTGTGAATTCACACATCAAACTCCATCTGAAAAGCAATGAACGTGCAAAACTGCAAAATTTCACAGGAAAGAGACCTGAACCTTAGAGATTAGTGTACAACCAGACACAAAATGCATTTTTAACTGTAATACTACTTAAAACCATATGTCAAGTCCTCCCATTAGAGATCCAGTGAACAATTATTAGAGCAGTTTCACTTAATCAAAATTATATAATTCCATAAATTTGCAGTTTAGACATTTTAAGTGCAGAAGCTAGAGACATTTTATGCGTGGGTGTGCCTTTTGACACTGATGCTTCTGCTCAATTTCAGCAGAATAGCATCCTTTAGCCTGTACTGTTATTCCTCCTTTTCTGTCTCCCAATGACTGTTTTTAGCCCACCAATCAGATTTCAAGATGACCCATTGCATCTTGGATTGACATCAATTTATGTCTCTTCTTTCTTCTTTTGTTAGGCACTACCAACTGCAAAATGAAGTATTCAGAAGCATCTTTTATACTTTTACCTATTTATGCTGATTGCAACATGGCCAACTCATCTAACAAGTACTGTATTTTTCACTACACATTGCTAAACTCATAGGATTTCACTGTTTTGGATTAAGTTTTTATTTCAAATGCTGTTTTCCCAGATACATGCCATGAATGTACATCTTCGAAGAATTAAAACACTTTTTAGGGTTGCAGAAATTCTGCAAATGCCATTTTTTGGCAAATGTTCTCATTAGGTCATTGTTGTGCCTTCATTTTTATTTCTGGTCTGCAAAAGAGTATCTCTGTCTTTTGTTTGGTCATCAAATGTTTGCTGGTGAAGAAATCAGGTAGTACTTCTCAAGTATACTTGTATTGTGTCATAAAATTAAAATGTATGCAATAACCTGTGTAAAAATTCAGTTGCTTATTTTAATTTTTCTTACAAATAAAACAAAAAATTGCAAGAAAAACCTAAGCGACCACTTGCTGAAAGATCCGTCAAAAACATATCGAAAGAAGAAACTATTGAAAAATAGGATCTGTGCAGCCTTTAATTCCTCAAAGGTTTTATTTCTGAGGAAAAACAGGAGGTTTTTTTTATACAGTGGAATCAGAGGTTGATCATCTCCAAGCTAGATAGATATTTTCATCCAAATTGGATGACTGATGTTGATCCTTGCACCCCACCACCACCACCCCTATGGAGGTACCTATATACAAGAAGGTTTCTTAATCCCTTTCTATAACACTTTTTATTCTGTACTCCATCCTGTTACAACATGCCACAACATTGTCAGACAACTATTTTTTTTCTTTGAATATCTGTGCTTTCTGGATTGTCCACCTCAAAGAGGATCTTGAAAACATTAGGTTTTTTTCTTTGCTCAATGGAACTAAAGGAACAATAATCTCACAATAGCTCATGCTTAGTATGCAGCAGAACTACTGCCTTGTTGGCAGAATTTCCTGCAATGGGAAGGGTCAGCACAGGCCATTTCAGTATTTATAAAACCCTACTTTAATGAGTTTCTTCTAGGCAGAGTTAAGGTGGCAAGTACTGTAAGCACAAAATGAAAGGAAGTGAAAGCTGCTTCTAGGCTGACATTTCTAACCAAGACATTTAAATACACAGTGAAAAATCAATCACATTGAGTGTGGAAAAGTTTATTTGAGAACATAAATGTGGAAAGACTTCTGCAGAAAATTAGGCTGGTAGCTCACAAAAGCATAAAAAGCCTTTAGCAGGAAAAGTGGGGAAACCATCCTAAAGGGACATCATGGTGTATTCCAAAGCATTCTATTACACCAGGTACAAAGAAACCTCCAGTGGTATAAGAGTGCTGAGAGCTGAAAAAATGGCTTAAAAATACCAGTAATTAAAGATCATGTTCATCAGATGTCTCTCCAAGCAAAAGCAACTACAGGCAAGCTTCTAGACACCAAGATGCTATAATCGTGGCTGTAGGACAAGCAATTTGCAGTTTGGTTGAATAGTGTTTGTCTCAATCTTTGCATAAAGGTTTGCATTGTTAGCTAATGTAAGGAATATGTAATTTTATTTTATTAACATGGGGTACCAGTAGATAATCTCAAAAGGTTAGTAGTCCCAATTTCTGACAGAAACTAAATTTGATTCTAAATTGTAAAACTCCTCTAGTTCTTCAAAGTAAGGCCAAAACCAAACCTAAATAAACTCACCCTAAGTGTTAACAGCTGCCAAAAATACATCTCCAGAATTTATTTTGCTCACTTTCTAACTCTGCCTAAATACAGTAATTATTTAAAAGGATAAGCTCAGTTATGTACATTGGAGGAGAGTTATAAAAAAACAATGTACAATTTCTCTCCTGATTTCAAATTTAGATGCATAGAACATAGCAGAGATCCATTTTGTTCATCAGAATATGACTCCAGATCTGAATTCAATAAGGACTACATATTCTAAGTGATACTAGACTTTCTCAGAAAACTTATTTATATCTTTTATGTAGTAAACTATATATGATTTTTACTTTTCAACTATTACAATCAGCTTCACTCATCATTTTAGTACTACCAGTGGTCATGAAATGCCAGTTCAATAAAAAACTTTATAATTTTAGTATCATAAAGCTCCCAAGACCTAGTTTTGACATTATGAAATTCTGTTGTTTGTTTAAAAACGTTTTGTAGCTTCTAGTCAAAAAGCATAGCATTTTGCTTATCAGAAATGTGACATCAGTTAATAAGTTTCATTCAGCTCAGAATCAGAGCTCTGTTTTAAGTCCCTAAAATAACCAAGATATTGTACTATCTTTCTGGGCTCAATTTAAAACCAGTAAATTATGAGGGAGAATTCTAATCTATCTTTTTGATATTCTGTATCATTATGCTGGGCAGTATGAGCCTCTAAAACAACAGATACTTTTATTGTAATCTGAGATCATATTTTGTAGAAGTAAAATGGAAGATTGTTCTGATTTGCTATGAAGTTCATTCATTGCATCTAGGTATTTTTTGAAACCAGTGTCTGTAAGTTGGAGAAAAAATAGTGTATTCTGAGAATACGTTTTGACTTATGGTTTGTGTCAACTGCTATTATAAACATATTTAGAAATTCCAGAGCAGAAGCCAATTTACCAGATTACAATCAAGAAAATCTCTATTAAAAATACATGGGAAGAAAAGGAAACAGCTTCCTGCATGAAATCTACTTTGGTTTCAGTCACTTGACTGTTTGTTCTCTTTATGCTGTACAAAATTACTGAAACAGAAGTGACACTTTGCCCTTGGGTGCAATGGAATGACAGATTAAATGAGTGAATGGAAGACTTGGAGCTTTCTCCAAAGCTACTTAATACTTTCAAAGCCATTTCAAGTATCAGCTTTTTTGGAAAATCAAGACTAATTATTTGTTAATCAACCTGAGTCTCTTAAAAAGGCACGGAGCACGAGGGAAAAGATGGGACATGGAACTTCTTTAGTTCACCCACAGATGTGACTGCCTTCATAAACACCTGATTTGAACCAATAAAGCTCTATACGTCTTTTCCTCTTACAAGGAAACATAAATTGCATCAGGATGGGATCCACCATAATGCTTTTTTCTGTTGCCTCACAGATTGAACCACTAACTGCTTCACCTCTAGACACTAAATAGGTAATATATTTTGACCCTTCACCATAACTTTAGGGACCCTTATAAAGCACAATAAAGTGAGAGTCAAAATTTAATTTACATCAGACTGCAGGCTCATGCCAATTTACAATTTCTTTCAGAATTAAAGACAAATTGCAACAGTACAATACTAATACAAGGTTTTATTGTATTCAAATACCTACCTAATATTCACTAACAGTGGCACAGAGCAGAGACGCAGACTTTTATCCCTGAACTAAAGAACCTCCTTTGAGCCATTTCAGTATTTCACAAGGGATGCTTTGCAACATCTGAGTGTTTCTCAGTTTCAATTTTGTACTTTTTTTCTGTTTACCCTTAGGGTACATTTTACAGATATTAGTTACTAAAAATTTTGTTCTCTTTTCTATTTATAAAGTATATTCCCTTCATCAAAACAAATAACAAATTTAAAGCTTTACCTCCGAGAATTAAGTGACAAACCTGAACTTAGGATGAATCTGAAATATTAATTTTTTGAGCTTATTGATGAAATGAGGAAATTAAAGAAATAGGTAAGCATTACTTGGAGGGTATTATTCTGGTCTCATTTTAAGCAGCTATTTTCAAAGGGAAGCACATGATAATGTCAAGGTCAATAAGACCCATGCAAGAAATCACTGTTTTCTGAATCAAAATATACATATGTCTTTTGTACCACACAAGGAAATTAAGATATGGCCACATTTCAGTTGACAGAAAAGTTTCAGGAAATAGAAAGCATAGACACTGTAGTACTGTGAGACAAATATGAAAAAAGCAAATACTAAAGACAGAGGAGAATAGCAGGAAGGAATCCTGAGACACCTCTTCATGCAACTGATGTCCGACACTTAAAGAAAACTGCAACTTTAGTAGAAATATTAACGTGAAGCAGCATGTCTTCCCAGAGAAAAGCAAGAAGGAACTGTCAGGATATTTGAGGGTATAAGTTAGGAAATACTTCTATTTCACAAGCATAGAAAAATGCTGGCATGTATTAAGGACAATCTGTAGCTCGAACCACAGATTTTCCTGAAGGTTTGACTTTCCCTATGAAGAACAGTGAGAGAGCTGCAGTTGTTCAGAAGGGCCTGTAGTAACAGGACAAGGGGCAAGTTATAACTGAAAGACAGTAGATTTAGATGAGACACAAGGAAGAAATATTTTGTGATGAGGGTGGTGAGACTGTGGAATGGGTTGCCCATAGAATTTGTGGATTGTAGATGTGGCGTGATTTGTGGATGTCCTACAATTTTGGAGCACTATGTCTTATTGCATGCTTTGACCTAGTCCTGTATTTTTCTCATGGTAGCTTCATGACTGAAGATGGGATACAGCATAGGCAGCTAAATGGACTTTTAACCTGATTAGATACTGCTGTCATTATATTCTTAGCAATGTCAAGTCCCAGTTCTATCAGACTGAACTGTTCACTGTCATTAAAGACTTAGCAACCACACACCCTATTCCTCTAATACTGTCACAGTGAAGTCAACTGTCTGTTGCAATAAAACAACTATGTCTGCATGATGAAGTAGGTAGAAATTCCTTTAACTACTCTATTATATAACACCTTATCATCATCATGGCCAGGCTTCGCAAACAAAGATTTGGGAAGGGCTCTCCCCACGTGGGTGTGTCCTTCGAGCCTGCGCAGTGCATTTTTTAGGTGAGGCACAGCGTGCGCAGAACCGGCCCTACCATTTAACTCTTAAGGTTCATCTGCCATGGCTGAGCGAGCTTGGACGGTGACAGTGAAGTCCTCAGGACTAGAACCTACAGCCCCTGGTAT
>JAOXXN010000395.1:102377820-102411997 GCA_026770055.1 Myrmophylax atrothorax | reverse complement strand
GAACCTACAGCCCCTGGTATTCCCAGGAGGTCTCCCATCCAAGTACTAACCGGGGCTGACCCTGCTGAGCTTCCGAGATCTGACAGGATTGGATGGCAGGGTGGCATTTAACTGCCCATAGAACATCTTATGTTATGAAAGCATACCTTCAAAATTCACCAGCAACCAAAAACCAAAGGTCAGGCAGCAGGAAACTGGTGGAGAAGTGTGACTGCACAACTGCCCTCAAACAGAGGTTAAAATAATAAACACATGGTAAACAGGACAGGCTGAAATTGCAGCAATGGCATTTCAAGCAAGGAAATTGCCTGCTGTTTGTTTTTCCTGCATTCAGAAAAATATGCTTTCTGTATCCTCTTTGTTAATAAACAGAAGATCATTAAAGAGATAGTTGACTCTCATAATCCATTTCACCTCCAAGCAGAAGCACCTTGCCAAGGATCCAAATACTGCCCTCAGTAATTTTGCCATTAGGCAGCAAAAGTTTCCAGAACACAAACAATGATTCAAATATGGTGTTCCATTAGAAGGAAGGCATTAAAAGAAAAAGAAAAAAAACCCTAAATAATCACAGAGTGATGCAAACAAATAAGCATAACTGAATAATCACCATATTTAAAATCTGCTAGTTTTCCCTCTCATTTCAGATCTGCAGTTTTCAGTGGTGCTCAGTGCTTCAAATCTTTATCAGGAGAGTACAGTCCTTCATATAGGAAATAGCCTGCTGACAAGAAGCTCTTTTTTTTTTTTTAGCGGTATTTCCTAGACCTCCTTGGAGTTGTCTATTGACAGTGAGCATCCAAGGGTCATAGGTCTAAAAAGCCTTGGAAAACAGAAGACTGGTTGATTGACTTCCATCAAGAAGCAAAGTATCAAGGACCAAAAACCAGCTAAGACTACACAACTTATCTCAATTTTGTTTTGCTAAGATTTGATTCTGTCACTTTTCAGATTTGTTGTTCAACTGCTGATAGAAAAGCCCAAAGGAAAATCAGAACACATTTCTGCCAGGCTTGTTTCAGCACAATTATCTAATCAAATCTTTGTTCACTTATTCATCAATATTTTTCTTCTTGTAATGAAAATACTGCTAAAATAATACACCCCAAAGCTTCCTCCTCATCCTACCTCCTATAAAAAACCCCCAATAACCTTCCAAGATCATTGGTTTGAAATCTTCGTGTGCCATACTGAAAACTACAGAACACTGAAGACAAGATTTCTTGCTCTGTACATAAAATTGACTAACTAGTCTATAAAATACTTATTTTTAGAAAAGAATTTCTAGCAAAGATTTCAAGCATCAAAACATGGATACTTTTTGTCTGATATGCAAAACATATCCTGCTATATATAAATACAACTTGGGCACAATTAGAATACCCTTAGAAACAATAAACTTATGCACTGCCATCCATAAAAGAAATATGTAACACTCATGAGTATATATATTGTTAGAAGATTTCTGGAGGAGACTTGCAGATTCAGAACTGTTACTTGGAAAAATTATGTTTCTCACCTTCAAGCACCTGACCCTAACTGGGACACTAAACTCTGGATTTCAAAGTGACAAAAATAAACACTATGGGAGGATTATGATGCACTACTTAAAGAGAAGTAAAACTATATTAGCTACTGCAGGGAAAAAAAAGAATGCAAGACAATGGCTTGTCTTTGATAAATGTTGTAGTATATTCTGCTGTGAGCTTGCTACGCATGTGTAATTGCACACATATATCTGTTCAGCATGAAAATGACACTAACACTGGTAATACAGAATTTGCTCCCATTCACATCGACATCAGCTTGGGGGATGATGTGCAATTCATCAGAAGTACAGGATCGATCTCAATCTTAAAAATACCTATTTTATCTATAAGAACAGAAGAATTCTACTCTGATGTTCCCATAGGTCAGAATATGCAATGCAGACACATGCATTTTAGAAGGTAAATTTTGGGTGAAAACTTAATTCTGATTTCACAGAGGATGTTTCCAGTGATCATACGGGTCTCCTAATTCCAATTTACAGTAGGTCATTTGAGAGGCTTTACTGTACAAAAAATTTATTTTATGTTTTTAGGTAGTCTCTCTTTATTAATCTGTGGTCTGTTGTAGCATTCAATACATCCCACTGTCTTAAAGATCCTTAAACATATCAACATAAAGTATTTTTCATCTATTTCTTAGATGTGCTAACATAAAGAGATAAAACCATAAAAAAACAGTGCTAGCGTAAAGAGTAAAAAATTAAAGATACATATCAGAGTGGTGATAAAGGGCATATGTTCAAGGAACAGTGACTGAAAATACCAGATTGATCTCCCAAACATTGGTAACTTATATATCGTAACAGAGGACAAGAAGGTGTGAAGGAATTTCAGAACAGGGGAGGGATGTATTTCAGGACATCATCAGATCATACTTTTATGCTATCAGTACTTTTCTAAACTAAATGGAATTATCTACAGCTTCATGTTCATAGGACTTGATGGAAAGAAATCCAGTTCAGGTCCATAATGAGAACCCAGGGAAATAAAAAGAGATGAGTTCTTTATGAAATCTTACAGCTACACACATGGCCTCTGTCACAGCACCTGCACTGCTGATTAGTAGGAACGTACCCAGGCCCAAAGAAAAAATGCCTCAGGAAATGTTTACGCTGCAGTATGTGACAGAAAAATCTTGCAAAGATCCTTCAGACAAAAAATGCTGCCACTAGTACAGCAGGCAGCTTGGTCTGGTGGAAGATGTCCCTGCATATGGCAGAGGGCTTGGAATAAGATGATCTTCAAGGTCCCTTCCAGTCCAAAACTTTCTATGATTTTAATTGAAGAGCAGTCAGCTTTTCCCCCTGCATTGGTTGAATCCAGGGTTCAACAGCAAGAGTTGCAATGAACAGGGAAACCAAAAAACACTATCTCTTCCAAGCAGCAGAAACAGGATCCTATCAAAGTACATGTTCTCTTGTCATGCTTTATGCATATTCAGGACAAGTAATAGTGCTGTGTCATAGAAACAAGTAGCTACTTTTAATGCCAACAGAGCACATATGCTTTCCAGAAAGTTTTGAGTCTGAGGAAACTCTGGGCCCGAGTAGGTTTTCTCTTTGCCTTCTGCATTCCTGTGTTGCAGGTGGGGAGCACAATCCTCATTTTCATCAGGACATAACATCAGTGTTCTATTAGAGCATTTATGAATCCTCTTTTGGGGCATTTCCTTCAGTCAACCTCTTAAGTGTTTCACTTTCATGCTACTTGCTGAACAAGGGCAAGTTGACTCTCCCAGAGCTCATTCAGACCAACAAGAGCAGAGCAGACATAAGGTCACTCTAATGAGCACCCTCTCCAAGAGGTGAGTTTCAGCCCCATACATTACTATATTTTGGCTTAGCCAGATACCAGGACAAAAGACATAACCACAGGTGCGGATGGAGGCAGACAAAGGTCAGCCACTGCAAATAAGGTTTGTGTTGATCCACTAATATAGTACTGATTTTCAGATCGGAAGGGTAGTGGGGAGGTAGGGTACATCCCCTGGGCCCCACCAGGACTCCTCATACTGTAGCTTATGAGTACCAGCTCTGAGGCTCTATTCAGCTATATTCACTAATATTTGTTTTACCACACAGGGACTTCTACTTTTTATTATTTAGGGGTAGAAAGAGAATACTATGTAGAGAGTAGAAGAAGCAACAGTTAAAAATTTAGCCATCAGACTATTTTTAAATTTTCATAGAATTTGAAATTTCTATCAATTGTTTTTGCCTTTCATTCCAAAACAAAAGGAAATTAATTCAAAATTATTTCCACTTTTGTGTTTTGAAACCAGAACACTTAAGCCATCTTTTTTGGCTTCTTTAATTTTTCTTTTTCTGTACCATTTCTGACAGCTGTACTGGTTAAGAATCTCAGAAGCAAGCACAAAACGACTCATAGTATTTAAAAGGTTTTCAAAGTGTTTCTCAATGCAGTTTAAATTTAAGTCATTAGTGCCAGATCAACAGTACAACTGCATGGACAAGGAAAGCAGTAGTAACTTTACTGTCTGATGGTCATGGTTTTTCCCTTGCTGCAATGCAACATTTAAGTCTGATTGACTAGGGAAAAGGTAGTGTGAAGAAAGATAAAACTGAATCTTCTAAAGACCAGATGGCCTTCTTTCATCAATTATAAAATCACAAAAAACATCTAAATTAGGCCCTAGTAGATAGATACTGAACAGCATTCACTACTCTTCCCTAAGCCAGCCAGCCTTACAAAAAACAGAGAATTTTTCGTGAGTGGTTGAGGGATTTGGCCAAAAAGTTTCTCCTGAAGTTCTCAGACTTCAACCTGGATCCACAACAATTAAAGGTGTCTCACAAAATCTTTACATAAGCGAGAATGATCCCTGAATTGGCTCCTTCTAGCACTTTTCCAAAATTCTGCATCTAAAACCATACACCAGAGAAGAGAGCATTCAGTGACTACTTGCATGTAGGATTTTTTTTCCCACATCTGTAGCAGCAGCTGCCTATAGAGAGCTCAGGGGAACTAAATTCATCTGACTCCCTGTCTTTTCACATCTTCACTGGACCTACATGGCCTCAACTCCCTAGTCAAACCTCCATTTGTGAAACTTCAATGAGTAGTCAAAGGATTGCTGCTATTTGAACAAGGGTGAGAATGCACCTGAAATTAGTGAATGTTTAAATTAAAGACTGACAGTGTAACAGCACTAAAAGGGACAGAGAGTGAAGAAATTACTTTGTAAAAATATTCAATATGAAGTATGTAGGATTCTTACAGCACCACCCCCCAGTCCTTCCCCATACTGTCAAAACTGAGCCTGCAGCAACTGAACAGGATGCTTGAGGAAAGACAAAACACAACCTGGAGAAATACTGGCAATTAGTAACAAGAGAATTCAGTCACTTCTGAACCCAAGAATGACAAGGCATAGAAGAAAAGTGAGTATATGACTGCCCTCAAAAACTAAACATTTAATAAGAGCAACCTAGCAACCATCAAAGTCTTGTGTGATAGAAATTATACATCTATTTTATGATAGAGGTAACTTTTGAGGAGGAATGCAAAGAAGAGTAAGACTCTTGAGTGAAATATAGCACTCCAAACATTATACAGATACATCATCTGACAGCAACTCCTCTTGTAAACTGCAGTATACAACAGTGTAAGGTAATACAAGAAAAGCCTTAAATCAGTGAAAATGTACATTTATTGAAGCATGCATAAAAAGCACAGAAAAATCAGGTCATGCTTGACTTCAGTTATGGCAGCAGCACAGAGGAGGACCAGAAAAACTTAAGAGTCAGAATGAGAAATGAGACAGAATTGGTATGTGCTGAAAGCAGTAAATGATCCTGACAGAAAAAAACCCAGAGATTTGTTGCCTTTTTAAAATTTTGTATTAGTAACTGATGTATTTTGGCTCAATATAGTTTAAGATGATTTGAAATATGTAGCACCTCTTTGAATTATATATTAAAAAAATGTTTATGTTAATAAAGATAGAAGGGTTCTGCTCTAAGACATTGCTCCATCTACACTGCTAATGTAGATTCCCACTTCCATATGGGAGAAGTTACTTTTTGGAACACAGCTTCAAAATTCATACAATCACAGAATCATTTAAGTTGGAAAAGACTATCAGGTTCAACTGTTAATCTAGGACTGCCAAGTCCACCATTAACCATGTCCCCAAATGCCATGTTTATGTATCTTTTAAATACCTTCAGGGATTGAGACTCAAACAGAACCCTGAGGAGCCTGTTCCAATGCTTGACAGCCCTTCTGGTGAAGAATTTTTTCCTAATACCTAAACTAAACCTCACCTGGCACAACTTGAGGCTGTTTCCTCTTGTCTTATCGCTTGATACCTCGGAGAAGAGACCAACCCCTCACCTTGCCATAGCCTCCTTTGAGGCAGTTGTAGAGAGTGCTAAGGTCTTCCCTGACCCTTCTTTCCTCCAGGATAAACAACCCCAGCTCCCTCAGTCACTTCTCATAGGACTTGTGCTCCTTCACCAGCTTCACTGCTCTTTGGACATATTCCAGCACCTGGATGTCTTTCTTATACAGGATACGAGACTTCCCAATAGCTGGGCAACCAGATGACAATTCACTGTCTTCATATTTAAGGTCCTGACTACAAATATAATCATTCAAAAAAAATGATCTATGGATTCATAATGCTGTCATTGTATCAGTATTTTTTCAGCTAGAAAATGTGCCCATACCCCATTCTGCATTAGTCTTCAATCATTTTATTGCACAGTTAATATTTAAAACCAAGTTACTTTCATGTATTTCAATGATTTTTTTTCTGCAGCAGGCTGCTTGAAATTCATAGGTTTCTAGATCAAACCTGGAAATTAATGCAAATAACATCTACAAGGACACTAATTTTATGTCACTGTGACATGAGAAAAATATGTTTAATTACAGTAAATTCTAAAAATTATTTCTTTTGTTCTCTTCCTTACCACTTCAGCTCTCACCCAGTATCAAACTGAATATTTGCACTGTGGGATTAATGTACCCTACTGTCACAAGGGTCCTTTTTAAGAAACAATGTGAAAATGTTAGGATTTCTAAGATACACATATTTCTTACATGTTTAGAGCATCTTTTTCTTTCTGACTTTACCCCTGTTTTCCTCCCAAGAAATATCAAAGACACACTGAATTAATCATGGCCTTGACTTACTCTTTGATTTTAAGCCATCCAAGTATATGGCAAAAAGTGTACTGACATGGAATGACGTTCATGCCTTAGCAGAATGTCAGCACATGGCTTTTATAAAGCACAAGAAAGAGCAATTGCTACTTAAGAATAAATTTTCTTCATTTAGTAACAATGAAAGCACTAAACCTTGGAGACTGACTATTTATTTTAATAAACATTCCTGACAAGGGCTTATGTGAATCAATGTTCAGACCACATTACCACTGCTGTGATCCTGCCATTCTCATTTTACATTAAGATCTGCCGTTGTTTTGTCATTATTTCAGATCTCAGAGCCTCTGTTTTTCCTTAGGAAATGCGCTATTGCAATCTGTTTTCAATTTGCAAAGATGAGTTTCCAAGAAACAAGCACTCTATTGAATAACTGCCACATAAGTTGTATTAATATATTTCAGCTAAGCTTATTTATTTCATCCTTACACACTTAGTGACTCTGAACAATTTTCTCTGCCCATATGTTGTTAAAGCACATGAGCTCTCCATCCCGATGTGTAAGAATTCAAGCAGAGCAGGCTGGAAAATGAAATGACAGAGCAAGGATACGTTCCTCACACTGAGGACTAAGAAGGAAATAAAAAAACAGAGGAAGCAGGGACAGGTGATCTGGGAATAGTACAGGGAAATGGCTCAGATGTGTAAGAATGGGATCAGGAAAACTGAGACAGAGATAGAATCGGATTTGGCAAGCAATGTGAAGAATAACAAGGATGGATTCTGTAATACAAAGATCAGAAAAGCCAAATAGAGTGGGAAGAGATAAAGAAGAAAGGAGAACTGGTGACAATGGATATGGAGAAGTCTGAAGACTCTTTACATCACTCTTCATTGGCAGTCAGGTTTTCCACATCTCTTTAGTTCCTGAACCTCTCTGTGGGGCTTGGGGAGTGAAGTCCCTTCCACTGTATGTGAAAAGCAGGTTCAGGAACACTTGATGAAACTGAATAGCTCCAAGGCTATGGGGCCTGATGAGATGCATCCCAGGGTCCTGATGCAACTGGCTGATGCTGTCACCAAGCCACTCTCCATCACATTTGAAACATCACAGTGGTCAGGCAAAGTCCACAGTCACAGCAAAAAAGGAAACAACAGTCCTATTTTTGAAAAGGGGAGAATAGAAGACCCAGGGAAATACAGGCCCATGAACCTGTCCATGGGGAGATCATGGACTAGATCCTCATGGAAGCAATACTAAGGCACATACAAGACAAGGAGGTAATTCAAGACAGCCAACATGGTTTCACTAAGGGCAAATTGTGCCTGACTAACCTGGTGGCCATTTATAATGGAGTAACTGCAATGGTCGACAAGAGAAGACTGATTGATGCCATCTACCCTGACTTCTGTAAGGCCTTTGACATGGTCACACACAACATCCTTATTTTCTCTCTCCTTATTGGAGAGACAGGTATTCGAAGGGTTGACTATTTGGTGAATAAGGAATTGGCTGAATGGACACAGCCAAGGAGTTTGGTCATTGGCTCTATGTCCAGATGAAGTCCAATGGTGAGTGATGTCCCTCAGGGTTCTGCTCTAGTACCAGTGCTCTTTAATATCTTTATCAATGACACTGTGAGACAGAGCACTCTCACTAAGTTTGCAGATGACACCAAGCTGTGTGGTGCAGCTGACACAACAGAAATATGAAATGCCATCCACAGGGACCTGGACAAGCTTGAGAAGCAGGCTCATGAGAATCTCATGAAGGTGAACCAGGTCTGAGAGAAAGGTCCTGCACATGGGTTTGGGCAATCCCAAACATAAGCACAGACTGGAAGAACTCATTGAGAGAAGCCCTGCAGAAAAGGGCTTTGGGGTTCTTGTGGATAAAAAGCTTATCATGAGCCAATAGTGTGTACTTGCAGCCCAGAAGGCCAGCCACATCCTGGGCTGCATCAAAAGCAGCATGGCCTGCAGGTCAAGAGAAGTGATTCTCCCCCTCTACTCTGCTCTTGTGAGACCCCAACTGAAGTAATGTGTCCAACTCTGGAGTCCTGAGCAAAAGAAAGATGTGAACATTTGGAGAGGGTCCAGAGGAGGACACTAAAGTGGATCAGAGGGCTTGAACACCTCCCCTATGAAGACAGGCGGAGAGAATTGGGGTTGTTGAGCCTGAAGAAGAGAAGGTTTTGGGGACACACTATTGTGACCTTCCAGTACATCCAGGGGGCATAAAAAAGGGGGAGCTAGCAATAAATCAAAGGGTATGGTTTTAAACTAAAAGAAAGGAGATTTGTATTAGATGTTATGAAGAAATTCTTTACTGTGAGGGTAAATGAGGCATTGGAAGAGGCTGCCCAGAGAAGTTATGGATGCCCCACCCCTGGAAGTGTTCAAGGCCAGGTTAGGTGGTGCCCTGAGAAACCTGATCTAGCCAGTGACATCTCTACCCATGTTAAGGTGGGGGTTGGAACTAGATGAACTTAAGGGTCTCTTTCAGCAAAAGTCATTATATGATTCTACTTGGAGGTATCCCTGCCCATGGCAGAGGGGGTTGGAACTAGATGATCTTTAAGGTCTTTTCCAACCTTCAACATTCTATGATTCTACATTAGTAAGATCAAACTGGATAAAGAACTAGTTCCTCAAAAGAATGGAAGATGAGTGCCTACTGAGGACAAAAAGTTATAAAACAAAATGTTAATGAGGCAAGAAATTTTCTTCTGTCTTTTTTTAGCTCTCCTACCTCTCCAGAGCTTTCCTGATTCTCGGTCTGTGGCAGTGTGGTATCACTCCCCCAGCTGTTTTCACTGACTGTGTTATAGGTTATATTTTTCTACGCATAGTAATTTGAAGTTGTGGAGTAACATTATTGATTAATAATTACTCTTTTTAGAAATTATTATCTAATAATTTTGTAATTGATTGATCACAACATAAGTTCTGCTATAAAGTGGAAAGAAAATAGCTGTGCTTTGAAAAAGCTCCCTGATTACATCCGTATAAAACAAGACTTTGCTTGCATAAACTTTCTTGCTTATTATCTTTCACAGCACATGCACAAACATTCTTGCTCTGCATGATTCAGTATCTCTGAATTTTAGTAGTCCCTTTAGGTAGAATCATACTAGAGAAAATTATTTAAGAAGCAAAATAAAAGTCATTGAATGGTGATAGAACTCGAGGAATTACAGCTGACACCTCTATTGAAGGATTGTCTAAGAAACACACAATATATCAAGACTGTATGCATTCAATCAAGAAGGCATTCTTCATGGGAAGTCTAAAAAACACCTCCTCAAAATTAAAACAGTACCTTTATGCATTGCTTTTGAAAAACACTGACAAAGCAAAAATAACAATTTACCTAGAATTTACATTTACGGTTTCTAGAAGATTTTACTCTGCAAGTAAATATTATCAAACAATCAAATGAATTCCTTAAAGACTATCAAAGATTATAATTAATTGCATGAAATAATTAAAAGTAGATTCTTATCTTCTCTGGAAATGGAGCAGGCAAACAATAAGGTTATACATTTAATCTTTAGTCTGACAGAAACCAATATGAAAAGGCTCTGTGTGACTTTTACTTCTCAGTTTATTCCCTGTTATTATTCAGTAATTATTTTCACCTTTTTTTTTTTTTTAAATAAACACTTTCTATAAGTATGCATTACTTAGGACTAGTGAAAGGGCTAAATATAGTAGCAGTCATGTTGCCTGGTTGCACGTTGCAGAAGTGTGACATTTGGTATCCAAACTGTGATAATACGGAAATAGGAGAGAATGATTAAAAAAGATTAGGCACTGCAGCCTAAATAGGACACCATACATAACATACCTGCGTACATTACAGATGCACTTCATATAGTAAGTGTAAATCCTTTTCCCTTGCTCTTCTGCCAGTTAGGAGTTTACAAAATAATCTGTGGTTGAGTTGTTACAAAGTAAATACAAACAAAATAAATACCAAGTTGAAAATTTAAAAGTAGGATGCCTTTACATGCGCACAAATGGGTTTTTTTTGATTGCTGGTCAAAACTTATGGTAGTTATTAAGCATGGACAGACTGCTGAGGTGTCCTAGTTTTTAGGACCAAATTATAAGTTGTTCTATTTTGAGTAACAATACACAACAAACAGCTTTAGTATGTTGTCACATAGGTTCTGCTATATAACAAAACCAGAAAAAGCAGCAATAAGAAAAATCCCAGTATAAAATATTAATAATGAAATCCTAGCTCTACAGAATATATTTTCCAATACAGAGGTATAGCACCTTCATGTGCCTTGGTTTTTCTAGTATGAAAGTTGAAAGAAAAAAGGAATCTGCTAAATGCAGGCAAAGTGAACTTCACGCCCCACCGTAGTTTTCTGCCCAGCACCCTTCAGATCCATTCTAACGGCCTATGAAGCATTTAGATCCCACTTCAGCTATAGTTTGAATAATACATTCTGTCAAGTTATACAATTTTCAGAACAAATCAGACATCACATATTTGGTAGCAGTATTTTCTACTGTAAGTTAAAGTGGTCTACAAACTCACCGTTACATACACAAATCTTATGAAAAATGCATATAACAATTTTTCAGTCTGAGATTACATAGCAGTAATGTAAAAGGTGAAATTACAATTGTTAATAATTAAAAAGGGATGATTACAGTCTACCATAAGAGTATACCCTGCATTGCAGGTTCTTAGGCCTATTAACATTTTGGGTTAATAGTTCATTGCACTTCAGAGAACTGCCAGACTTGCACTTTTTATAGTAAATTGTATTTTATGGAAGAGGATATTTAAAGAAAGACATGGTAGTCTTTTTTTTCCTCTGAAGTCCAGCTATTCTTCTATTGTAACTGAACTTTCTCTTGCTAAACAGGAAATGTAGGTTTCCCCTGAAAATCTGTTTTCTGTCATAAAAAGGCAACCCTGAATTCTGTTATGTAACAGGCTGAAGCTATGGCAAATGCTCTGGTCTTCTGCAAACCCATTTCTCCTGTCCCTATAATCCAGATGAGGTGACTTCCTCCTCACTTCTAGGCCTGGCTACAGGATAAATTGCATAAGTGAAATAATCCTCTCTTAGGGGAAGAATCATCCCTACTGGGACGAAGCAAAAAGTGAGTAGAAAAAGTTGTTTGCTGCTAGACAAAAGCAATTCAAGGAGAATATCCTGCGAACAGAAATGGCTGGGGTGACTGGTAGCACTTGGTCCATACTCCTTAGCTCCTGAAAATGCAGGAAGATGGAAAGGAGAACAAATGCATAATAGGTAAATAGGTAATTTCAGGCCAAGGGAAAAGTACATAAGTAAAATGGCTACCAAACACTTTCCTGTTCTCAAAAGTAAAAAAATACCCTGGGGAGACACCTCATTGAAGAGAACTCCCTTGTTTAAACCACATGGAGGAGAAAGAAGACATTTGAAGAGTACTTTCAAGATGTTGGCATTAAATGTGGAGTACCCCTACATTTTAATTTAAAAAGTAATTAATTTATAGGAAAAATAACATTATATGCATTGAAGAAAAATACCTATTTATAGACATGGTTATTGTATTTCCATCACTACCATCTCTGGGTAGCTGTACATTACTTAAATTGCAAAATAAATAACAGTGTGCTATGGTAAGCAATAACATTTATCAATTACATTGCTGATTTTTCTATCCCAATTTAACTCTCATTCATGCTTAGGTAAATAGATGATCCTTAGCTATCCAAAGGATAATAATTTCCAGGCTAATACCCTTCACCTTCTCTGCCAGCCTTTACATTATATCCCCAAGGAGAAGGTCAGCTATCAAAGTTGAAAACCAAAATCACAACACTACCGTTGACACAATCTATTTGTGGGCTAAGTGATGATGACAGGTTTGAATTAACGGTGCTCAGCAATAGATTTATTTCCCAGAGAATGCCACTCACTGTAGAGAAAGCTTTCTTTGGCTTTATCCAGTCAGTAAAAGACTACCTCAATCATGAGCCCACGGTAACAGCACAGGACACAAGCATGCTAACGGGAATCAGCAACAGCAGAAACACTGTATTAACTGGGTCCTGTGAAACACCTGGATTTAACAACATCTGTGAAAACAATTAAAGGCTATCAGTATTCCCCTAATTTTCCCATTTCCCAGAAGTGTTTCAAACACTGCAGACTCCAATCTTATTTGATACCAAAGAGATACTGATTACTCAACCACTTGCTTTATACTCCACAAAAAAGCTGCCTTCCTGAGACACTTACTGGACCTCTAAAATTGCCATAAACAGTACCTGTCCTATCGGAGATCCATGCACTTTCAGGACCCTCACATCACTCCTCACACTGGAGGACATGGAGGAAACCAGATGCTTAACATGTATCAGTGTATCAGGTACTGTCATGATGATCAGAACAGAAAAATAAAATTACTTTGTATAATTTCATACCAGTGTGTTGGAAGACATTACTAATGTACCTTGGCCACAACTTTCACTAATCTACAAGGACAAATTTGTCTTTATTTTGTACAGTGCAAGTTCCATCACGGCAACACCAAACTAAAAAGATTATCTGAATCAGATTTTTTAGTTGTGTTACTGCTGAGTTGTTATAATTAACCAATTTAAAAGGTTCTGCACCAAAATAATACCTTATTTTCCTAGCTGTAAAGAGATAAGATTTTTTTATGATTAAAAAAGAAATATATATCAATATAGCTGCAGAGATTCAGGGATCTAAATACATGCATATGAAAGTCCTAGCTTTCATAGATTCTGGGTGAGTCAGGAGGATTACTAAAAACTGCAGGGTAAACTGTTGAAGAGATTAAGAGAATTCATATAAGTTTAATCAGGATTTGCCAGAGTAATGTTTGAAATATAAATAATTCAAGTTTGAAAAATATGCCAAAAATTTGCATTCTGTTTTCCTGTAAGAAAACAACATAGCATTTGTGCCTCATACAACCCTTGTGTTAGTACTGCTCTAGCTATGAATAAGACCGTAAGATGATATGCATTTAGAAGGATAACTAACACTAGCAATATTTCAAAGTCAGAATGTTTTTCCTCCTTTTTCACATAGGTCTACCTGCTCAGTAGAAGGCATTTCATTTTGTAAAGTCAAAAAAAGAATACCGTATCGTATCTCTGTAAAAAGCAAAGCTTTAAATTTATCCAAGATTTGCACACAGAAAATAAATAGGTTTTCATGTCTAAAACATACATAAAATGAACAGTCTGACAGACTGTGTAGCAGTACAAATTATCAGTGACTATAACAATAGAAATTATTCCACCAATCCATTTCAATCATTCTCACCAAGAATGTTCTCTGATGAAATATCAAAATTGTTATGAAGAGCCTCAACATAATGTTAGTTTGCATATAATTAGTAAATAAAATGGAACTGCAATGGAGACAGAACAGGAAAGCAGTCGTCTACTGATTCAATAAACTGCATTTGTCATTCTCAATTTGTTTTACCATTTGGATTTTAATTACCAATCAAGTACCTAATCTAAGCTGAAACCAGATAACTTGATTAATGCCAGATATGTGTTTCCAGAAAGTAATCAGTCTGGAAGGGCACACAGGAAAAGGCTGATGCAACTGTGCAGACAGAGGTCTGGTGGGAACATACTGCCACCCCAGTGCCAGCTGCAGGGCTGTTCCCTGCTTTTGGGGCAGTACCCTTTGGCAGCAGGGAGCATCCCTGTGGGAGGTGCCCCCAGGTGGAGGAAGTCCTCTACTTAGTGATAGAGCTTCAGAAGGAGAATAGGTTGCTCCCTAAGGCTTTGTATTGGGACTGGTCCAGTTTAATATCTTTACTGATGATGTGGATGAGGTGGTTGAGCTCACCCTCATTCGGTTTAGAGATTACACCAAACTGGGCACAAGTGTTAATCAATTTGCTGGAGGGAAGGAAGGCTCTGCAGACAGATCTGGCAAGGCTATGTGAGGTTCAACAAGGCCAAGTGCCAGATACTACATGTGGGTCCCAAAAATCCCATGCAACGCTATAGGCTTGGGGAAGAGTAGCTGGAAGGTTGCCAAAGGAAAAAGGACCTGAGAGCCTGGCTGGTTGACAGCCATCTGAACATGAGCCAGCAGTGCCCAGGTGGCCAAGAATCCTGGCTTGTAACAAACAGTGTGAGCCAGCAGAACTTGTGAGGGGATCATCGCCCTGTGCTCAGCACTTGTGAGACCACACCTTAAAGACACGGAGAATGTGAGAATGTCCAGAAAAAGGAAACAAAGCTGGTGAATGGTCTGCAACACAAGTCTTATGAAGAAGTTGCAGATATTTAGCCTGGAGAAAAGGAGGCTGAGGGGAGACCTTATTGATCTTTACAATTACAAAGGGGGCTGTAGTAAGGTGAGACCAGAAGAGTCTAGATACAGCACTTAGTGCCATGATGGTGTTAGGTCAAAGGTTAGACTTGATGATCTCAGAGGTCTTTTCCAACCTAGTTGATTCTGTGATTGTAAGAGTTGGTCTCTTCTCCCAAGTAACAAGTGACACAACAAGAGAAAATGGCCTTGAATCATGCCAGAGGAGATTTAGATTGGATAATAGGAAAAATTTCTTCATGGAAAGGGTTGTCAAGCACTGGAATATGCACCATGAACCATGGAAGTGGTTGAGTCCCCAGTCCTGGAAGTATTTAGAAGATGTATAGATGTGGCCCTTAGGGACACGGTTTAGTGGTGTTGAACTTGACAGTGTTGGGTTAATAGTTAGACTCAATGATCTTTTGAAAACTTAATGGTTCTATGGGTCTATGATCAATTTCTTGAAATATAAGGAGACCTGTGAGAAAGTAAATGTAATCAGAATAAAATAGCTGTACAGAGCTGTACATATAATGACAGATGTTTAATATATGAAACACTTAATTTAGAATTTAAGAGCTAAAAATGATTGCTATGATTTTTTTCTTATTCTCTGACAGCTAACCAATTACTCAGAAAAGAGGCAGTACAAGCATGCAATCTTACCATAGTATCATGTGCAGTAAAGATAAGTAATGGAAAATAAAAAACTCACCATGTTGTTGAAGGCTACAACAGTCACAAAGCGCAGGATAAATAAATTCATGTAGTAGAAGAGTATCAGGATGCAGGAATTACTTTCTGTTTTCTCAACAAGAGATCAATTCTTTACCCCAAGAGTTTCAAGGTATGAAATTGCCTAAACCTAAAACAGACAGTCTCTCAAATTAGGTAATTTCTAAAACTATGTATGCCCTGTTATATCTGTTTCTATCATACTTTCCCCATAGCATGGGCTTCTTTGCTTATTGTTGCTCATGATGCTGAAAGAAACCTGACCCGTGTCAGCAAGTATCAGTGTCAAAGCCAGATCAGAAATCTTGATGCAGAACAAAGTTCATTCTTGTTACAAATTTCCACTAAGAATGAATCTGCAGTGGTCCAACTGCATCTGCATGGAGGTACTGGTTTCAGAATCACAGCCCACTTACTTTCTTATTTTCTGTGAGTTAAAATAACTGTATTGCCTATGAAGTTGCTTAGATGTATCCCTCTTATATGGAATTGCTCCTGATCTTACATCTAAGAAGCTCTGAGTTCAAGTCACATTTCAGCCCAGCACTGTTCTGTCTTTCTTGATGTCATACTGACTGCCTTCAGTCCTGTCTAGTATTATTTTGCTTTTGGACAGATTCTACATTGTATATTGAAGAAAATATGTTTTGACCTAATCAGTCCATTTTGTACCTCCTGGAACAGCTAAGTTGCCTCATCTCCTTGAGCACACTTTCTGAGTTACATTTTCAAATTGAATAGAAGGAAAGAAAAAACCCATAAATTTATTTGTTATTTTTACAAAATGCTGGGGGGAACTAGTTATACATATATACATAAAAATGCATATATAATTTAATGTAAGGAAATGTGATATAAAAATTGCATGACATTCTATGCAAGCATTTTTCAAACTCATTTGGCTAAATCAAGAAGTGAACTTATTTTATCGTAAAGCAGCATACCCCAATTTTTACTGTGTTAAAACCCTAATTTTAACAAGGTCTACCTATCAGGAAGCAGGGCACCCTCCAGAGCAGAGGGAATTTCCATGCAGTGCTCTGAAGCTAAAATCACAAGTCTTACAGGAAAGCATGACACTTCTCTGAGGTACGGGAGCAAATTAGAGCATATAATTCAAATTGCTACATTATAAAGCTATTGATGTTAACAGGGACATATATTACTTTTTAGATGACTTAAATTGCATTATTACTTGCTCATATAGAAACAAAAATCCCAAACTGCTAACACTGCACTTTCATTTTGTCAGTCACTAAAATAAAACAATCCAATTTTTGCATATTGGGCACCTTCACCTCAAGTACCTGGCTGGAATGTCTTGATCTTCAAAATGTAATGTATTTTAAAATTGGCTTACTTAATTCTTCTTCCCTTATTGAGTATCACAATAGATGCTTTTTAGTTTGAACTTTGGTAAGCTGCACAAAGAAGACACACAGATGTTAGCATCAGTAATTTGTCTAAAATACACATTGCTTTATCCCCTTGTTGGAGTTGACTGATCACATGGAAGATCTAAATGATAAGGATGAGAAATACAGCAATCTCATCTGTATAACTTGTATTCTGGTAATGATAAGTATTTTATAAAGATGACGAATAGGTTTTATATATTTATACAGCCCAAGAAATCCCATATTATAACCCTGTTGTCAGACTGATGTCTTGGATACACAGATTTCTAATATATCTATGATACATCAACCATTACATAAACATTTATCTTTGTATTTTATATTGAACTCAATTCACTTTTATACAAACATAACCATTTTTACCCTGACTTTTCTTATACAACAAAAAGTTTTAAAAAAATGTTAGGAAGGAGACATAAGTTATAATTCCAGTAAGTGTTAATAAGCACAAGCAGACTACTAATTTTTCTACATCAATTGTTTCCATATTTAAATCCATATCAACTAGAATTTGTATTTCTAGAACCTTGTGAAACTCAGCTTTGTGAGTAAACAAAACTTAAGATAGAATCGAGCTTTGATTCAAGCAATACAGTGATCTACCTCACTCATAAGTGAGCTTTACTTTGCTCTCCATGACCATCCTATTTCAGTTGGTCTCTCTTAAAAGTAATGCTAGGAAATTGGCTTGCAAGCAGTACTTGTAAACAGATGCAGTTTACAGGACAGATGTATTTTAGCCATGCAGACCCCTCAGTCAGGCAAGTGCAAAAATGAAAGAAAAGAAATCATTTTTACAGTCAGGGCTGCAGTGTCCAGTGACAGCAAAATTACTGCTTGTGTGGGTGAGTGACTGGGTGTTTAACATGTTGATATAGCCCCTACTTCAACGTAACTCTCTCAAAAGTAAAACTGAGGCAGCCAGACATACTCATTTAAGATCAAAGTTTTCCTGGTGAGAAACAATGGTCTGAAGTGAATTCTTTATTTAGACAATATTATAGAAAACTGAGAAATGCTTAGTTAATATGTCTAACTAGTCATATTTCAGCACCTCCTCTGGTCAACACACATAGATCATAGAGCAGGTCCTGAAACACGACTGACCATTTCTGCTTTGGCAATGCAACCAGATGCAGAGAGCCTAACAGACACAAAGCTGTTTCTTAGGTGTCATCTCCATGCCATCTCTGCACACAGGCCTAGTCCTTCAGTCTTTCCCCTACCAGAAGCAGAATGGAGGTGAAATAACATCCTGCTGTTAACATGAGTGAATCACAGTCATCTCTAAACAGATGGAGTGTAAGTACTGCAACAGCAATCTCAAGTAGCTCCTATTAGACAGAACACTTTAGCTATTCTCACATACAAATAACAAACACACTGACTGTGAAAAAAAGAGGCCACTGGGACAATACAGTCTAACCCACTGTGTAACATTACAGAAACCATCTCATACTACTTCACAGTGCCTCCCATCATGTCCCGCTTGTGAATCAGAAGCAACACACTGCTTTTAGCTCCACTGCATTTCTGGAGGAACCCAGGAGATCTTTGAGAACTTAATGAGTATATTTCAAGGATGTTTGAGCATCTAATTCGCTAAATTGCTTCAGAAATCCTAGACTTAATTCCAAATGAAATCTTTTAAGTTACAAGAATCCACAACACTGCTTGGTGAATTGTTCCAATGTGTATTTACTTCTGTTAAAAAAATATGCACTTTGCTTCCATGTCTAAGTTTAACTTCCATGTACTGGATCTTTTCTGTCATACTCACGAGTCTCAGAAGATCAATATTTTGCTGCCTTCCACAGGGGGAAGTGTTTTGCAACTCCATACCCTCCCCCAATACTGATTCAAACCAGAAATAATTTTTAATCCCATTTGAACCAATCTTGAGGCTTCTCCCAAAGTCTCCCATTTTCAACAACTTTTTCAACCATGAGTACCTAATGAAATATAAGTCCTGGAGTGGCCGTATTTGGAACAGAAAGGTGACCTTCTTATACTTGTAAGCCTGAGCAGTGAGTTAACCTACCACCTGCAGAATCCTGTTATAGCTGGTAATGTACTAGGCCCTCAAAAACCTTATCAGAATTTTGATTTACGGAATCATAACCCCATTTTATACTCCTTTATTCTTACACTGCCTAATTCTTAACCATAATATTTGTTTATATTTATATCAATACAGGACAAACAGAATGATACATTACATACAAATTTGTCCAAAACTTTAGCAACTCACACTCCTCAGTATTTATCACTTCACTCATTTCTAAACTTTCAAGACTTTTGATGATTTTATGTTTTCTTTCACTCCTTGAAATTGTCCTGATTTCCAGGAGTTGCAAGATTGGAATTTTAGTTGTTTGAAGAACTTCCTAAACAGTTCATAAATTCTAGGTGCAAATTAATTCATTGTGTTGATTTTGCAACACTGAAATATTTATTCTCATTTTTAAAATAAAAAGACTATGATGAAATTTCTAGCCTACTAAAATTTCAGCAGTGTCATAAGATAAATTCATGCTTTAAGAGCAAAGACAATTCAGAAACCTTCAATAATATGACTGTACATTTTGTTCTTGATGAATGATATTTTGCTAAACCGGTTTCCTTGTTTTTTTTTTTCCTTCGGTCTGGAGAAAATAGTCACTGCACCCAAACACGACTGTGGTCTCTCTTGAGCATACAAGTCCTGAATACTAGAATTCTTTGCCATATCCCTATTGTGATCCACTACTACACTGCCCCTTTCACAAATCATTAGATGGTTTTTTAAACTGTATCTGCAGCCTGCAGACTGAGCTAAAAGAGCTGGCAACAAAACAAAAGGTAAGTAGAAACTATACAATAGAAATAAAACAGATTGCAGCAACAAACAATAACCATATGGCAGAGTTTCATATAAAATAAAGCTTTCAGAAGACCATAATTTTGTATTACCCAATGAGTTGGAAGATGTTACTAACATACCTTGGCCAGATTTTCACTATCCAGTAAGGACTAATTTATCTTTATATTTTGCACAGTGCCAATTCCATCCCCACAACACTGAACTCAGAGGATTATCTGAATCATGTTTTTTAACTATGCTACTGCTGTAGTTGTTATAATAGCATAAAAATATAAAGGAAGACCATATAAGGACAGATGTGCTTCCTATACTCTTGCTGGTGTGAGGATAAATGTGCAGTCGCTGATTCCATGAAGCCATCAGGCGACGGTGAGATATTTATCATTGAGCCTATGTCTGCTTATGATGTGCAGTGCAAACCAAAAAAAGGCATCTCTCCCCGCATCAGCACCCTAAACGCAGTACCAGTTCCATAGATAGGTGAATTATTTCAGTGATACGATTTTATACCACGGGACTAAATTGGATTTCCTGCTGTGCTCAACTTGAAATTTTTTACTGGCACAGAATTATGGGAATACTAGAAATACTCCATTTCCCAGAGTTAATAGTGTTATTACTTTCTGACTCACCATGCAAGCTTCTTACAGGCATCTACTTCTAGTAGTATGCTCTAACAAAAATAGGCATGCTGAGTGAATTCAGAGGCTCATTGAGCCACTTTCATGAGCCACAGTGAAAATATATGACTATAAAGAAAAGTATATAAAGGCATACAAAGGTTGAATAAAAAGGTTGAATAATTCTAGTATTTCCTGAGCTAGGGATGACCTCTTCTGAGGGACCTTACACGAATGTTACTAATCTCTAATATTATGTCCCTTGTCTCAGGGATGTCACTCAACAGTCATGTATTCACATGCAGGTCTATTTTAGCTGTGACTTCCACTGTTGGAAAAGAAAGTCACAAGGACAGGTATTTTCAAAATAAAGGATCATTTAGCATTCCATAGGATTAATAGGAAAAACAAGTTTAGTAAACAAAAAAGGACTAGATGTTTAAGTACTTAGCCTCACTTTTTCTCCTATCTTCTAGAAACTCAACAAGGCAATGGGATGTGGAATGAAAATCAGGCAATGCTGCCTTGAAGTTACTTTATCTCTTTTTCCAAATCTGTTCATCTATCAACCTGTTTACTTTACTATTTAAATACTATGAAAAAAATAAATATTTAAAATAAAACCCCACTAATTTAAAAAATAAATAACAGTCTGTGTTTTGTACCTTGACATTTATACATATTTAACTTATGTAAGCAAACTCCTCACAACTGTTTATTACTCAAAGATAAGCCTCTGCAGTTCTAGTTGTTACTGATTGTTTCTTTATTTATAGTGGTAATGAAACTTTTGATCCAATATTTGACCCTGTATCTCAGCACTTCCCTATCTGAAGTTTTTGATCTTTTCTCCACCTACATAATACGTGCTGGAACTAGATGATCTTTAAGGTCCTTTCAAACTGTTATGAGTTAGCCGAGTAGGCCCAAGCCATTACGTGATTCTATGATTCTGTAACTGCTTTTTCTTATTTCTACACAGATGATTTGTCAGAGTTAGGAAATTATTGTCATCACTATAGCACTCAAATCTAAGAAATGTCCACAAGATTTCAGTATCCAGCTCATCCTAAAACATTATGGATATTCCCTGGACTTCCAAATTGCCCTGGATGAAAAAAACAAAACACTTGAAAGAGTTATCCTTATCTTTTAGTTTGTTATTTGGTTTTCCCATAACTAGAGAAGGAATTAGGAATATATGAAATGCGTGTATGTGTTTTCATTTGAAATGTCTTGTTTTATTTAATAGACAGGCAAATCACCTGTTTATCTCACAGTCAGTTTAGTTTCTTTTCTCTGATTCACAGGATTTGTATAACTGACCAGGGAATTCAAGCTGTAATAAAAAGTCTTGCCTAAATTTTTCTTTAAAATACTCCAAGCAAGTAATGATCAGTTTTTTCAATTAGTACTTGAAAACTGTTTTTTTCCTTTATATTTGATTGCAGTACCTTTGCCTCATCTAAGCTTTTGTGCCTTCTCAGTGTACTTTACCCGAGGCAACTTTTCTATTTTTTCTCATTACAGCTGTTACCTTCACACCAGGATTATTAGTAAAATACCTTCTCCTTTCCCCTGTACTGCATCAAAGATCATAACATATTTTAACTGGTATTTTTTTCTCTATGTCTCATGTCCTTTTACCCTAAGGAGCAACATTTTGAAGAGCCTGAGACTGCTGCATAATTAGATCATACAAAGCATCCACTATTTGGTCTCCAAATAAGACAAGAAGATCTTAAGGTTAAAATTACTTCCATACATTCTCACTCTTGAAAATGAGTTATATTTCTTTTGTTTGCTCTCATTAAAGTCCAATTTCTTCTGCATCCCTAACACATTTGATACAGATTCTCCTTATCTGACCTTCTCAAAGCCTAGTCATCTTCTTCTTGATGATAAACATATCTTGATTTAATGGCATACTTAAGTTTTGTCTGCACCTCCCTTGAACAAAATTCACAATAAAAGAGTAACATTATATTCACAGAATTACAGAATATTCTGAGTTGGAAGTGACTCACAAAGATCACCGAGTCCAATACTGACAACATATTCCTTACGAAAATAAATGGACCACACCCTGCTCTTTCTAAAAAATGTATGTCTGATCAAAATACCTTCTTCAACAGCATAGTATTTGCTTTTGTATTCCTTTGTTAAGAGATTTCTTATGCCCCTACCTTGCATCCTTTTGCCCTATGCAAAAAGTTCCCTTTACAGAAGGGCTATAAGCTGATAAGAAGTTTCACAGAAACTGCTGTTTATTCTGAGAGGGATCTATATCCTCAAGGGAGTATTTATTTTCTGTCATTTTGTCCATTCAGATTATTCTAAAATGAATATTTTTTCTTGTGTGTGTGCATTTCTAACAGTGTATTTACAATAAAAAATTGCTTCCTTCTGCATACTCCAATACAAAAATTCCATTATACCTCTTCTCCCAACACTCAGTGAAAAATGCCTCTATTCCAAGTAGTGATGCCTTTGCTTCTTTCGAGTATGCTGAGAGTTGATGTACTAGGAGTGTGTGTGTCTGTATATATATTCAAAAATCCTATCCAAAATACTAAATACCCTACCCAAATCTGAGTGGATAACTGACTAGGTAGACTTCATAAAACACCACAAGGATCAAATTTAATCATGTAACTATATCACAAGTTTACTTCTAAATCATAAAAGGAAAGCATCTACAATGAGGGCAAAAAATGGTACATGACATTGCTGGAAAGCATCTGTCATGATATGTCTGAACTGGCAACATGTGTTTTGTCATTTCCTAATTTTTGCAGAGGTGACTGCACAGCTGTAATAATGTTCTTCCTGTGTCATTCTTAGCTTCCTTGACTGTTCAAAAAGACACATGCCCAAATCCAGAGGCATAGGTACAACAGCCAAAGTTGAGCACAGCCATACGAAACGGAATACTGGGATTAATGGAAATGGTTGTTTTATGCAAACCACCAGGAAATGAGGGGATAGGCGGGTTTTTTGTGTATGAAAATACATAGTAATTGATACAAATATATGTAAGTGGTAAGCAAATGTATTACCGCGAAAAACAAATTCCTAAGTTAAAAATCCAACTTCTATTTGGGAAAAATCACACCACTGAAAACATTATGTTACCATTTCAATAAGGTTTTAGACTTTTACAGAAGGCCAAACTGAGGCAAAGGCAGCAGAACTGATGTAACTATTTTATGTCATCAGAAAATACACACAAGTTCCAAGTCCTATTCTGTGAAGAAAATGTACCACTTTTGCTAGTATATATGTACCTTAGAAATATATACTTAAAATATACAACTACATACATGTATACTACATACATAACATGCAGAATCATATTTACAATGTGTAATAAGTCATCATGGATATAGTCCTATGGCTATGACAATGTTGCAGCACACTGCTGTTTTCTCCTCTTACATGATGTTTACTTAAATGCAAAGCAATTGTTTCTGCTGGAAAATTAGATAGCATTCTAATCGTAAGAAATTGTATTTTTAAAGTGAGGTATCCATTGAAATTTTTTATGTAAATGGAAAACAATGAAAAATATAAATCTCGAGTGATACAAAGAGTATTCCTGAAAGGTAAAACATTTAATTTGGTATCTTAAACTCATGATCCACTCAGGGAAATTTACAAACTGGAGTACAATATCATACTTAACTAACCTAATATACTCATAACCCACTATATGATTAACATACTAATTTAAAATTACAATTTAATTCTCAGTAACTGAACCGTAAAGAGTCACTTTTAAAATCACATCAAATCATAAGCAGAATGAACACCCTTTAAAAAAGATATATAAATTAAAAAAAACTCTCCCCATTCCTAGTGCACGTATGCTAATTCTGCCATGTGATAATAAAGAAAGAGGATATGGAATCAATTTTAATTTGTCTTAGCATCATTAACTTTCGGAAATACGAATAGTTCATTACATGTAGACATTTCACTGCTATTCCAGCAGGTTCAAGAAACTAGAGGTCCCCTTATCTTATCTTCAGTATGTCTATCAGGTCACCTCTTAAAGTAAAGATGGAACCAAATGATATAAATAGAAAAAAAGCAAATAAAAATAACTGTGGAAAGTGTGGAAAAGGAAGTTCTTTCCTTAGCAGAGATTCTCCAGGCCATTTCAGTGCTGTTTCTGTACTTCATTTTTGGCTCTGATCTCTCCCTTTTGTTATACTCCTCTACATCAAATCATTCCTCTTATATTCCCTACACTCTCTCCACAGCTATGCTACATCTAGCCCTGTGGAGCTCTACTCAGCATTTAAGTTTATATGATACATTTTAATGTTCATGTCAGACTTGTGAAAATCATTTACCACAACATTCAAAGACACCTGGTATTAACACTGTCATTAGTTGGCAACTAGGTAAGTACAAAGATGGGTTATCATATATATAATTTCCTAGGCTACCTTCATTTCCTTTAAAGCAGCTCAGAATTCGCAATCATTTGGCTCCCTGCCTTTGCAGGAAGCAACCTGGAGAAAAATTAAGAGATGCAGAGACAGATCAAGGAGAATGATCAAAGAATAAGAAGAAAGGACTCACCTCCTTTAGTCAGTTTTCCATTTTAGTTTGTTTCAATAGTTAAAGAGGGAAGAGATTTTTCGTGCACTCTTTAATTCAGATGTCAGTTCCAGTATTTGATGCTTGACTGTTCTGAAACACAATCAAAGTGTAGCAGTTAAAGCTACTAGCCTGAAACAAGATAAAAATATTAACATGGCAAGTATCTATGTGTTCATTAAAAATCATAGCAATATTGAGAGGTTTTATATCAATGTTCCATAGCAAGATTTTACATGGTACCACACTCACCTTCTTGCAAGAAAAAAACATAAACAAGGAATATTTTGACTGTATAATGTTGCTGGACTGTATAATGATGCGAAACTAGTTACATGTGATTGCCTCAGTATATCTCTGCAAGCTTGTCTCTCCCCCATTATCACTCTTCTAGAACCTTTTCTCACACTCCATAAGAACCATGGAGTCCTGTTGCCTCTGTCTGGAGAGGCAGAGGGGAATGGTAAGAAAACCTGAACAACCACCCAGCTGTGTACACAGTGCTTCCCCACCAGCATTCAATGGGTAGTGGACAAAACTGAAATTGCATATTGAAATAAATGCATTTTTAAAATTACGTAAGTTGAAAATACTTATCTCCAAGCCATTTTCTCTCTCTTGTAAGGGAAATGATATCTATGTTTTTCCCTTTTGTTTCTCCAGTACTACTTTCTGAGACTAACCGAAATAAATGGCTTTCCTCTGTGTTCTATATTTGTACTCTGAGTCATCTCACTATTTCAAGTTTTGTTTCTCATCACCTTAAGGTCTAGCCTATTTTATTTGGTCTTTTTTTCATGTGAACAATTCATAAGTACAAGGCAGAAAAGCATGAACATTTTGTCTTGTAAATGCAGTTAACATCTCAAATCAAACTTTTACTTTAAAGCATATTAAAAGAGAAAAAAATGTATGGCTAAGGGTGCTTTGATACTAGCTTGAGACTACACTGAAGATTTAACACTACAACTTGTTTTGCATGTTCCTAAGCTATTTTAATCTCATTATGCTTAATCAAAGAAACACCTTTACACATCACAATTAACTATTGTGGATTAGATGTCAGAAAAAGCAAGTAAAAATTTTCAGAGCAAAATAACCTGCAAATATTACAAACTCATGGTTATAAAACTACAAGACACCAACCCAATCAGTCTGATGCCCCACTTCCCATAGGCTTGAAAACTTCCTTAAATGAATTCCTTTGGAAGGCGATGCACAACGTAGTAAAAAGCTTTGAATTGAACTTCTTCCAAGTGATCACAAAGAGAACAGGAACAGTCACTACACACAAGAGAAGGTTATTTCTGGGAATTCCATGACCCTTAAAGCAGCCAAACAGTTGAAGGCTGCAGCTTCCCCTTTGTTACTGTCTTTATACTCCGAGTCTCGTTTCCAAGGTCAACTAACTTGACACTGGCTCAGAGTTTCTGAAATTAATGTTAGGATAGAAACACATTCCACTAGCACTTCTTGTAGAGTTGGTTTGGAGGGCCTGATTACCCTCTGAAGTATGTAACTAGTGTATTTCTGGTTAATTCTAAAACTAAATTTCCAGTTCCTTCTGTACAGTTGGTCCTTCTTGGTTGGTTGTGCAGGTTTTTGTGTCAGAAAGGGGGGAAAAGTATGTTTAAAGCAGAAAAATGGGATGATAAAATTATGGGATTAAGAGAGAGGTACAGAACCAGAAACTGCTTTTGAATTACCTCAGACATGCATAAATTTCCTGTTGACAGGATCTCTTTTGAGAAAGGCTTTAATTTGACTACAATATTGACTAAATCATAACCATTTAAGATTTTCTGTGAGAGTGCAAAATTGATAGGATATATTTAATTGTAAAAAGTAAGGTGGATTGATTTTTTTCTTACAAGATCTCCTTAGGGAGCTTACAAATATAAATCTTCTAATGGATCAAATTGAGCAGGTCTTTATGCAGAGCCTTCAGTTGTTAGGACTTCTCTGAAGCCATTGAAACTCTCATGTTTGAAGATTTGCTTGAGAACCTTGCTGAAGCTGGGCTCAGGTGGCTTTCACTCAGCTGACAGCATTTGCTTGGGTAAGACAAATTTTAACTTAGATGTATTCATGATGACAGAGACACTGAAGCCAGGCAATGTAAAGATATCACCTGCATCACACAAGCTTTAAGCACAATGTAAGCCACTGCCTAAAGTGCAAAAAAGATAACATTTGAAAAGAATATATAAACATATATAAGAGTTTTCAGAGATGGCCACAGAGTAGTGTGCTTCGAGCTCTGTATTACACATGGTCCCATCCATGTCAACAGCCCAAACTAAATCAATATTGTTTTAATAGTCTTAAAATTTGTTTAATTCTTCATCCATTTTGCTTTTGGTCGTTCTTATTTGTGTATGCCTATCCATGCTAGCCTTCTTTGCCCACTTTCCCTGTACTTTATTTAATCCTGAGATACAACTAGAATAGGTTCACAGAAGAGGAAGATGGTGGAACATACAGATTGACTTCTGCATGAGAGACAAATGAATAGGCTTAAACTATATAAAAAAAGAGAAAATTAAATCATGGAAAATTATGAAAATACTATGACTGGCATGGAGAGGTTTAGTGAACTTTTTTTTTTCAGGTTTTTTGCTTCATTCTGCCCAATGCAAGATATAGGGGACACGAAATGAAGCTGGTTAATAAAAGAGTAATATTCATAAGAAGAAAGCAAACTGAACAAATTAACAAAGCGGTGGTGGCCCCTTCTGCAACGTGCAGTTGTGCTGTGGAACTCCTGCCACACGTAGGTCATGGACATCAAATCATACCTTCAAGAGAACTCTGGAAAAGTGTGGGAAAATTAAATCCCCTGAATTTAGACAACTCTACAAGTTCAGAAACAACCAGCTCAGAAAGAATCAAAGTTCAGGATATCTGGAAGCTAAGAGCACACGTTTGCCATGCTCTTACATTCCTTTTTATGATCCCTGATGCATGAAACAGAGAATGGGACAAAAATAATTTTGAGATTGACATTGCAGCCATTTTTATACTTTTTTAATGTGGATTTAGTTACGTTTTGTCAAAAAGAAACACAGAAAAGTGTGTAAAAGAACAGGGAAAAAAAGAATAACCTGGAACTAGTGCCTAGGGAGGCTGTGGCAACTCCACCCTGGGAGATACTGAACACTCAGTTGAACAAGACACTTAGCAACTTGATGACTGCCTATAATTCCTTTCTATGCAAATTATTCTGCAAATCTGTAATTCTAAGAAATAGACTCTAATTACATCTGCACAACTCCTGTGCAGAACACCAATTCACAGTGTGACCATTATCATTAAACTAAATTTCACTGCAAAAATGAAGTGCAGGTCTTCAAGAGCCTTATTAGATAGCAAACCATTTGATTTCTTTTCTACATGATGCTTCATTACATTCCTGGTGTACTTCTGGCATGCACAGTTTTTAATTAACAAATATATACTCTAAATGAAATGGGTCATATTTTTACTCGAAAATTTTTTCTTTCACTTTTTTACCCCACCACTTCTCACATATTTATTAAGTAATTCATAGTCAAAGTGCATGAGTATCCATTTTTCTGTACACAATATCAATATACTGATCTATTTTAACAACCTAAACCTATTCCATTACAAATGAGTACTTAGAGGGGCTTTACATATACTGCAACCTTCAATGAGGGTATGTACCTAGGGTGACAAATGGCAATTAACCTCTGATATTTGGAAGAGGCCTCTTTCAGAACATAATCTAGTGTATATTAAACCACTAGCATCAACAATCTTTTAAAGAAATAGGCAGGAATCTCATGTGTTTCCTACCCAAATGATAGCAAAATAATAATAATTACAGAAATTAGGTCTGTCTAGTAACTATAGGCAAATGAACTTCTAAAAATTTAATTACAACCATACTAGTGTAGTAATAATGGGAATACCATAAAGCTTAGCAACGAGCACAAACCTCAATCTTCTTCCTATAAAGCCAAGACTGCAATATTGCATACACTTACTGAACCTCATTTGTAAAATTAACAGTCTCCCTCAGACAATTAAAAATCATGCTGAGTACTCAGCCACAGTAAATTACAAATATAATTAAGTAAATAATAAGAAAGCCCAAGTCCCTACTTAAATATGCTGCCAATTCAGCTAATCCAATCACAACAAATATTAATGCAATACTTCAATGTCTACAGCTCAGCTCCTGATCTACAGTAATAATAACACATTAAGGTTTAGTCCATACTCAAAGAAAATCACTTATTTTCCCCAAGACAACAAGAGCACCCTGTTACCAATAATAAGTTGCTCATATCTTTCATCATACTGCTGGGGAAGGAGGGACAAGAAATTGAGCATTTTTAGCCTGATTATATTTGTCACCAATTACAGTGACACAGTCTTTTGACTATACTTCACTCTAAACTGAAGAAGCCAATCTGAAGCTGTTTAATGATAAAGGATTAAAATCAATGCCAATTAAAGGGCTCTGCAAAGTGTTATTTTTAATTACGCTACTTCAGGAAGTGACTAGACAACCACTATTGTCATTCCCTTGTTTCTGCATCCAAAGCAAAAACGATTTACACCGTGGAAAAACCTTCTGATTTCAGCAGCTAGCACACCAATGAGAAAAAGTTTAAAGTTCTGCATTAGTGATAAGTACTATGAAAGGAATGAAAGTGTCTAAAATTATGCTGACTGCACACCACTTGCCAACAATGTACACTAGTGCTGATATGCGCTGGTATGTGTTTACAAGCTCACAGAGAAATGATTAAATACAATTTAATTAATTCAAACTTAAATATGTATTTATATCACTATACAGCAGTGTGTGAATGGCAGACATTTTACTGTCTCACCACAGTTGTATTATTCTCAGCCCAACCTCATAAATATTAATTGCTTTTGAAACTGAGTTATAAGTCTACACATGAGATAAAGGAAGAATCGCAAGCACAGGCTTTCCCTCAACGTCAATCCACAGGAGAAATAAAATATTCTCCATGAAATGTTCCTGCATCAGCACCAGTGGGAAGTTTTGCAGTTTATTCTAGTTCGAGGTAAATGGTTTTAATTTGCTCTTCACTGCAACTGAAAGAATCAGTTATATAAAGCCTTAATATTTCCAAAACTGTCTTTTAATAATAAGAAGCTTCCACAGCTCTTCACCCAAGACTGCGCCACTGTGACATTTTTCATGCTGCGTGCATGAAGAATTTGGCTGTAAAGCAGACAGAAAACTATAAACAGAGGCAAATTAGAATAAAATAAAATAAAAAAAACATAAACCCCCAATCTTATGCATCCACCACCACCCTGAGAAGTCTATGTATTTAAAACAGAAATAGTTACAAAACACAAAAATAAAAACTGTGCTAAGGAGATGACAGAAAGCAAAAATTCTGACTGCAACCAGTGAAAGAGCAAAGCAAAGCCACAGGCAACACCTACGGCCACGCTCACTCCTTACAGCTGCTGCATTACTCCTGTCAATAATCCCTCACCCTGCCTTTCTGGTGTTTGGCTGACACAAGTACTTCCAGTGAGCTGACACTCTTGCCCCACACGGACTGTGGAGGAAGAGACAAGCAGCAAACCTGAACAGCATTGCAGCTGCCGTGCAACAAGAGATGTCTAGACCAAGCAAGTAGGCATCTGGCACGTGTGCACTATCATCCCAGTTTCAACTGTGTTAATCATGAGCAACAGAAGAAAACACATAAAAAAGCCTCATGAAATTTGTAGACTACATTAACAGGTCAGTCAGCCTGCCCCTTGCTCCTAAGTAAGGAAGGAAACGAGACATAAAAATTTTAGCCCAAAATTATTATATATAAAATAATTTCAGTGTGAAGTATCGTACAGAGATCCATCAATCCAATTCCTCTTACCATCTGATAGATACATATATAGAGAAATATTTGTTCACACCACAAATGTGATGGAAGTTTCTGCATAGTCAAGTGGAATGTTACAAACAAAAGCAACTACAATCTTTTCTTTCACATACTTTATACATCATATGGAATTTATGACTATAATATCTGTACATCATAGAAGTGCTTGTAACAAACATAGATTTGCACCTCGAATAACGTTGCCACAAATGTATAATAGGCCTTCATAAATTACACTGATCTCCATTTTTCTCACACAGCCTTTACACTGCATCAATTCACCCTCACTTCTGGGAACACATATAGCAGCGATTATGTCAGTAGCACTGCAAGAATTACTCTGCTTTTAAAACAGTCTAAGCTGCCATCTCTCTTTTCCTCAAAATAGCATGACAGGCAATAGAAGACACGCAACAAAACCCAAGGTTTATTGTTTTTCTGGGTACACCGTGAAAAGCAGACAATTTCAATGTGCATCTTCCAGAACCTGCATGCAAATTTTAAACATGTCCAGCTCATGCTTTTATTGCATCAAGTCCTACTCCTTCAATCGTCAAAATTCCCTTTGCTTTGAAATGCTGAAAAACTGCTTCCAGCATAAACAGAAATCATGAGGCATTTGAGCAGTTTTTGATACTGAACAAAAAAATGGCATTGAGCTGTTGCAGGGAAAAATTCTCAATTACACAGTTGGTTGAAAATGCACTGTGTAGTAAAGAACTCTACTTGTGCAGGACTGTCAGGAATCTGAAAACATGGGGATACTTTGACAATCTAGTCATAATTATTCCTAAAGGTTACATTGCTAGTAACACATATCAATGTGTGTAACGGACAATCTATCAAAATAGTTAAGAGTACATTTATTTCTCTTTACCATATCCTGGTGGAAAAAATGCCCTCTCTTGTTTCCTTCATGTAGACCATGTCCTTCCACACTTGCTTTGGAGCCATGACTAAATATCACTGTGTATGATGTATATCTATATTTATATCTCTATCTATAGATATAAAACCTCTGTATATGACAGAGGCTTTCCCTGCAAATTTTCATGGTTAAAACATCTGGCTAGGTAATGGTTTTCACATACAGTTGACAATTTTTTTTGTTCAGTCATCATCCGTTGTCTGTACTTAAACTCAGACCTTCAAATCAGCTGAACAGGACTCTGGATATTACACTGGATGTGGAAAAAAAAGCTGTCAATAGAAAAGTCATTATCTTTCCATCATGCTACACTGGGTAGTAAAATAAGGATATTTTACTCCTGCACGAATTCCCACCACATGGAACTGTCTTTGTTAGTCAAGGCACAGTAGGGAGTATATCCTGCACAAATAAGGATTCTTTTTGTTGGCTTGTTGGCAGAGAAATAGCCTTTTTTTTTTTAATCAGGATAAACCATGTATTTTTCCATCTTGTCAAGTTGACAACAAAAGACCTAAGCAAGTTCAAACTACCTTGTCAATAAGAGATGAATCACAAGTCTACAAAATAACCTTGTATGTCCCAGGCTTACATTATGGCAAGTATATGTAAGTATATGTGAGTTCCTTGTGCACACAGAAGCAAGTCAAAGATTGCAGTGTACAAAGTTTATCTTTACTCGCTGTAAATTATTTATTATTTTTTCTTAAAAAAAAGTAACAGCCAATACTGCGATGTTGACCCTAACAAAGATTTTTCTCTTTATTTTGTGCTAATAAGCAAATTATATCAAGACAATTTTATGGAATCATGAATGTGGTACATTATCCCAGGTGACTGCTGCTGGCCTATTGCAGCTCACACTGTTGATCTGAATGCAACCATAGGCTGAAGTAAAAAGCTTTTAAAAATTCCACACAGTATGATCAGGTTTATTATATCTAACTACACAGGCACTGGTTGTATTTTACTGTGACAAAATTGAAAAAAATCACCTAACCAGGAGAACTTTTTATATAGTTTTTTTAAATTATAGATTTCACAGTGTACCAGTATGCAAGAGGATTGTACAAGGACAAAGAAAGAACACAACTCCTGTAACTGAATGTTGTTTTTTGCTTAATTCCTTTATGAACTGCTTGATTAGTTAGTTCGTGTAATACTTAGGAAGTATAAAGCAGTAATAAGGGCTAATTAATCATTTATATAACAATCAATTACAGCTGAAAATTGTACAAATATAACAAAAAAAGTAACTGCATAATGGTGAAGAATGAAGCCTACATTGCTGAGGAATTTGCTTCATTAGGAAAAACAAAACAGTCATAAGCAGCAAACAGTAGGCTGTAGCTGCAGAAAGCTTGTTTCATGGGGAGTGACAGAAGCAAGAGATGAGGTGAATGAATGATACTAAAAGTGCTGCTCAACTGTTGTATTAAGAACATATGGTGGAAAAGAAGCAGAACTGCAAGGAAAAAATGACAGGTTCATTGAATTGCAAATGAGAAGTAATAATTTCAACATCTGCTGCGACAGAATACTTCTATGTGTTATTTTAAGTTCTGGTGGATGCTGCATTAGACCAATTAATGAATGGAATCATTTGATGCAACAGCATGTAGTGCAGTAAGTTTGGAAGTGGAAAGGTGCTCTTGCTAGCACTTTCTGATGACCTAATGAACCTGCTTTAACTGGAACAGCAGTTTCTGCTGTCAGAACAACTTAAAAGCTGAGTGATAAAGAGGAGACAGCATTTATCACTTCTTCCAAGTCCAAAATCATGCATAAATGGATGAAGCAAATGGAACAGAGTACCCAGTGACAGGAAAAAAGCAGGAAAAAGCATCTACTGGTTTGAAACACGCAGAAAGGACAGAGAGATCTGCTGCTCTAAGAATGAAGCTATTTTGAGGTCTATGACAACACCTGCAATGGATGAGAAAACAAAAGAGAGAGTCTTCACATAAATTATGCCAAAATTTTAACATTTGATAGGAAGGACAACGGATGGAAGCAAGCAAGCAAGCAAGCGAAAGCAAGCAAGAGAAGGCAGGAAGCAAAAGAAGGCAGGCGGGTGGGCGGGCAGGTA
>JAOXXN010000395.1:102358370-102371709 GCA_026770055.1 Myrmophylax atrothorax | reverse complement strand
GATGAACCTTAGGAGTAAAGGGTGGGGCCAGTTCTGCACACGCTGTGCCTCACCTAAAAAATCCATTGCGCAGGCTCGAAGGCTCGACCTTCACTGAGTCCCAGTATCATGGTATGTTAAGGTTGGCCAAGCCAAGAAAAAAAAAATTAACTTGTGTTTTACTAAGGCTGATTGCAACAATAACCAAACATTACTGACAACCCCACTATCCTCAGTTGTGCTCCAAGAGCAGATTTTATTTTTTATCTTGGAAGAATTTTCTTCTCAAGAATATTATCAGGAAGAATGTTCTGTTGCAATTTCCTCACTAGATCTGACCAGCAGCCAATGTACCTTAATATCACATCTGCAACAGACAGAAAAGCCAGGAAAGTCAAAGAAGATTCAAGTCACAGAACTGCTGCCATGTGCCTTGCAGTAGCAGGGCTGATCTACTTCCGTTCCCAAAGGTCCAGATAAAGTAATCCATGAGATTGAATTACTGACCTATAGCCAACCTACCATAGCTATGCAAGTTGTCATCATTCCTACCTCTTTGCTCACTATCAAAATTAAGTCCTCTTTTTCTATTCCCCCACTACTTTCTTCTATTTTAAGGGCAAAAACGATAGAGTTGACAAGATGCAACTTGTGATGGGCAAGAAGCTATAGAAAATCCTTCACTGTCTTGAGAGCCTAAATGTTAGAATACAGAAATGCAGGTGAATAAAGGATTTTGCATGTAACGTATTGGACTGGTTTTGAAACAAATTCGCTGATGAGTCATTCCATACAGGGAGATGAACTGACAATTTCATTCAAGTACTGAAGAGGAAGCTATTAAGACTGTAATCCAAAACTGAGGGAATGATATACAATAACAATGCAGAATGGTGTTTGTAGGGCTGTTGCTAATGTTGTAAGTTGCTCAGCAGTATGACAAGGAAGCGTATCCTCTTTGCAACAAACTAGACAGTTATGTCCTATGCACTTCTGGGATCTGTCTCTCTGACATAAAAAGAAAGTATCAGAATTTCTGTTGTGCACTTGTCCACCCTTGTCTTAGAACTCTGCTATGTTTAATTAATGCATACAAGCATACTGAGAAAGTTAAAACAGCTATCAGACAAACTAATCAGGCTATAAGATACAAGTCTACTGTAATACGACAGTCCTGGTTTTCTCAATTTCTTTAGTCTCAGGTTAGCAAGCTCTTCAGATGCAAGTGCCTGCATACCATCACCAGCAGAGGGTTCTGCAGTGAAGGATGATTAATGATTTTCCTACTTTTTCCCTTCCCGAATTGTTTGCATTTTCACAATTTGGAAAAAGAATTGCAGTTTCATCTGCCAATGACTCACTTTCTGTGAGTACCAGACACACACATGGGGACAGAAATTCTAATCACGCTGATCATAACACAAGTACTGACTCATTTTACCTTCCTTTAACTATCCAGAGAGCTGTACAGAAGTGGTTAGTGTGTCTATGTGTTTGTAAGATACATATATATTTTTGTCACATGAGGCAGGTATGGGCTGGGTTTGGTGGTGTAGGACTGGCTCGTGGTTTTTAAGGATTTTTTTTAATGATTGTGTTTCTTATAACAATTCTCCATAGCAGCACTGGCTTTGGGTTTATTTATGTATGTATATATATATAATGCCTAGAACAGTAAGACTTAGATCACTGATTGGACTTCCCACATACTGCAGGAACCTCTGCATTAAACAACAGCATCATAATAGTATTAGGAGTCTTTTCTGATGGCAATGACTTAATGAAACAAAGCCCCAATTCACAGTATAAGCATATGAAAAAAAAAGACAGCTAAAGCAGGGGAGAATGCTACTGAAGCAGGAAATGCTTTAACATCAGATGCAGCTGAACTCCTTCAACAGAGCTCACTTTGACTGCAAGATGAAGGGATGGATAAGGAATGGGATTGGGTCAGGACTGAATCAGATTGTTATGGATATTTGTCAGATATTTTAATTTAGTTTTATTTTGCTCAATCAAGGGATTGTCCTTGGTGGGTTAGATAGGTTTGCACATAGATAATGGTATATCTGTGTTTCTGATTAAAATAAATTTTACTCAAAAAGGTCAAGAAAAAATGTATCACTAGACCAAATTAATACTTCAGAGTCTATTTTGCAAAATATTTTTCCAGTATACAGAGAACAGTATTTAGACAATTCTAAGAAAGAGTATTCCCCTTTAACTTTTAGAGTTCTATGCAGCATAATAAATGGCCAACATGAACAGCAGAAGTCTTTGTCTCAGAGAAGGTGGCATGGAACTTTGTAATGTTAACTTTACTTGCAAAATAGACCATGGTTTTAAGGATAGAGGTAAAAACAATTTACCAACTCTTAGTCACCTGGGCACATAGCCTAGATGTCAAACCTTCAAAAATAAAAGCACAATCAAAGATACTATTCCAGCAGTAGCAACGTGGCAGGCAAGCTTTTCCACCTGCAGCTTCCCTTCAGCTGCTCAGGAGCCCCTTCCTGTCAGACTTGAGAACTCAACTTCACCTATAGCCACTTCCTAATCCTACCCCACCAAATGCAGTTTAGCTTGAACTCTTCTATTATTTCTTCATTATTGACTTTCTTCTTGTTCTTTTGTTTTTAAAATAGGCTTTTTTTGAGATAACAAAGCTGGAGAGCAGCCAGACTTCATAATCATATTTGAGTTGATTTTACTAAGCATCATCCAAACTACAAACTCCCAACAAATGACAAAGAAAAGCTGCTATATCAGAAAAAGGATTAACTACTTGCATGATAAAACAAGAAGCAATTACATATAACATGATCTCTCATCTAAGGTCTTCTTTTAGACACAGAATCTCTGAAATAAATACAGATTTTAATTCATTGTCCTTTACAGTCTTTTTGAGAGCTCTTTTGAAATACAACACTATTTTTTTTCCATATTATTGAACAGGTGCTACATTTTACAAAGGCTGAACAAACTTACAGTCCACCAAAGTAAAAATGAGTGATTTATCATTTATGAAGCGGATAATGCACAGTCCCTTAACAATTTTTTAACACTTTGATTCTCTTGCACTTTGGATTAAAACCTATGTGCTTAATTCAATTAAAATTATCTTTCCACAAACAAGTAAATAAAAGCTCTTCTATGCCTGTTTTTCATGTAATCAAACCCAGTGTTCCCATTAAAGCAAATTCAATATATATTAATGTTTTGAAAGTTACTTTTAATATAATTATATTAAAGGTGTAATTATGGATAGTAAAATTACAAATTCATATTGCACATACTGTTCATGTTGAAATAATATATCTGGAACAAGTCATGAAAGGATAAAGATATAACTATATAATGATTTCATAAATAGAACTTTTGGAGACATTTCATGATAATTACATTCCCTGCATGTTATACAATCAGTGAAGTTGCTTTTTTCTAACTATTTTGGGATGTTTATTTTCTCCTGAATTATCTCTCCAGTCAGGAGATGGCTGCTAATTACTAGTAAATTTTCCTCTAGATAAACAGAGTTGGTTTAACATCTTTTAAGAACTACTGTTGTTTTGTAGGTTCTGGTCCACATCTGAAGGTGTATGAAAAGTCAAGGAATTTCATAATAATCCCTCCAAAAGCTGCAAGAAATACAGTTTTTCCTATGTATAGTTGGATAAAATAAAAAGATGATGCAACCAGCAGTGAAAATGCAGCTGTTTGTGAACTCCTTTTTTCAACAAACCAATGAAACTGGAATGCTTATTCCCACTCTTTTGGCACTTCAGAGAAAGACTAATAATTTCCCAATATGTAAATGGAAGGTCTTACCTTGATACCATCTGAGTTTGAAGTTGTAAGTATTCTGACAAGACTGTGACTTTCTAAGTGTGAGAAAGAAAGGCAAAGTTCCCACATTTCAAGACGGATGCTGAGAATTCAGAGCTAGAAAGACTTCTGCAATAGATTATCACATCTGACACATTTAATCAGTTTTGACACATGGCCTCCTCCTTTTGCCAGTCTTAAAAAGATTGTCCTTGGAAGGGCATACAAATTCTGGGCTTCTGGAGGAATAAAGATTATTGTAAATCCAGGTGAGGGAGCATATCTTCCCACAGGCCATCTCATTTTTTTTGTGGAGAAAATGGAGAAAAATTGCCTGTCGCAGAGATTGTGTGCTCGGATCTGTCCTATTTTAAAGCTTTATAAATACAGCCATTCAAAGGACTGTTGCTTATAGCAACAAATAAAAGATAGTACAGATGGAGAAGGGAAAAGCATTACTGCAAGCCCATCATTGTGCTGAGCAAATTTACACCTCTGACAGTATGCTGGGGTTTGATAAAGGAAGAAAATGGCAAACATTAATGTTGCAGTAATGAGGTCAGTGCAGTTGCTGGTCAGTGTTCACATACCCTAAGTTACCCTTAGGAGGCCTTCTATAATATAAACACAGGCACTTATCTCTTGAAAGTGTGCCTCAAGCCTATGGACTGACAAGGCACAATTTTTTTTCAAATGGACAGCAGATAAATTCACTATCAACTAATTACCTCACTATGTTTCATTTTAGTTAAAGATAAATGTTTCCAAGCATAAAGTAGTAAATATTACCAAGGAAAATAAAAATGTTCTCACTAAAGAGTAGCTCTTCAGTAAAACCACAACAAGTTCAACAGCTATAATTGTGCCTGCATATGTTCGTAAGATAGAAAATAGTACAATATATAATATCTGCATAATCATTACCTAAATAAAAACGAATTTTCACTGAAGACAAACATGTTTTTCCATTGATATACTGTGGTAGATAAGATTTTACTAACTACAGAAATGGCCTGACTAAACCATACTCGTAATTTATTTGAGATCAACAGCAACATCAAAGGATCACAGTTCTCCACCTACTGGCAAGTGAACTAAAGTTACACTCCTTCCACCACCAGTAATTTTTGCTGCTATGATGAGGAAAGTTATTTTCGGCAAATTCTTATGAAGAGCTGTTTTTTTATTACTAATGTTATCCCTGCTGTTTGCACATCTTTTTTCTAGGCCCTAATATAGGCACAAGAGTCCTCAATGTTTATTCTTCTGCAGTGAATTCCAGTACAGGTAGTTGTTACTGACTCGCTCTCCCACCAAACCCCTTGGTTATGCAATCTGGATGCACACTTTAATGAGCTGTTAGGCTGCTTCTGTATTGCCTATCACCGTCACTAAACATGATATGTAAGAACTCAGTCAACACAGGAGATAGTGTACATGAAGGAATATAATGTAGTCTCCTCTCTCCTAGCAGCCATGGCTTAGGCAAAATTTTGCACGTAAACTCATATAGATACAAACCTCTTTTGTAAATAGCTTCATTTTTGTTTACATAATTACAGAGTAGAAACCATTGTTGACAAGATGTGTCACACCGGAAAGCCGGTGACAACACGTATCTTGCAAAGTGGCATGGACTATTACGCTAGAGTTTGCAAAAGGCAAATTTGTGCATGTTTTCAAGAAGGCAGATGATTACTCTGAAGTATTACAAACATGAAAAACTACTGCTTTCACTTTGAAATACTCAGAGATGTAGGAACAAGGAAATATAAAGTAAGGGCCAAGGCCTTGGTAACATGCCTGGACTTCGGTGCATGTGACATCAACTTTTATAGGTTCCATGAAAATTTTACAGGCCTGTAAGAACATAAGTGTTGGATGTAAAGATAAAATGTAAGGTACTTGGAAATGGCCAACACAGCATTTGCAAAAGAAGTCATACTTCACTATGCAGCATGTGTTCTTTGAAGGTGTTTATAACCATGTGGATAAAAATCATCCATTCATCTACTCTGCTGAATTTCTACCTGGAATTCCAAAGTTACTCTGAAAATATTCTTCAGAAAAGAAAAAAATAGGGGCACTGAATTTTGGTAAGTTATGAAGTTAGTCTTTACAGGCTCTCTTTGAGTCTGTCTGCGGAGAAAGGCAGGTATGTGGTTCAGGTCAAGAGCATAACCTTGGTATCTGTTGAGTCCTCCAGTATTCAGGCTCTGAAATGCAGACTGGTTTGAAGAAGTTTCTCCTTCCAATTTAGAGCATCCCCTCATCTTTAGTGCTACTGTTTTAAATGACTGATAGGAATACTGTTCAGTAACACCGTCATAGCACATGACCGTGTCACCATAATCCCCCAAATTGTAGGAAACTAGCCACAATACTGTAGCTGAGTCCTGCTTTCCAAGCTGGATTGGGAAAGCCTCTTAAGACACTGGTGCATGTGTATCTTTTTCTCATAGTTTTCACTTGGCATAGACCCCTCACAGAAGAAATGAAAATAGAAAAACAAGCTTTAATTTGGAACAGTGACATGCTTCCTGTAGGAAGAAGCTTCAATCTTCTTCTAAGTCCTTTTCACTGGTGTAAAACAGCATTTTGTTGGCTGATTGAACTTGTGGTTGGAAAAGAGAATTCCACGTGAATTTTCTGTAAAGGATCTTTACCATTTGTTTGCCTCAGCAAGATTGTATCTTATTGTGAAGCTCAGCAACTTCTAAATAGTTTTCTATCCATTCCTTTGAAATTTTGGATGGCAGTGTTATTATGACAGGATGCAGATTTTTCAATATGAATGGAGTAGTTTGTTAATGTTTATATCCAATAATACAGGAGCCAGCTGCTCCATAAATAATATCAAATCATCTTTACCATCTGAAAGACTAAGTAATCTAATATTAATCTTATGGCTGGCTTAATCTCAGAGAATTTTATTCACCTTTGAACGATTACTAGCAGTCTGAGAGAAAAAGTGCATTTTTTAGTACTTCTTTTTTTTTTTTTTTTATAGTGGTTCCAGTTTTAAAAGTTTTGGTGTACACCACATCTATCCAGGTTTCCACATTTGATATAATCTTGCAAAATCCATTTACCATCCAAAGCTGTTACAGTACATCTACACATTGAAATGTTCTGTTAGACAATTTCATCAATAAATTACTGAAACAGTTCTTTTTAGGCTTGACTCACAGAAAAAATGGGTAAATGACCATAGAAAAAAATTGTTTTATATTTATTTTCCCCTCTCTTTGTAAGATGATGTCATTCCGTATGCTCAGGCCAGATTTTGGTTCTCTCATTACCCTTCAATCTGTTACAGGCTAGACCCCAGGTAAAACATCTGAACAAATGACCAAGCTTCCCATAATTCTCAAAAGTGACAAATATTACAGTGAACTCACATCATAAAAGAGGCTCAAGAAGTGTATTGCACTTGCTGTGAGATAAAATTTGCCTGTCATGGAAGATTAAAGGATGTTAATAGCTTTTTGCTGTGTGCTTAATGAAATACTTCCCAGACTACTTGCAAACTCCTTTATTAAGAACAATAACCCTTTTTTCCCCTGAGATCAGTGACACAGTTTTAATACGCCTTATCAAATGAAGTTTGCTCTATTTTTGTTACTCTAGACAATAAAACCTACAACAGTAGTGATTCAAATATAAGTAATTTCCAGACATCAAATATGACTGTAACTATCATTCAAACAAATTTCCTTCAAATATAACAAGAACTGCAAGAACAGTTCTTGGTTTGAATTAACATACCACTATAAATTCATCGTGATGCAGTTACTTCTTAAACACAAACTGCTTAGGAAGTAAAAGCACGTCAACAACAATCAGGTCACAAAGTTTTCTCAGAGAACCCTAGGTCAGTTACTGTTTATCTCTTCTTTTGCTTCTTACAGTCCGAAAAGAGAAAATGAGGGACACTTTATTATGATTGTTTTACAAAACACTTGGGAGTGATCACAGGGGAAGAGTTACTGACTCTGTGACTAAGTTTAAGCATAGGAAAAGAAATATGTTAAAGAGAAAAAAACTTTAAACATGGGACCGAGTCTGGAAATAAAAGTAGAAAAGGAAAAAACTGGTGTTAAGGACAAAAAGTAGTAAACATGACACCAAGGCTGGAAATAAGAGTGTAAAAGAGGGAAAATGCAAAGACTTGCTAAAGATGTATAAAAGACTCCTTAAATCCACATTCTCTCTTTTAGAACAGCTTTATTTTCTGCTGGGCTTTTTAATGGGTCTTGAAATATTTATGATTGCATTTGCACAAAGTGTCAGCTCATTCTCCGGTATGGCCATTATGTATCATAGTACCAACATACTACTCCACAGCAAAGTAGTTCACTTGACCTGTCACCATTAAAACTGACCTAGAACTCTCTGCAAGATGGCTGTCTGCAATACATCAGTTGCACAACAGACATTTCCGACAGCTCTAGAGAACTTACAAAAGCACAAGAAGAAAATTCAGGAGTACTTTTCCTCCTGTACTATTAATAGTAGTAACTGGAGAATGTTTAGTAAAATCATTTGGCAGCTGTACTACCATATTGAAACTTGTGCTATTAGGTACTTTGCTTTACAGTTAATTGCTTGCTGTTACCTAGCTTCCTTCTCAATTTCTTTCTTATAACCAAATTCCTCTTTAAAGCTGAGTGACTCAATTGCTTCACTGAAAAGAATAGTGTCCCTGCCGTACATCTTGTCCTGTAAAAAAACCCTATGATGATAAATGCTTCTATTTAATACAAAGCTTCTTGAACCAGGAAGTTTTTTATTGGACTAATATCTTCCTGTCATTTAACATGAAGCTATGCAATGTTTCTTATGATCACCCCTTTTTCCATTCCCAAAGTTTCAGGTTACACTGAGAATTTCCCTGTGGTTGCTAGCAAGGTTGATCACACGCCAGGACCTCATTCTCTGCAAACAAGAATACAGATTAGTTCAGTCTGACTATGCAGGCAAGCACTGGTCAAGACTTTCACTTAATCTCCTGTGACGTGAATGAAGAAACACATAAAATTAGCTGTGTGGAATGATGGAATCACTACAGTCGAATGATCAAATGCCATCACAGAGCTGCCATAGAAGCTGAGGCCAGTAATGAAGCTTTTCTGATTTACCAAATCAGATCGTTTGGCCCTCAGGTCAGTTTTTCAGCATGGTTTAGAAGGAGAAACTGAGCCCACCTGAAGAAAGAAGGAAATGCTCTACTTCTGTTTGCTGCCTCTTAAAACTAATTAACTGCTTTTACAACATGTACTAAGGGTTCACTTTTTCAACATGATACAAACTCCATCAGGAAATGGGATCATTTGCTTTTAATCTACTGAGGTAGCTGCTTTGCAAAGCTGCTTTTTAATTTCAAGTTGCCACAGAACAAACAGTGCAAGCTGCTGCTTAATGTTAGCATAGAGTGTAAGTACTTGAAATTAAGATGCTAAAATAAGCACCATTTAATTCCAAATGCTAAAGTTTTGCATCAGGGTGTCATACTATAGAAATGAACAACCAAAATTTCCAAAAACAGGAAAGCATGCATGCTAAAATCTTGATAATCCATACTAGAGTCTCTTCATAAAACATTTGATAGTGGAGCTTTTAACTCAAGTTGGCTATGCAAAACCTCAAGCAACCCACAAGCTTTAATTCCTTTTTAAAATCATGGCTAACATATTTACAATCACCATGGAGATGTAGCCTACAGGATCTAATTCCATTTCACTTAGCAGTCTCTGGGAGACAAATTGCCTATTTTACCTTCTCTGAATTATCATAAATGCATTTGCAAGTTCTTCAATGCATTATTTCAAGTTGATATGCTCGCTCAGTAAATACATTTCTCCCTTATGGAATTTCTTCTGAACATTAAATAAGTAAAAGAAAACATTTCTCATTTAGGAACATCAATTATCAGGACAAATTATGATGAGCTAAATGCTCATGATGTGGAAAGAAGATCTGAATGGCATCCTTAAGGATGTATCTGTGGCTTTTCACAGAAGATGCAGGAACTGGGAAAACTTCATGCTTTACAAAACCAGAATTTTAAGTGATTCATTAAACCTCTTTCACTATTAGAAAGACTAGCATTTTAATGACACTGAGCTAAACCTTAAACACACACTGAAACTCAGTTCAGTTTGAAGCAGGGAAGATGATATTATATACTAAGACATGGAAGCCTGAGTGGAACTCTGAAAAATCCTTAAATGCAACTGTGTAATTAGGTGTGCAATGGCACATGAATCTGACTAGGACTACACTGGTTCAAGGAGGGCAGGCTGAAGACAAATTTATATCATCAGATTGTAGCTTCTGTTGCAAATGGGCATGACAGTTCCTATCTACTTTACTACTGATTGAGAGCTCCTTAGTGCAGCGATACTCGTGAACTCTGCTAAATTAAATTTCCGTTTCCATTTGACAACAGGCAGGAAAGCATCCTGTCAGTCAGCTTTTAATAGCCATTACCTTTCACATTGCAAAAAGTCATTCTAGATTTTAATTTCTTTTCCAGGGCTATTTAAGGAAACTTTCAAGATGGAATAAGACAGCCCTGAACTGCATACGAAGGTTTAGTATGACAGCAAAAGGGAATTGCTGCCACCAAAGGTATCAGTCATAGCCCCACATTTTCTGGGAACTGACTTAAAGGGGAAAATAAGAAGCAAAGTTCTAGCATGAACAAACCCAAAATTTGCCTCATTTTGGGGTTCTGGTTACACTTAGTATCACCAGGAGTGGTGTTTCCCATCCAGCCCAGACAATGTCTAAGAGGATTCCTTCCCATGGAAAGCTGGGTGTGGCAAGGACAACAGGAGGAAAAAAGTATTCTTGGTCTCACCCAGCAAGATTCTGGGACTGAGCTGGAATGCCTTCTCATACCTGGGAAATGAAGGAGCATTTCTACTATGAATTACAGGTTCTCACCTTCAAGACTTTCAGCCACCTTAACTGCACAATGTTTCAGTACCTGTTCCTCAGTATGAATGGCTTTTGCTCATCTCGTCCTTAGGCACTACACCACTACTGAACAAAAGACTTGGCACGGTAGACAAGAAATATAATCACAGTTTGCCAGAAACAAGGTTTTTCAAAATTGATGCGACTTCCTTATTCAACCTTAATGTTATAGTCATTGTAAGTCTTTGGTATTTTTCTTACTTATAGCAGCAAACAGCATAAATCTGGCAGCTTTGTAGTAAGAAACACCACTCTGATAAGTAGTTTCTGTTCTGATGATATCCCTTTTGTAGTGATAGAAGAACTTAGTGAAATATATGATCAAAATAGCTGCATAATGTACTTTGATTAATACATGAAAAACATTAATCAGATAAAATTCAAGGCATCCATGAGACATTTCTACAACTCTGTCTTGATTTATAACAGTTGAGGTTTTGACCTAAAGTATTTGTGTGAGCTGTATGTGAAAAAAACAGGGTGGGGTTTTTTCTGGGTAAAAATTGTTCCACTATAATTGATATATGCTACAGAATGCAGTCTTTTTAATTCAGGTGTTCTATGAATTAATAACAATAATAGAGGTAATACAAAATGAAGGATCTTTAGAATACAGGATTGCCACTTAGAACACCTTGTTACTTCAAGATCTATGTTTCTCTTTACAAGTATGACATCATACACCTGAACCCCCACAGTGCTTTCTTCCGTAATTACTGCATGTTTGACATGAAGCTTTACATAAGTGCAGTCTAGCAATGCCCACTACTACTCCTCGCCTGTCCCTAAAATATTATTGAGCCTACCTACTATTATATGCAAAAAAGAATGTAATTAAAAAACTTGCTGAAGAGACAAAAAAAGAGTGAATTATTTTCTATCCCAGCAAAAGTAGGAGACATTTAGGATTTTAATCACAAATAACATTTTTGAAGATTTATTAAAAAATTGAAACTACACAAATCTAATGCCTTTTAAAAGAGGAAATGTATTTAGTTGTTAAACCAGAATAATGGAATTGACATAATTTGGGTTAACAGCTTATTTTTTTGAAGTACTTATTTTATATGACTGTGCAAATTACTTCTCATCTCTCTGTTCCACTTTTACCCTCTGTAAAATGGGATGACAATCACACTTTGAAAAAAAGAAGTATTGAGCTATCATTCTTTCCAGATGCAAAACCACACACAGCTCTCAGATAAAAGATTCTTTTACAGAATGCCCTCAACCACTTTTCTTTGTTTTTGAGCAGGGTTGTGTGAATGCTTTCCTAAACTATAACCTTGAGACTCTTATGAGAAGAGACATTACTATCTGCACATTTAATTTTTTTTAGTAGCAAATCATATTTATATTCTTAGACCTTACAATGGCAAAGAAACTAGCAGCTTTTCAAGATAGTTTCAACAGATAGCTTCAAGATAGTTTCAAGATAGCTTTTCAACAGACAGTTATTTATGCAAGAGAAAAAAATCCTAACAGCTCAGACTCACCGTTTTGCTGATTTTGTGGGCTGCATAATCAGCAAAATCAGCAAAAATATGTGGCACATATTGAGGAGTAATTATAGCCACAGGTGAAGATCTCATATTGCTTATATACCTGATGAGAGTAAAGTTCTTGCCATTTTCATGGTAACAACAGTAACACAGAATCATAGCATAGTTTCAGTTGGAAGGGAACTCTAAGGACCACCTAGTTCAACTCCTCTGCAATGAGCAGGAACATCTTCAACACGATCAGGTTGATCAGATCACTATTCAACCTGACTTTGAAAGTTTCCATGGATGGAGCACCTAACACCTCTCTGGGCAACTTGTTCCAGTGTTTTACCACTCACATTGTAAATATCTTCCTTCTTGTATCTAGTTCAAATCTACCCTCCTCTAGGTTAAAATCATTACCCTTTGTCCTGTTGCTACAGATCCTACTAAAAAGTATGTGTCCGTTTTTCTTGTAGGCTCCTTTAGGTACTGGAAGGCTGCTATAAGGCCTCCCTGGAGCCTTTTCATCACCAGGCTGGAAAAAACCCAACTCAGACTGACCTCACAAGAGAGGTACTCTAGCTCTCTGACCATCTTTGTCCATCCTCTCCACCTGCTCCAACAGGTTCACATCCTTATGCTGAAACATCCAGAGCAGGATGCAGTACTCCAGGTGGGGTCTCAGGAGAGTGGAGTAGAGGGGCAGAATGACCTCCCTTGACCCTCTGGCCACTCTTCTTTTGATGCCCAGGATACAATTGTCCTTCTGGGCTGCAAGGACCCCGTGATGACTTGTGCCCTTTACTGTCCACCAGTACACCCCAGTCCTTCTCAGCAGGCCTGTTCTCAATTCCTTCATCACGCAGCCTGGATTGAAACTGGGAGTCACCCTGACTCAGGTGCAGGACCTTGCACTTGGCCTTGTTAATCCTCATGAGGTTCCTATCGCCACACTTCTTGAGCCTGTCTATTGGGGTCACCTCTTAATCCCGAGCTGGGGCGCTGTGGACTGACGGTCAGAAGAGCTCAGGCACAGCAGACATCAGAAGGCTTGATCAGAAGGC
>JAOXXN010000395.1:102334190-102357970 GCA_026770055.1 Myrmophylax atrothorax | reverse complement strand
TAGGTGAGACTAGAAATCTTTGCATTTCTGTCTCTCCCCCCTTTCACGTGACACATAAACCATACATAAATCTACTATAAATCTGTATATTCCATATATGACTTGAAAGAGTAAACCCCATTCCTCTGATAGATCCCTGTGCACCTCATCGAGAACAAAGAATCAAGAGTGTGCTGGAGAACTGGTAAATAATTTCATGCAAAATATGGTGAAATCTAATCTCTGCAGTTGTATTCAGTCTCCATTTCATATAGCAGTGTGTTTGCAACTACCACCAAGGGCAGTCAATGGAACCTTTATTTTGAAAAAAAAGGTAGTATGAAAGACTTTATTTTTTGTATATTTGAAACAGGTCTCTTACTCCTTGAAAACATGTAACACTAACCTTCTCATGTGTGAACCATTTACATACAATGATGAATGCTCTTCACATGGTATGGAGAAGAGTGCAGGAAAGACAGTGGGGAAGGGAATCTGGACACAGGCAGAGAGGACATAAGGTGGAGAAAGGAAACATGAAAAAAGCTGACAGCAGAACACAGAGTGGGCTTAAATCTTTGGAGAAGACTAAGGATCAAGCAGAAAGTAGAAGCAAGTAACAGAGATACGGAGTAGCAGACAGATGAAAATTTGCTTACTGGGCTACACTGACAAGTGTAGCCAGTGGGTTAAGAAAAATGATGCTTCCTTTCTATTTGGCACTTGTGAGACCACTCTGTGAGAACTATGTCTGCTTTGGGGCTTCCCAGAAAGACATTAATATAATGGGTCAAGTCCAGCAGAGAGCTACCATGATGACCAGGGGTCTGGAGCAGACGACATACCAGGAGACTAGTTTCCTCAATACCAAGAAGAGGAGGCTGTGGATGGATGGATATTGCAGTAACATTCAACTATCAGTGGGAATGTGTAGTGTCTCTTCAGTGGTGTTCAATGTAAGGTTGCAAGGCAACAGGTACAAGTTGTGACAAAGGATATTGCAATTAAATTTCAGGACAAAAAGGTTAACTGCATACATTAGTGGCCAAATCCTCGACCAGGTTTGCCCACAAAGGCCGCAGAATCTCCATTCCTGGAGACCCTTAAAACCTATCCATACAAATCCTGAGAAACTTACTTAAGGTTGGCTCTGTCTTTGAAACCTGACCAGAGGTCCTTTCCTACCAAACTTATTCTGTGATTTGAATTGCGAATTATACTTTGGACACAAAGTGAGAAGATATCAGATGGCTAGCCATAAGACCATACTCTTCAGAGGCTAAAAATTAAGATTTTGTAGAATTACAAGACTTTTGCAACCAAGTATCTGCAAAGATTCATGACAAAATATGTATCTCATCCCCCCTCTAGTGGTTAGTACACATAGGACCAGTCACTGCTAAAACCACTTTATAAACTCTAGTGGCAAGTACTTGAGAAGTGAAAGATATTTATCACACATTTGGTTATCAATATATTCTGACATCATGGAATTAGTGGTGTTTGTTTCCATTTTTTTTTAAGTAAGCAAAAGATCTGACATATATTCCTAGCATTTAAGATCTCCCTCTGTTCCTAAAGTCACCTTAAATGTGCTTTCTTCTAATTTAGAACTAATTTTTCCTTCTATTTTCAAATAATTTTTGCAATTTCTGTATTTACACATATATACAAATGTGTAGATATAGATGATTATCTCTCTGTGTATGTGCATAGTATTTGTGGTTGTATATATATTTACATTTATCCGTATTTCCTTAGTAGACTAAGTTGATAAAGCATTTCCAAGATCCATTTATTCAGACAGTTGATTGCTATTTGTGCATTACCAGTTATGTCTAGAAGTTCATGTATTCAGATCAGAGAAAAAACATATCATGCCCCCATGCCTAAGCATCAAGGGAAGTATGTACTCTCAATATTAAAGAAAAATAGATGTAAATGCTTTGGTCAAGCATTTTAAGAAACGGAGTACTACCTACTACATCTTAAAGAAAATAATAAAATAAATATTAAACATTGTTTTTAAGTGGGCATACTCTAAAAAAATATTTATTTATACAGCTACTGTTCATTGGTAATATTTGACATATTGAAGGAAATAAAGAAATAGATGTGAATTATAGAAATATGATTCTTATAGCAAATACAAGTAATAAAGTAAAAATAAGAAGTTAAAAATGTTCTTTGTAGAAAAAGTTATGTTTAGCTACTGGGCAAAAGGATATGAATTTCCACATACATGACAAAGTCAGAGAATGTGTTCCAAGTATTTTGATAATAGCAAATGAAAGTAATCATTAAAGTTTATAGAAAATGAAATTACTGAGAAAAATATGCAAGAAGGGATAATTTTTATCATAGTTCCAGCTATGAACATTCTCAGACTGCTTGGCCTCTGGTGCATTTAATATATCTTTCTTTGCATCTGACCAGCAACAATAAGGCAGCAGCTACCTTACAGCATATAAAATACCAGTTCCTTGCTAATGAAGGTAGACATTCCTTTCTGCAGCTCTTCCAGGCAGGTAAGTGATACGGGTTTTCTAAACACAGTCTTGCATATTCACAACCAGGCAGTTTAAATTTAGGTATCAGTCTGTCAAATGCTTCTACATGCAATGTTAGTTTTAGGCATCCAAAGACCTAACAATTTCAATAGGACAAAACACCTGCCTAAAGCAAACGTTCCAACCACATGTGAGTGGGGCCATGGACATTTCATTTGGTAGCAGAGAGAGAAAACCTTATTACAACCAAGGCAACAGAAAGCACTTGTTTCTACAGCACAGAATGGAAGAGCACCTTTGACCACCTGTCACCTGCCCAATAGCCCTATTCTCCTACCTCCAATAGCTGCTATTACTAGTTCACAGTACCAAAAAAAAAATGTACTAGGCATTTCAGAGAAAACAGTAAAAACTGCAGCCAGTGTTACAACTCTTACTATAGAGAATGACTGGTGCTTAACAAAAGGGTGGGAACAGGCTCCAGGTGGATAGAATTTACAAGAGTAGACTAACGGGGAAATGTCTTTATCAGGCTGCTTTTGAAACTCCATTTGTTAATCAATTGTACCAAATGTATCTGAGTTACTTCCTCTACAGAAGCAACAACATACACAAGTCTTGGTCAGACAGAAATGCTCAAGTGCATACTCTACAATTCAGTCTCACGCACCTAAAAGAAACATGGAAATACAGCCTATATTGGGGATCACAAACCTCAGAAGCTGGCATTCAGTCTAAGCTTCCCTCAGTAGAAAATGGAGAGAAACAGCGACCTCTGTATCCTCTAAATTGTGAAAGTATCTTAAATGGGAAGAAATATACTTTTTGAATGTCCTTTTCTCACCACTACATCTTAAACCTATGGAACTATCTGAAGCAACTAGCTTTGATTAGATACTTAGCTCTTAGCTCAAGTTAAATAAAATACCCACTTTTATTTTCATTTTTCAGTTTTAGATACAACTGTTGGATTAATATAACTTGTTTAGCACCAGCTAAAAAAAGGATAAATAAAAGGCTATGCTAGGACATATATATACATATATATATGTATATGAGAACGAAAAGCATATTAATCAATCTTGGTTTAGCAGCTGCAGCAGTATGGCAGAATTCCAGATACAGAAACTTACTGAAATTTAATAATGCTAATGCAATGCTGGTGATTGCCAAGGAAAGGGACAGCTTTTTCATACTCTTATAAACTCCAGGAAAAGAGTTGGAGTGGACAAAGAGACAAACAAAAAAATCTGGTAAATAATTACTCATTTGACCAGAACAAAAACTGGTTCACAAAACAATATGGTATCCTGAATATCAACAAGCATCTCAGAAAAAGAAACAGGGTACCCTTAGAGCAAAAAGTTTGCTTCCTTAAATGAAAAGTTTATGTAAGAGGGTACAAAGTGAAGAGCCATATTTCACAGAGAAGCACTTCCTATAAGATCTTTTTCTTGCATTTTCTTCTAAAATAACACATTTTCCCATAAGTTTTACAGTCCTAGGATACAAATGAAAAAAAAAAATTATTCAGATGGCAACTGACTGAGTCACAGACTTAAATATTTGAGGATATATAAAAATGGTTCTTTTCCATAAAGGATGATGATTGATTTAAATACCATACTTTTAAGTTCTGAAATACAGATGCATTATCAATTATTTATTGAAAAACAACAACTTGCACTATTCCATGGACTCATCTTGCCCATTTGTATTACACGGTTCAGGATCTGCTTGGACATGCTTCGGGTAAGATATATTTGCTATACCAATATCCCTTGTAGCTGGAACTTCTCCAGCTTTCACTGCTGATTAGTGAACTATATAGTAGTTATTAAGCCTTTCAGTAAAATGAGCTTGCCTGATCAAAAGATAGAAAATTAAAAACCATCAGTGTGGTCAGTCACTACACTACTTTTCTCCGAAGTACCAGTTTACAAAAAACACAAGTGCAAAAGCAAATCTACCTGTGAACTCACTTCATCAGTTCAGAAGGTTTCAAGAACACACCAGTGACGTCTTCCCAAATGACTTGCTGTTAAGCTTTGCCAATTTATTAACCTTCTGTGTGATTTAAAAAATCCTGTGTAACTATCAGCAAGCATAATCATATCCTTTAAATAAGTTGAACTAAAATACGATGTTATTTGTAGTAAAAATGCCTAAAAGGAAAAGGGCATAAAATGGAAAGGATAAATCACTTCCAAGCATGACCTTAAGAACAGAAATACTGGAAAATACTTTTTTTAAACAGTGAAATTTAAGGTAATGAGAAGAAAAACAAAGGAATGGGATTTCACTTCAAGCTATTACGTATCAGTAACTCCCTGAGCTTCCCCTGTGGAAAAATGATACAACTCTAATAAAATTATTCATATAGCACTAAACCATTTTCGTTAGTGAACATGGTGTACATTAGCAGGATTTTGAGAAGAGAATGTTTCTTTGGAAGATTTATTATTGTGAGATTACAGTAAGATGATCTGGATGGCTCAGTGTATGAAATCTTGTCATCCTGGCAGAAGTACTTTGCTCATCCGAGAGTCAGACACACATTTGGAAGCAGGCAATAGAGCTCAAATTCTGAAGCTACAGGGACAGCTCATATTAACTTGGCAATAGGCAGTAGGACAGCAGTAAGTGTGAACCACTAACCCCACAACAAGCAATACATGATGGCATGGGCAATGGAAGAGGTCCACTTATCTGTTAATTTGAAGGAGACACTGCAATTGCAATAGCAATAGCAAAGGTAAAGGAAGGAAGAAAATAATGTACTCTGACATTTTTAGTGTGGCTGTTAGATGTTTGTTTACGAAAAGAAAAATATCTTTTTCTATAACCAGTATTAATATACTAGATAATAAAGAAAAATCAGACTTGCTGAGCAAATTTCACATACATTATAAAGTAAATGAACTTAAAAATAAGGGGTTTACAGATCAGATTTTCAAACCACCCCATGAAAACATATTATATCTAGTCCCTCGAAACAGATGGATTAAAAAATAACACCACAAGCTATAGCTTAAATAGTGTCTGTCAGAGCTGCAAAGGTCATTTATTGTATGAAAAGTTATATACACTGGTTCAGTTTAGGTTTCATCATTGTAAAAAATAATAAGACTTATCAGAAAGCATAGTGGATGATAAATGTTTTGACATGACCCATGAGGCAAACCAGATGACCTAAGGACTTCAGGAGTGAGCCCACCTCCAAATCACTGGGTGCCACTGAAAGGAAATCCAGTCTATTTCTATCAAGCTGGATTACTAGCCAACATGGTTCATAGACACCAGCTCCTACTCACCTGAGCTGTCCTCTGCCTTGTTTTTTCCCCAAAAGACTCCATATACAAAGCAGAATTCTCATGGCAGATCTGACTGTAGGCACATTGGGTAACAGGAGAAAGTGAGGAGTACAGTTCTGAAGCTCAGTCTGCAGAGTTTTTTAATCATATCTCTTTTGACAGCAGTGTCACAGCATAAACAGTGAAACCTTCCTCCATCCTGGGAGCCTGCACAGCAGACCACAGACCTAGACTGAGCACCTTGGTCTAGCACAAAAGAGATCAGAGATAGAGACTACGAATGCAGAGAAGCTGCAAATATTTAAAGCATAGCTCCAGCTACAGCCCTGACTCCATCTTCCAAGCTTGCCATTTCTTGCAGATAAGGCATGGTGAGGTAAAGGAGTGTGCAAGGAGTTGTGCAGGTTGTAAGAGAAGTACTTAGAGGCAGAGGCAGTTCTGGAGCATTTGCAACCTTGTATGAGTGCTGTTTGTACATTAGGGATGAGAAGCAGGGCAAGTGATGCAGAGTTAGAGCAGCCGGAAGGTGGGAGGACATAAATTTTGCTCAAGAAGAAGAAATACAGAATGAGGGAGTGGGAACTTACAGAAGGAATAGCGGAAGATACTATTTTGGATAGCTACAGGGAATACATCAGGAAGCTGTGGCTCTCAAACACTTGGCAGCATGGCCTCAAGAGCCAGAAAGTTTAGCAACCCTTATTCTGTAGTTTCTACTATAAAATTATTCTTTCAGTTTCACTTGCTCTGGTATTAAACTGTTCTCCCATTGCCCCATCCTGCTTTGCATCTCACACTTCCAATCCAACTTCACTTAGAATAACTTTTCTATACAAAGTAGAGAATACACTTCCCAGGGGCTTGTATATCATACATTTCTGTAATATCAAATAAAATGGAAAATTAAGTGTTTAAATTCAAATTGTGAAAGTGGACTGACTGGTGAAGGAATCAGGCTCCATAGGTGTCCCCAAGAACCCATGTGCTCATCATTATCCTGGCAGGTGGCAGGGGAGCACCAGACTAAAGTAGAACCATACACTTGTTTGACTTTACTTTGTGCCACGCGTGGGCATCGCCTGGGCCCAAACTCTATAGTCCTATCATACGATTTAATTAATTTCATTGGGATTTCAGCGAATTTTGTTCATTAGTATATCATCTGTGCTTCAGGAATTACCCAGGTGTTCCATGTGGCACCAATAAAGTCCCAAATGCCAATATATTTAAAAGACTGGTGTTATCTGAATTATTGCTATTAAAGCCAGTGCAATATCACAGTGGTAACCTTCCAGAAGTGTTAAGAGAAACACAGGCTAAACCCCCAGTGCTCAGACTTACTTTCTGTATCTAAGGGACATAATGATTAAAACCCTTTTGAAGATCACCATCAAAGCCTATTTTGCTATTGATTTATACTGAATGTTAATAATTAAACAGCTGACATATTTCTCAGCTTCCTCTCATTGAGACCCCGTAAAAGGTAATCTATTTATATTCCACTCCAGATCTCCAGTGGTTCTTTACTACTTCAGTATCTGGTAAATACTAAGCTTATTATGGAGCTGGACTAATATTTCACTTGAATGGGGAGGAAAATGGCTTCTTTAGCTCCCAATATGAATCTCTGAAGTGGGAAGAATCTGCATAACATGCAAAGAAGCTACCAATTCCTTTAACAGCTTCTTTAAAAAGGAATTGGACCAAATTCATGAAAAAAATTTGTATGTTCAGTGGGTGGTAACTTTGATGCAGTTCTTTTATGTATACAAGGGTTAGCCAGAGTGTCTGAATAAAAAAGAAAGCCAATCTGCTTTTATTCAGGCATAGCACCATGTGGGCTGAATGTGAAAAATAGAAATGGTTTATTAAATGCAATTCTGAGAAGAGACTCATCTTCTTGTTAGCACAAATTATGGGAATAGGAGTCTAGCTAAAATGTGTAACACAATGATATGAACCAGTGATAACTGTAAATGTTGGTCTCAGAACAAAACTTGTTTTTCTGATAGCCAAGGATTATGGTGATATACTTGTTCCTGCCATCCTCACAGAAAAGCTGTAAACACCTGTGAGAGAAATGGCCGATTCCTAGTGATGCTCCAGTCCTTCTCACACCCCTTCTTTCCCACAGTGGCCCGATGAGTGTAAGATTGCCCTTTCAACAGTGTGCAAAAATTGTGACACTAAAATCAAACCACGTTTGATATCAAAGGTACATTCTTCCTTCAGCCTGTATGTCCTTGTTTATCTCCATTCTGGGGCAGAATGCCAGGGGACCAATTGCAGTAGAAAATGCGTTTACTTTTCCTAGATTAAATTTACATTTGGAACTCACTACACATCTCATAAAAGGAACAGCTTTTTAAAATTGAAAATCAACCCACTAGTTTCTGCCAAATCTAAAATAATAAAAAAGAATCAGCAATTTAAATCACATTTTAAATTACAGGGGTTACTGCATTTTATTAAAACAGGTCCAACATGAAGCACCTCTGTCATTAGAAATCCAGTGCTGCAAAGGAAAGCATCCTCTCACAGGGATAAGATTTTAGAACAGCTTCCTGATCATTTTGTAACTGGATTTCAGTAAACACACCAGTGAAAAGGATACAATAAATTTCAGATTTCTGTACAAATTATTTTTGTCTGTTTCCATGGAGAAGTGGAAATGAAGACTGTTATGAAGAAGTGGTCTTCATAAACTGATCAACACAGTATTAGCATGAGACTGAACTCTCTTAGAGAGCTTCTATATTTCAAACCTCTTGAAGAAGTCTTTGCCTCTACCATTTTAAACAAAGCTTGCATGACACAAGCATTTGAAAAAGAACTAGGCAGTAAATAATTTTACTGTAAGTCAGAAAGGGCAAAATATCTGCAGGAAGCAGATCAGTAATTTATGGCTTTATGAGTAGACTGCCAGTATCACAAACATGATTTACACTGTCTGTTACATAAAAGACTGATGGATTTGGGTTTAAAATTACAATTTGTGGTCTGTCCTGAACACAAAATTGCAATCCAAGTCTACTATTTTCTTTCAAAAAGTGATCTTTTGATTACCTCCACTGAAGTAGTAGTGCAATATGTGAAGGTACACGACACTTGTGTGGGCCTGTGATGGACCGAAGTACGTAAAAGAATATTCAGGTTAGTAACACTCCGAGCATGATATTCAGCACATGTTATTTTATCTAGCCACATTAAGACAGGATGTATTGCCACTTTTCCAGTGGCAGGAAAAGGCACGCAGAGAGTAGCTCAGACTAGATGGACAGTTTTCAGATAGCTAAAATGTCCAAGTCAAATAATGAAATGAACCTTGCTTGCAATTACTAAGAGCATTGGACTCATTCATAGCCAAACATGCTCTGCCACAGGCTTTTCAAGACTAGTCTCTATTCCAAGTATTTACTTGGGGTCTCCAGCCTGCACCAAAATTCATGATGTTCAAAGCTGTCACATCACCTAACAAGATCAATGTCACCCTGCACCTACCTACATTGACAGCCACCTCATGTTTGACAGTGGAGTAGCTGTGTCTTTCAGGAGAGCTGATGGATAGGCAAAACAGTGAAATTATTTTATCGACCCTTGGGTAAAGTTTCATTTCCAAAGAAATCTGAATCTGTTAGCCTTGGTTTTATTCCTCCTTTGTTTCATTAAAACATGTCAGTTCTTTCAGTCAGTGACAGCACTCTAGTCAGTGATCCAAGACAAGCTGTATACTTCTCACATAGCTACAGTGTAAGTGTAGTAAACTGAACTAAAGCCAACTCCTACTGCATTAAAGTGTCCCTACTGGATTGAAAATATTTCAGTTTATACGTACCATCTTCTTGGGTTTATTACTTGACATTAATTTTGCCTAAGGCTATTAAGCATGTCTTGCGGTCCATAACAGACTGATTTATCCCCTGTCACACAGGGATCTTTATGGTATTAACAACTCTACTGCCACTATCTGGAATTGTGCTATGCAGAAATACAGGGGCTAAACAACTATAACATCACTATAACATGAAATTTGAGATCTATAAAGCAATACCCAGAATCATACATCCATGTGACATTTCTCCACTCCATCCTGACAGGCTGAAAACGATACTGTTGAAAGTTTTTCTCCAACTGACATGGGTTATACTACAAAAACCACAGGATGCTCTGTTTCATTAATATTCTAGCAGTTCCCTTAAAAGAATCCTGTTGACATATGGTATTTTGGGGAAATAGGGTCACGGGGGAGGGAACTTCTCCTCTCCTAAGCCCCATAAATCTCTCTCTCCCAAGATTTAGGCGGGCCAAAGGCACTTATGGCTATTTACATGGAAAGCCAAAGCTTATGTATAGTCTCTCAGTTTCTATGGCAGCACAGCTCCTATAAAAACACAGCTTAAAAACACAGCTCTCCAAGCTCACTGGCATCCCCCCCAGGTTCCCCAGACATTCCCTAAACTGCATTTCTCCTCAAAACATGCCAGACTGTGTAAATTAGCTCTGACCCCACCACTGGCAGTGTGAACAGCACAGTGCAAGGGAACTCTATCAGTATGAATGGCAAGCGGTTACTGCCACTGCCTCCAGCCCTCTCTCCTGCCTCTCTTCGGCATCCTCACTGGGACCACTGAGGGCTTGTCAGCCAAGCAGCGGGAAAGGAAAACCTTGCCAAAAAGCACACTTTCCTTTTATGTCCTGCTGTCTTCTCCTCTCCCTCTGAGTGAGCTGAAAAATCCATCACCCAGAAAATTAAAATGGAAAAGACTGAAATCACTGCTGCTTTCACTGTTGCTAAGATTACACAATAGAACCACTTCCTAGATACTGGGATTTGTCAGCATCAGCTGAAAAAAATGCCTACTGTGTGATAATATTAAGAAACCAACTATTCCTACAAACAGGAAGTGGCTGATATTATTTTTTAGTTAATTCAGTGCCTGAAGCAAAGTCATATATTACTGTTAACTAAATAGATAACTGGAGCACTTTTAAAGAGTTTACTTAAATTTTACATTGCAATTAAAGCATCTGCTTTACACAGACACCTGCTTAATCTTCCTAATACTACCTTTCGCCATTCCTAGAAAGAATTATAAGATTTGCATTTTACTACTGGAACACCTAATTAAAGCCAACAGAAGAGAATATATTCCCCAGGGTATCAGAAAGAATCCTGTATGCTCATTAAAAATTAAATGTATTAATGTATAAAAATACATTACTTCAACTGAAAATCCAGTAGGAAGGGTACTTTTATACAGTGAAAAAGAAAAGAAATCTGCTTAGGACAAGAATATTCCTCACAAAAAACCCCTGAAAATTCCTTTACGTAAGTTAAGTATGACATCATTATGTGACAGCTTTCCCTTCTGAAGCTAAGAGAGCCTTGGATTGGCAGGAGATTTGGAAGTTTTGATTAACAACCTACTGGAGCTCTTGGCAATGTGCCTGGGTGTTTCAGATTACTGCTGCTGTAGAAACTCCCCTGGGTGACTGTGCTGCTTTTATTTTTCTCACATTTTAGAAATGTTGGTCTTCATTTTTTTTTTGTCCTCTTATGTTTGTTCCACTTAGTAGCAATTGCTGCACTACTGTTCTACTCTCACTCAGTGAATAGCACAGCTACACAAACAGCTATCATTACAGACAACAGGCATCATAGAAGAGTTTGCCATATGCCTTGTCAGCTGGCCAAACTTGATGACATGAATCTTTTAGAGCAGTCTGGGTAGTTCATGGGAGGTATACACATTTCAGGAAACTGGCAATTCATTAGCTTTTCTCTGAGTTTCATATTAGTTAACAAACTTTAAGGGCTGATTATATATGAACTTAATACTAGCTTAAATTGCTATGTAAAATTCATAATTCTAATTTATCCAAGAGAAAATGAGGTAGTAGTGACTACAAAATCAGACAAAATTAATTTATTTTGGTATGATATTCCCTCCTTTCAGTTCACTTTCTCAGTTCTCTTTCTTTCTTCTCCTCTCAGGATAATCCAAATTACTCTAACATGGTGTGAATGAGGTATCTCTTTTTTCAACATCACCAACAGACTTTAGTGCGAGCAGGAAGGACCATAAGTGCTTTCCATTGCTACTTAATGGAAAAGAGTACTAAAGTACTGAAGTGACTGTGCCTTCTGTAAACACCAGTCCATCCATGCACACTTGCAAACATGGTTCCAACGTGCCCAAGATTTAGCAAGTGTGGACATACGTGTACACAGACACTGTGCCAAGTTCAATCTGGGGACACCACAACACAGGCACTCAGGTTCCTGCACTTGTCCCCTTGAGAGGAGACCAGCCACCGCCAAGCTAATCCACACCATTCGTTCCTGGTGCCCTTTCTGACAGGGACTGATTTCAATGGGAACAACCTGCAAGTGGGATAAGCTAGTTCAGCAGTGACAACGTATTTCTTGGCATCTTTATTTGTGCACATATGGACAAAGTCTGATCTGACGGGGCATAGCAGGGCCATAGGGCTTCTGAATCAATGGAGCAATGGATGAACTGCCCCTATCAGACCAGCTCATGCAGCTCACACCTTGCTCCAAGGGCTTGTGGGAAAAGAGGTACACTGGGAGACTTCTACAGGTGGAATGAACAGTCTTCAGTTACGCTCAGGAGAGAGGCCAAGCGATCTTCCTGAAAAGAGAGGCCCAAACAGTGCACAACCCAGAAGTGCAGATGACCGACATGTGGCCACAAGGAGTCAAATAAGTCATATTGGTACGTGGAAATCCTTGCTTTGGGAGATTTTCATCTTAGCTGAATGGCTGCCCATCTGTGTGGGTTCAAAGCAGGTGAACTGCTGAGCAACCTCAGCTCTCAAGATGGTCCATGAAAGCAGCCTCCAGAGAGTAAATAACATCTAGCAAATGGGTTTAAAGCAAACAAATGATTTAAAGTAAAGCTACACAAAAATGGACTTGCATTCTTCTTTCAAAGTACCATCAGAGGCTGGATTTCACTGAGTCTCACCTCTTTGGAAGACTGCTAGCTTTTTACCTTATCCTCCAGAACTTAAAATTACTACACACAAAACAAGTCTCTAGAACCAGAGTTCCAAAATAAGCCTTCTAAATATTGCTATAGGCCTTTATATCCATTTCATATCTGCTGGAGCTTGCTGAGAGCCTTAAGCAGAAACAGAGGTGCAGATAAGTGTAAATTATCTCTACTATTTACAGACAGTATCTAGGCAAAATCCAAACTGGAATAATTCAGAACCTAATTTTTTTATCTACTTTATCGATAAAAGCTTACAAAGAAATGGGGCACTGGATCATCAAGGTCCTTATCAGTTACTAGTTATTATGAGAAAGAAGATACACTGTTATGATTGCAAATCTGACAAAGCATCATACAAAGCATCATACAAAGCATCAAAACAACTTACAATGAGAAGTTATAGAAACTTTGTCAAGTAAGTTAGGGTGAAAATAAGAGCCAGAAGTGTTTTAGCAAAAAGCCCAAACAAACTCCAACCCAAAACATTCATAACATTCTAAGTAAGGAGATGCCTCCTATGCTGCATATCTCAATTGGAAATGCCATTTATCCCTCTCTTGTTCTTTCACTCATATGCATAAAACCATTTAAACTGGCTAGTAATCTCTAGAGCTTATCTGGTCCAAGCACCACCTCAAAGGTAGTACAGCCAAGTTCTGCATAACTCCAAGGATGGAGAGCCTTCAGCCTCTTGGGATATTTGCTCCAGTAATTTTCCCTCTGGAAATAATCCCAGATAACTACTACATAGCCAGTATTTCCTCCATTTCCTTTTCTCTGTAGCTTCTGGTCCTTTCACTACATGAGTCTGAGAAGTGTCTGGCCCTGTCTCCTCTGTATGCCTCAGGTACGTGAAGACAGCAAGAAGACCTCCCATCAGCCATCTCTTTTTAACGCTGAACAAAACCAGTTCTCAGCCTCACCTTGCACAATGTCAGATGTACTCCAGATCCATGACTATTGTGGTAGATCTCTGCTGGACTCAACCCAGCATGTCAATGTATTTCTTTTACTGGGGAACTCCAAACTGGTTGCAGTCCTCCCAGTGTGGTCTCACATATGCCAACTAGAGGGGAAGGAAGGACTTGCTGGTTATGCTTGCCAACATTGCCTAGGATGTGATTACCTGTCTGCTACAAGGACACACTGCAGATTCATACACAACTTGCTGTCCACAAATACTTCTAGAAGCTACCAAGCTGCGTTTTAGCAGTTGGCCTACCAGTATGTGCTCCAACTTGGCATATTCTGTGATTCTGTCTTGTACAGGGTCATCCCTGTCCAAATACAGGACTTTGCATTTGCTTCTGCAATGAAACATTTACAGTCTTTCAGTGGAGTCTGGGTTCAATTTCAGCCTTCTGCAGACCACTTAGCTTTGAAGGAATTTAATTATACACTACTATCTATTCTTTTACAGCATAGAGAAGAAAAATAGCCAGGGGAAACTAGTAACTTTTTTACTAATATAAAATCTAGAAGGCTTCAAGTCCAAACATATAAAATAATATAAATAATAATAATATAAAAATAATATAAAAGTAATAATATAAAAAAGCTATAAAATAAAAATAAACTAACGTAAAGAAATAACATGTATTACTAGTAAAACATTCCTCTGTGTTGTATTTATGGTTACCAAACCTTAAAAAAGGCAGCCTAAGTAATACCTAGCACAGTAGTTTCCAGGAAGAATATACTGAACTTTTAAAATGTTCAAGAATAAAAGATTTAAACTTATTTTCAGGAGGAAAAAAAACAACAATAGACATCAAAACTGGATTCAGAGCACTTTTAGAGTCTCATATTTTCTACTTTCCTTCCTTCACATTTCCAGTCCTCAAATAATATCATAGCTCACTTCTGATTCAGCTAAAAAAAGGGAAAATCCATCTCAGGACTCATAACACTCCTTCCACTGTGGCTGAGATTTATCATTTGCACAAATACAAAGAAGATGCAAAATATCAGCACATCATGGCCTAAACATGCCACTATCCCACAACATCCACGATACCCATTAATTTGTTGATCAAGGAAAGGAGAATGACAAATAAGAAACTGCTGCTGCATAATTTCATTGCAAAGAATAAGACTTTCCCCATGCTTGAACCACCCAGACAAGAACTATTTATGTGAGACCAGGAGTTACCATAGAAATTGGAAGAGATAACATTATAGTGAATTACTACACCAACATTCAGGAGGTATTTAAAGAAATTTAGGAGACAATTGACCACAAGCTATTAACATCCCCAGAAGAGAATTGGAGAGGGTGTGCTCCCCTTTCTCTCCCACATATTTCATTAATAATTTCAAATGATGTGGCGCAGCTGTGGTGTCTCTACTCTCCATTTGCAGAATCACCATACACCACTGCATTTCCACATACTCCTGATAAAACGCCGTCTCCCTGCTCCTCCTCGAAAGAGAACTGTGGCTACAGAATAACAATTTACCTCTCCATTTTAGTCTTCCCTTTTCCTTCTTTTTCCTTCCACCCTCCAATCTGGTTATTTTTGGACTGCCAGTTGGGATTATTGCTTTTTCCCTGCTAAAATAAAAACAAACAACAGTTATACTTCAGTTTCTGAGCTTAAGCATGAGATCTGTCTCGAACGTTAAACTGCCACATTTTCTAGCCAGGGGTCCAATGCTATCTCCTATGACACTGACTAAAGCAAGCCTTCCAACTAAAGGCAAATTCTGTTTCCGTATTTGCATGTGAACTTTTCTGACTTCTTCAGTAACTACCTATCTGCAATCCTGAGCAGAATTGTGCCCTGAGAATTCAGCACTGGCCTAGTCTTAGAGACTGAAAAAAACAGTATTTCTGAGTTGAACTACAACGATAATTTAAAATACACACAGCTAAATTAAAATATTTGTACCCTAAAATACCCATTCTCTTTGACACATCATATAAATTTCAGACCACTTTTTAATATATTTTGTTTTTTCCCAAGCACCTTGAGGCTTACTATTTACAAATAATACATTTGGAAGGAATTCAGCATCTACAAAATAATAGGAAATGTAATAGTATCAACTTCCCACCTCTAAATTAAGGTCTGAAGTAGAGAGACCATGATGCCTTGCCAGGAAGCAAAGACAAAAGAATCTTTCCATCCCAACCTTATAATGTCACACATGAAGTCTCAGCTGAAATCAGTCTCAAGGTTTTTTAATGTGTGCAATCAAACATTCCCCAAATTCAAGTAATACAAAGTGTTATTCAAATGCTCATTTTTTTTCCTGTATCAGAATATTTCAACTGTACCACTATAACTTTATTGTGTAAAAATCAATGTGGCAAACAGCTGACAGGAATTGAAAGAAGAGTGATTTTCATTTCAGTGAAAATCACTGGGTTTCCCTCTCTGCACAAGAAACCAATGTGTATATACCTCCATTTTCCTGATGCTCCATATGCAGGTTATAGAGGGATAAACTGGGTGCAGTTTTGAGTTATCCAAGATGCAAACTTGGTGTTTGCTTCCCTTCTGAGAGGCAGAGTCCCTCTGTCTTCAAGAAATGTTATGGGCTGCTACCTGACAAAAATACTGTAGTATTTTTAGGATAGTAGGCAAAATGAAGCCAACATATAATAGATTTTCAACAGGGTTAGGCTCAAGGGAATCACAGGAAAGAGAAAATCAGAAAAGACAAGCATGCTGACAACACACTGGGAGAGAAAGAAAAAAATCTAACAAATTTCATAAAGTACAGCAATGATTCCTCACCTTTATGAAAAGGATTCTGCTAATAAAGCACCTGATAGCAACTTAGAAAAGACCCCTCTTGCAAGAATGAGGAGTCCAAAAATCATGCATAGAAATTTTCCAGTCACAGTATGGGCTCTTCACAGTCCAGATGTGTGAACTTTCACACAGAATGTAACATCAAAGCAAGTGGCTCAATACAGAGAAGTTTTAGACTGCCAGTTTTTAACCTGAACATATCTACAGTGTTAATGGAAACATTTTTAAAACTACCATTAATATAACATAAATGAAGAGCTGGATGTGATCTATACAGTTTGACTGAGTTCTTCTGGAAAATAGTATGTTAGTAAGGATTCCATAAGCAGGTTTATTAGAAAGGAATTTTCACTATTTTTAATTGCTTTAAGCACCAGATTTAATGCAGTGACCCTCAGGAATACACATAATTCCCTTCTACAGGTGTCTTGCAAGCCTTGTCAGGCCCTATCATATCCCCATAGATATGATATAACCTTTCTCAAAGTACGTAAAGGAATGTCTGCAGCTTTTGACATGTTCAATTTATTTATTTATACAAGTACCAATCACCTACCAAATCACACTTTCTCTTCTTCCTTGATGGAACTGAGACTTCGTGTGTGACATTGCACTGAAGAATTCAGCCCAACTATCTAGATAAGTATCTGGTATAGTATTCCAGCTTGGGGTAAATGTTAACTTTGTGTTATCCAGCTGTGCTTTCAAAAGGTCTGTTAAATAAAGTCACACAGCCTTTACCATATTTAAAGTTTATGCAAAGTGTGCATCTTCATTTGTACCATGTCCTGGTACAAGCCACAATAGGGTTAATTTTTGCAGTAGCCAGAAGGGGCATGGCTAGGACCCAGAGGTTATTCTGCATCACCTCATGTAATTTTCCTGGATGAGGGAAGGGGTCCCTTCTTCCAGATGGTGTGGTGTAGGGTGGTGGAGGGAGCAGTTGGGTATTGTGGGAATTTTCCACCGCACAGGGGTGAGCAATCATGTGTGACTCCTTCACAATTATCTGTATAATCTGTCATTAGTATTGTTGTTACTGTTGTCTTATTGTGGCAGGATAGGCCCAACGTGGTAAGATATAAAATCCAATCAGAGAATGTATACTATGCAGGCCATCATGCATGCTATCCTGCAAGCTCAACTCTAGCGTCAGGATGCTGCATTGGTGCTAAATTATGCTAAAACCATCCTGGTTCACCAGACTTTGAATACACATCCTGCTTTTAAAATATGATTTGACAGGTAAGCTAGTCTGCCAGCCTGTAGATCTGTGACAACCAGTCAATCACTTTATACTATAAAAGTCCAGCCCCTTTCCATACAGTCAGGTTCTTTTGACATAACTCTTCTTGGCTGCGTGTGTGTAGACTTCTCCTGTGTCTGGTGATGCCCTCCAAGGATACTCTTGAGGCTGAGAGAGAGAGACCTCCTCACAAGCACTAGTATTTGTGAGTTACATCAAATCTCTACTTAGTAATCATTTTCTTTTTGCTAGCTTTAATATAATGGCTTCAATATAGTGCACTATCCTATCTTATACTGTACTACTTTATGCTATATTATATTCTCTATTAGTAGATTTTTAACTTTTTATATTATGTAGTAAATAATTATTGTTAAGATACTTGTCTAATCATTTATAATAATAAACTATTCATTTTATATAAATATTCTCATTTTGCCAATCATAAAAACCTGCAGGACAAAAGAATCACACCTCTGTAATTCCTTAAATTCAAACCATTTACATAATCAAAGGCTAAGACTGGATTCAGCTGCACCTAGAGTCCTCTCTAAGAAAGAGCTTAGAAAGCAAGGGAGTCCTTTCTGTACCCTGGAACTCAATGTCAGGACTTCTTTAAAAAAATTTTGTCTAAGCCTTCCACTCCCACCCATGACACTTATTTCATTGCTGTTTCCCGTAAATTCTTTTTATTGCAACCCATAATCTTTTCCTTTTGTGCCTCTAATTCTCCTCTCCATCCCACACCAAGAGAGGGGAGAGGAAATGATTGAGTGGTTGGAGGGCTTCAGTGGAAACACTGAAGTGGTGAATACCATTCCTGAACTATGATATATGTGATATACTATGACACAAGAATTTTCATTCCTAGGTTTACAAGACCAGTATCCACATTTGGATCTCTCCATCATATTTAAAGCTCACCCAAAATGATCCCTTTAAGCTTAACTACCATTATTAGAAAATTACATCAGTATTTATAACTAGAAGTGAAGGTGTCTGTATCAGAAAGAGGTAGTTAATTCAGCTACAGAACCACACAGTCCAGCACAATATATCCAATGGTTGAAGTCTCTGGAAGCAGCATGGCTGTCTTTCTAGGACTGGTTAGCTCAGACACCAAGTTGCACAAAAGAAGTCATGTCTCACCAGTTCTGCTCCCAGTCATGCCAGTGTAAGCATCTGCTCAGCCACAGTTTGTAAGTCAAGAAAGTTTGATCAGTCTCTACCTTTTCTACTTCTTTCTTAATCAAAAGAGAGAATTGATTTAGCTTCAGATACTAAGGGTTTTTGGGGTTTTATTTAGTAGAGATTCACAAGGCAAAGACCTCTGAATCATTGCCAACCAGTTCCTCAAGCAGGCATCTATAGTATGCAAGGGACCTGTCATGAACCAAAAAGTAATGTATATATTTATCACTGCTACGTTACAATCAAGTGCCCAGATTTAGGGATCAGAAATAAATCAAAAGCAAACATGGAGGTTACTGAGACTAATGAATTATTTGAACTCCCTAAAATAACTTCACAGAGATTAGTAAAACAAGCTCAGAAAAGGTATGAGACACCACCATACTGCTGCTTCTGTAAGCTTACTGTGCCCTCTGTTGATCGTTATAATATTCCATACAGCTCCATAACGACACATTTTCCCAATGACCTTGTCTTGTTGAGGACAGTCTGTGGCTGCCTAGTCAACGAAAAATGGCTGCACAGGCAAAAGCAGGATGTCTACAGTACCCTTTCTTCATTTTATGATGAGCTTGGGAAAATGCAGCATGAACAGTGCAAATAAAAGGACTGTTTAATGATTAAAACCACAGAATACCAAAAAATCCTGCATTCTTTCTAACTTCAGAATTCCTATGTGATAACAAATTAGAGCAAACAGAATCAATCAAAATTTTTTTAAGTGGTCAATACCCTGAACAAGACATTTGATATAATCTGACAAAATGCTCAGAACTGACACCAGGGAACTGACAGCAGCATTGCTTTGACTATCCAATGCTGAATAATTTGGTATATAATGGAACTAAAAATAATTTACACACACTCCCCAGTATTTTTTACAGACATGCAAATACAACTGGAATATAATTCTTACACCTCAGATCCACAGGTCTAAATACTATGTTCACTTATTCACACTAATAAAATGGCCACTTGTGATACTACATGCTTGAGGTTTTCTTCTTTTTTCTAAAAGTACTTTGGAAGGGAGAGGGTTCTTTCAAACCTTCCAAAGCGTATTTCCACCCCTGTTGAGTTTCCCTGGATAAGTAAAGAGGGTGACAATTGTACTTCCTCATATTCCATAATTACGCACACAATTCTCTCCTGGGTATGCTAGAAAATAATTAAGATTGAAGCATATCCCTTTCTAAAAGTATTTATAGCATTGATTGTTACCTAATGGCTTCTGCCAGTTTTTCAAACAGCTCAGTCACACCACCAATCTTTGGTTTAGTTTCTTCCAAGTTCAGTTACGGTGGCTCTCCTTGTTCATGCCGAACAACTACTACAGATTGCAAGAATCCTTATGCACCTACACAGCAGAAACTCTGCTGGTGGTAGTCCAGACACAAACTGTGGTGACTGATACACTGCACAAGACTTCATTAACATGATAAAAAAGCTGCCGGAAAATCTCCATTGCTCTTCTCAAACATCTCGGTGGTAGAAGGGTAGATCAGATCATTATCAGCAACATGCTGACATTGAAAGTTCCATGAAAATGTTTCATAAGTTAGCTGCATACAAAGACATTTCATATGCTGCTGAAGACCTATTTCTTTGCTATCAACCAGTGCTAATGTTCCCTTTTGGATCTGTCTGTCTTACAAAATGTCTTTCCACTTACATATATGTCCTACCTTTTGCTCTAAGTTTTTGCATTTTGTGGGTGGGTGTTTTGCTTTATCTTCCACAGTTCCATGTTGTGAACTTTATACTTACTCTATAGGGTGTATTTGCTCTAACTGTTTTGGGGTTTTTTTATGAACATCTTGCTCGGACTGTCTTCTGCCTTATGCTGTCACCTTTCAGACATTAATTTGCAATTACATAAATCTTCAACTTTGTTAGAGAATCTGCCAAGTCTAAATTACAATATGGTGATGGCAACAGAGTTCCCAATGTCTGTTTCTGCATTTTATTTAATCAGTCTTATGTCGTCAGTTTGTATCCTTTCACAACATCTCAAACACTTAAAGCAAAACCTTCTTTGTTCCATATAATTCTGTCCCTTTCAGATACATTGTTTTTGTTGGAGGGGTTTTTTTTGTTTGGTTGTGGGGTTTGTTGGTTTGGTTTTTCCCCTATGAACATGTATTAAAGTGTTTTTCTCCCTTTGCTGAGCAGATATTTTTCATATTATAGTTAGGAAGTTCCTTTCTCTAGAAGTTTCCATTTAGCATTTCTCATGACTGCAAAAGTAGAAAACCTATCATCACTCCAAAGCAAGAAGATACAACATGATGGAAACACCTTCACTGCCCTGTACACTGTTACAGTGCATGTAAGGAAATAAAGTTTGTTGATGCACTGTCAGTTTTGGAAAAGACTTCCTCTTTCTCAAAATGGTTCCTTAAGCAATAGTTCATTGAACTAGACACCCCGAAAGGCTGAAGTGACAATAATACACGCATCAACTACATTCCCTGGAGTACAATTATTGTGAATATATTCAAAAGGACTTTGAAATGAGGGAGCAGAGATCCAAACACATAATATATATAATCTGACGTATCATCTCATAAAAAGAGATGACTAAAATATCAACTTTTGGAATCAAGTATTTTAAATCAAAAGTTGCATAGGATTTGGAATATATGACACACTACTATGGAGGTCAAACCACAGTTCTTCATTCTCCATCTGAGTACCACGATAAAGAACATTTCTCATGAAATATATTTAGTTCAACCATATGCTTATGAGAATAACTAATTTCTAATTTTTAAAGGTGATTATTTATATTTTACATTTCAATAAGGATTTGCACACTGACAATGACTACATTATCAGTTCTGCTCAAACAGCCACATGTAGATTCCAAAAGATCAAAAGCATTTGCACAACCTACTCCCAGAACCAAGAGTTATGAGGCAAAACTAACCCTAATTACATCTGAATAATGCTAAACACATACTAACAACAACAAAAATCTAAATTTGGAAACTTGAAGAGATTACAGAATCTCATCTACAGCCTTCATAGCGAAAATTACCATGTTACTCCCTGTTCTACAGTCAATACCTTAATTTCAAGAAGTGTGTAACAGTGCCTTCTGTAAAACCATCTCTGCACTGAGTTGGCAGCTTACACAATATGTATTCCAAACCACATTATGTCACTTTAACCTAGAGAGAAATACCAGTGCTTTGGACACAGAATTCAAGCACACTGCTGTCCTAATACTGTGATTAATGCTGTGAGCTACACCCTGCCTAGCCTTCCTAATCTCTGGGCTTTCTAATTTATAGCAGAGATGGATAGGCTATCAGTGGGGAATTATGAGGATTACTAGCTGTTTATCTCTCCTTTGCAGAGACACTTTGCTGCTTATAGAATTACCATAAACCCTCCAGCTACAGTGCCACTTCTATACTTATCCAGAAGTCTAGCTACCTATTGGGCACAAAATGTTTTGCTAGCCAAAATATTAGAAAACGTTAGAGTTGATGGATGTATTTTTTCTGTAAATGATTTGAACATACTGTCAGGACCCGTCATGTTACTTCAGTGGTAATTTGTCTGCAGGTTATCTTGCATTCCCTTGGAATCCAGTGTTGTGATCTTGTCTACACTAATTAGTGTTCAGCATTAAGGCTTGGAGGTTGCCCTCAAGCACCACCACAGGTGAAACCATTAAACATGTATGCCAAGCCATCTCTGCACTTGCAGCAAGTTACATAACCCATTTCAAAAGATTTCATCTTTATGGTTACCAGGAATGTTACTCACTTACCTACTATCTGAAACTTAGGGGCTTCCCAGTGCTTCTACAGAAAGTCCCTATGCTATGGAGCACAAGATTCATTCTGGGGTGAAACTGATCACAGGCTATAAGGAAAATAAATATGTTATTTGTTTTAGTTTTTCTGAAGAAGAAAGGAAGGAATGTTATGACATCTATTTTCCACTAACTTAAAAACCTCAATCTGTACAGAGAAACCTGCTCATTTAGAAAGAAATTCATGAATGAGAGCCATCAGTAAGACAAATGTTAGCCATTGTGCAACACATCTTTTGATAATTACAAGTGTCCTTCAACAATAACTGTTAAATATGGACTGCATTTATAGGCAGGATATTTATAACCAGGGTATCTCTGTGACCATACTATAATTAAGTGACCGTTTGAGCACTAACATTCAGCTAATTTGTACGTATTTCATACTGCTTAGATACAAATTTTAGCCCCCATATAGATTTATATAAGCATGCTCTTACTAAATTCCTCATAATTTTGCATTATTCTTAAATGTTCGTACTTCTTAACCAGCCTGCTAAACAGGAGACATTAAGAACAGTTAATTTAAAAGTTCTGAGGCTCTAATTCTGTGCATCAGAATAGGCACATGCATATTTATAAACATAATAAAAGGCTGTACAACACAAAGCTGCTTCCCCGATCAAAGTGACAACGTACTGCACAGTCATTTTCATTTGTCTATGCTCACTTTACATTCAAACTCTGTAACAAAAGAAAATTGTTAATACCTAATCTTTGGCTAAAATAAGAACTCCTTCATTCTCTAAATTATCTTCATTCACTTTTTTCTTATACCTACACACATATTTTGAAATACTTGATTTTTTAAGACTTAAAAAAAAAAACAAACAACCAAAGCCAAACTGCCTGTGGTAGTTTTGGCTTTAGTTTCAGTTTAGGCCTTATTTAGGCCTCAGTTTTAGCAGGCCTCAAAGGATGTGACATAGAT
>JAOXXN010000395.1:102317674-102334090 GCA_026770055.1 Myrmophylax atrothorax | reverse complement strand
GCCTCAGTTTTAGCAGGCCTCAAAGGATGTGACATAGATTAGAGGGACAGGCATCACCTGACTTAAGCAACCCAAAGAGGTATTTCGTATAATCTGAAATCATCAAGAAGTGTCAAGGGGTATAAAAAGAGAGAGAAGAGGAGTTTCTGTCTCTTTTGGCCGACACCTCAGCCCAGTGAGGATGCATTGCTCTGACTCTCCTGAGATTAGGCCTGGCCGCCATCCGTGCTGTTGTTATCTAGGGAGAGGAACATTTTCTTGTTAATTTCTCTTTTTCTCTTGCTGGGAGGTTTCTCTGGAAGAGTTTTTGGGAGGTTTTCTGGGGTTTGGGTGGTTGGAATCTGTATTATTAGTTCGGGCAACTCAGTGAAGGTGTTATTATTCCTTTCCACATTTGTATATATATGTGTTATATTCTGTTTTCTTTATTTTAAATTTTCTTTTCTTCTGTGTAAATATAAAACCCTTGCCATTTCAAAGTTCCATTTCTAGGGGTTTTTTTCCTCACTCCCTTTCCCTTGGAGGGGGACCCTTTGACTCTGTATTGGGCAGTTGGCATTTCGCCAAGCTAAACCATAACATTGCCCCAAGCCTGAATTTCTGTCAGAACATTATAAAATGTCTCAGCACATAAACCACACCAGTGTAGTCATCCAGGTACTTCCTATCACATCTTGTAATAATAAACTAAAATACAATTAACCAAAGGAGAGCACCATTCCCTCTAGGAACCAGAGAGGCCGACAGCGGAGTCTCAGCTCACATTTGTGAACCCCTGTCATGCAAGCTTCCGAGGTTTTATCTCATCTTTTACTTTCTGGTCATGCCTCACTGACTATAAACCACCCCAGATTGATTCCTATTGTTCTGTTTTTTCAAGTACTTCTCAGACGTCTTCTGCAGCACAGGACCTCAGCTGCATGCTAGGACCATCTACGCTTGTCTTATGCAGTTAATTCCCTTCCATCACAGTGGCTTTGCACACGGAAGATACTTTCATCTTTCCTCTTCTCTGAACTGCAAGTTTAGTCTCCAAGGGAAGGAAACTATTTTGTCTGAATAAAGTAACTTGGATGAAGAGAAGGGTATCTGAAATTTAACAACATACAGACACAGGAGATCATACTAATTACCCAGTCCAGCCTCTCATTCTATGAAAGCCTGCTAACAAAAGAGGACTCATGAGCAAGGCTATCCTCTGACTCATGCCCAATGAATGTTAAGTCCTTGTCTTAGTGTGCTGTCATATCCTATCAGCAGGATGAAATCACCTTATTTTCTTCTGTCCTGGGTTTGTTTGCTTTTCTGGCAGAGTATGCTAAAACCATACCACATTGTTTGGATTTGTCAAGGCATTGGCTAGATACAGAAAGGCAGAATTGGAAGCTTTCCAACAGGTTCTTGACAACTAATAGCACATTTATGTAAGATGTGAGGCTTTTACTCTAAAAATGGATCATCTAAATAAGTATGTGTTAATGGATGAAGCATAGATAAGTCATGTTATCAATACAATTTGCAAATTTCTCAAGTGTCCATCATCCTGGTCCCATTAAAATTGTTCCTGTCAGTTCTGATATATATATGCCAATGCCTATTCCTCATATTTCCCTGCTGACTGCTCCACACCAGACTGTATTCCAGGGACATAGCCTGTATTACAAAGGGACCACAAAACTTAGAAAACAAGTCACAATTCCTTTGTGCACAAGGAGGACAGAAATGTGCTGCTGACACCTCTAGCAAAACAGTCTCCAGCCTCACTAGCTCTGCTGTACTTGTGAGTAAACAGGCAAGTGTGAAGCCATGCACATCCCTTCCAGATCACCTCTCTGCTGTGGATGAATGCTTGGATACAAGGACTTAATATCTGGATAGTGAGGAGACAGGTGTACAGCTCACTATTCAAGTTTTGATGTCCACATTATTTGTTTGGGTTGGCTTTTATTACGTTTGCTATATATATTCCTTCAATTGCAAACGGTGGTGACTTCTTATCTCTTCTTAAATGATAACGTATATTAAATTCCAAAGACATTTAAGAAATATGGATTCTACAAACAAATTATGGATACTAAATCATATTCCAAGAAACAAACTAGGGAATATATTTCATTTTAGAGGAAATATTAGCTATTATTTCCATCATTGCACTGGGAGACAGTGTAAAGTTTTTCCCAGTACTATTCACCTACCTTATTCACATGCGGAACATTAACACAGATCAAGTACTCCATTAGGGTGTGCCAGTATTCTTCGCATTTTATGCAGCTTTCTTTTAATCTGTGAAAACTTGGAAGTGTAAGTTCTTACTAGGGTATGTCTGTAAGGACTAAATTCTGGTTACAGACAGCCAAATGATGATGATGAGGCCTATGGACTACCCAATTCATTTCTTCACATCATTCTGTATTTTGGACATGAGTGTTAAGCTCTACTGATGGACTCCTGCTACCAACCAGTGTGTACAAGTGAACACAGAGTTTCTTTGCTTTGGTGTTGTTTTATGGAATTTTTCAAAGCAAAAAGCACTAAAGAGAGATTAATTCTCCTGCACTCCCAGTCAGGCAGAACAGCACCTTCTTGCACATACAATGCAAATACAGTCTCTGCCACTGTTAGGACTTGTGAAGTGTAAAGGGATGTAGCATACTGCTATCCTACAGCAGTGGCACTACTTCTAAATCAGAAGAGTTTAAAACCTACTGCAAATAAGAAGATGGTCTGTAACATTTTTTAAATAGTCAATTATTTCCCATAGAAAGTGTTAGAAATTACTTATTTTGCTATCTTAGAGAATGAAAGAATATTAGAAAATATTTTATTTTCACACTTTTCTATCTCGTCATTTCTAATTACTACTGTTCTAAATACAAACAGATTACTCTAAGTTCATGCTCTTCATCCAAACAGAAGTTTTTTCTTTAGCAATTACAAGCCACTATTCTGTCTTCATTGTAACCAACTTGTCACGGTGAAGTAATTCCCCTGTGTTTCCAAAACTCAAAGTAGGTAACTTTAAAAAAGTAAAATTAATAGCAGGGTGTGACTCGCTAACAAAGTGGGGACCTTACCACAGCAGGAATACAAGTACCTATGGTTCTCTAATACGTTTACAAGCTCCTTTCCATTATGAAAAATGTCTGCCATTACTATTGTTTTCTCATTATTTGCACAAGATTGGAAATGAGGCACTGTCAATATGAAAGAAATTCAGAGACACCTTTCCATTATCCTGCTAGCCTGTATCACAACACTGTTCATTTTATTTATTACTTCACTGAGCTGGTCTTTCCAAAACAAGAAAGCTGGTAGAATTACCACCAAGCAGTTGTCAAAATGAGGATAAATATTATTACAAACTAGTGCTTCTCATAAAATAGAGATTTAAAACAAAACTCCTTTGACATGAGCTGCAAAAATCCCTCCTTGGCTCAGATGCTATGAACTGCTTGAAGAATATCACCTGGCGCTGAAGATAAAGTTCACGCACTGATCCTTCCCACCTGAGGCCACCATGTAGCTATTCTTACCTTCGGATTACCAACAAATGCTGGGAGGGATAATGTCTTCCTAGAAATACCTGCACTCTGATAAAACATACTCAGTACAACTTATTCTATGACTTACATCCTTCAACTCCTTTTCCTTTCCTCCCTCAACACCCACAGACACTCCTCCTTCCCATGCCTCCTCCCCTAACACCTTTGGTTAAAAGTTTACAGACAGAAAACAGGCAAAGTAAAGTTCTATACCTAAAATGAAAGATCCACTACTCTATTGGTATAGAGCATCCCAGACTTATGATAGGAAGGAGAGGAGTTACGTTTCCTCCTCACAGACCTTCAGACCTCACAGATGAAAGTTAAAGACTGAAAATGTAAAACTGAAAGGCAATTCTTCTTAGCAAAGAGTGACATGGGAATCAAGGGAGAAAATATCATAAAAATAAGCCATTGCTTGCTGGATGATATTCAGGACAGTCAGGTTAAATGAGGCATAAACTGTAATCAAAATCACAGCCATCAAGCTGGAAAGACTAGCAAAGAAAGTGAAGACAGGCGTGCTTTTCTGAGATGAGAATAATGCACACTGAATACAGTAGCAGTGCGAAGACTAAAACCTATCTAATGCAGATTATATAATACTTTATAGTCAATCATAAAAGAGAGCCTCCTTAAAGTTGGAAGCATTAAGTGTTTAGGGGCACAGTCAGCTGAAGCAGAAGTGCGAGCCCTTCCAACTCATAGGAGTTGCTCTGTGGAACCTGCAGTGTTACCAGCTCCCGGTGGCATTTGGAAAGTAAGATGAGTGTTGTGGTTTCACCCCAGCTGGCAACTAAGTACCGGTCAGCCTATTGCTCACTCCCCTACACCACGCCCCTAGGTGTGGAGGCGAATCAGAAAGAAAATGTAAACCTCAGAGGTTGACATAATTTAATAAATGAAACAAAATATAATATTGATATTAATAGCAACAACCAGATGAATATACTAATAATGATACTTCTAACAACAATAACAACAATAATGATATTTGCAATGATAAGAAGTGGGAGAGAGTAACAGAACCCAAGAGAAGCATGTCATGCACAATACAATTGCTTACCACCTGCTGACTGATGTGTACCACATCCCCAAACCATGATCAGTGGCTTCTGACCAACTCCCTCCAGTTTACATACTGGGCATGATGTTCTGTGGGATGGCACATCCCTTTGGCCAGCTTGGGTCAGCTGTTCTGGCTGTGCTCCCTCACAAGTTTTTGCACAACACCTCACTGGCAGAGCATGAGACACTGAAAAGTCCTTGACTTAGCGTAAGCACTAACTAGCAACAATCAACAATCAGTGTGTTATCAACATTATTCTCAAATTAAATCCAAAACCACAGCACTGTACCAGCTACAAAGAAGAACAGGAACTCTGCCCACCAAAACCCGGACATCTAAGAGACTCACAGGAAATGGAAAAGGTATCTGTAAAAAAATAAGTATAGATGGCTTTTATTTCATTTGAGTTCTCAAGTATGCTTTGTATCACTGAACAAGGTGTTAAAGATAGAAAAGGTAAACAAATGCATTCTCCCAAGATGCTGTGCATCATCATGTTAAATCAAGATTTTTGTGCCATAATAAAGCTGATTCTTTTTGCAGTAGAATTTTGTCTCAGAATTATGTTTATCAATGAAAAAATAGACTAAGAATGATAAATTATTAGATTTTTACTTGTGATACTTGCAATCAAGTATGAATGACACATAACAAGAACATCAGCTACTGATGAAGCTCATGTTAACTTCACACTTGGCACTTGGAAATCATCCACTATGTAGTAAGTTCTCTTTTATTAAGGCCAGAGAATTCATAAGTCAAATATCTGTCCAAGTTATTTTCTTCTGTGAAAAGTTGCTCAAATTTTACTCTTTTATGTATGTAAATTATACTAACAAAAGGCATCCTATATTTTTATTTCAGCTTTCCATAATACCTAGTATGAAGTATGCTAATGACACATTGCAGAATATTCATGTACCACAGAGGGCATGCACTGGGATTCTGTGATGTTCATGTTTCTGCATAACTTGATTTATCCATTAGCAGATAAATAGGAACTGTTAATACTCATGAGATATTTTCTTGGGAAGCTAAAGTGGCCTATGCTGTTCTGGTCTGTTAATGGAGAAAGTACTGTACAAATCCTTCTCTTACATAACAACCTACAGACAGTGTCTCCTTGGGACCACTGAGGCTGTTCTATGGTGCTCTGCCAGCAAAACCCCTTTGAATTCAACTATCCAATAAACAGGAATTACTCTGGCTAGGGGAAAAAAATAATCTAAAGCAGGAGCAATGAAATGGCCCCTGTTCTCCTCCCTCCTGTGCTCCTGGGGCTGGAGAACTGCTTCTGAGAACTTATATGATCATGTACCCACAGGCAGAGTGCAGAACAGACCTTGCGCTCCTCTAAGGTGTTGCATGGGATTTGGCTGGCATTTGGCAGCTCAGAGCCATAGAATCACTAAACTGGCTCATATTTGTCACCACACTGTCCACTCAAAACTTTAATGCTTAAAAAGAAAGGACTGATCTGGAAGGTTTTCTTATATAATAGTCTTCAAATTTCCACAAAGCCTCACACTCTTTTCCTGTCATGAAGATGTCCATGAATCAACATGAAGGTTTCAATAGCAGAGAAGCATAAAGTTTTGCATAAACATTAAAGCAGGTGTTGTGTACCTTTGATAAATGTACAGACTTACGGAGAAAGAAAAATGGGAGGTTTTGGTCCTAATGACTTCTATTTCTCCAAGTTTCCCTGTAGCTTACACGGGAAGACTTTACCATATGTTTGACTTAGACAAAACTTATTTAAAAACTGACAGTTTCCCAGGAAGTTTGGCAGGCCTGTGTAACTCAAAAAATACTTATGATTTGGAGCTTTAAACTGCTCCTCTACAGACCCAACTACACAAAAAATATGAAACTATTTCTGGCCAATGCAGATAATTACTTCAACACTGCAGTCTTCTCTTTAATGGCAAATTGCCCAAATTTCCCATTTCATATGGCTATTCTGCACCTGTTATTCCTTAAAGTATAAAAGGAAATCAGTTGTCACTCAACCCTATCACTGTATGTATGATATGCATTTGAGTAAGCTCAGAAAAACACCATAGTTTTTTAAAACTGGGTAAAGTCAGAACTTCCTGTAACATATCAGTTGGATTGATTTGTTCTGTAATGATCAGTCTGGGCATTTTATACTTTCTCCTACATTTTTCTTAGGGTGCTTTTTCTTCTGTGAGATTAATTTGTTTAGCATTGCTAATTTTAAGAGAATATCACATTAAAATATGCTTAAGGCTAGGAAAATGTGTAGAAATAATCTGAGATCAACCACAACAGATGCTCAAATGCAATTCAGTTTTCCAGAACTGTACAGTTTGACAGAGAAGTAAGGCCCTCTAATGTATAGAGAAGAAGTTACAACTATGCACGTTATCAAGAAAGACGTGAGGTGCCCCAATCATAATCAATATCAATTCCAAAAATCAGCTTCAGACTCTGGAGATGGACTTCTAGCTGCATGCAGAAATACATCTGAAGACGACTCCCAAAAACACAGAGGTAGTACAGGCAGACTAGATCTTAATTTTACATGTGTTCTCTGTATCTCATTATTTATGTCCACTGCTTTCCCACTGCATTACTTGCTCAAGGACAAGCTACAGGTAGTGAAAGGGAAACACTCATTATAGTCCCTACTTTCTAGCAGGCACTGGCTTGCAACTGAAAACTTCAGCACCAGTTGGGTGAGCAAGACCACTGAAAATGGAGTCAATGTCAAAACAGGTCTACAAAGCTTCGTTCACAAAAAAAGCAACCTCATTTGTGGCTAATGCAGATATGAATGAAGCTGCAAAACAGTAAAAAATGGTTTAAAATGTTTTGTTCCTTAGGAATATGCAATAGATCTCAGCTGATGTTGTGTTAAAAATACACAACAAAGCTAAGAAAGATGAAAGAAAAACAATCCCACTTTTTTTAGCAGAATATAGAAAACAATACAAGATTGTAAAGGCAATAGTAAATGTTTACTATACAATCAATTTTTAATATTACAGATTACACAAATTTCTCACTGGCTACCAGCAAAATATTATTGGAAATACTTACTAAAACTACACTATTTTCCTTTATGTGTTTCTTTTTATAACTCCAGAATGACTTACAGCTGCCAACCTGAGGACCAGCAGACAAGTGTCATGTGATCAGAGAGAACTTAAGCTGAGTTTTATCAGACAACAGTAATGAAAAGAAACATTATTTCATGTCCACATTTCTATCTGTGAGTTCACATTTTCATCATCCTCACTTGCCCAAACTAGTACTGCCTCTCTTTTTTACTTACTTGTACTCTCCCTTTTAATAGCACAGCTACAGCTAAGACTATAAAAATTTCTGATATAAATCATCACATCACAAACTACATGGCTGGATGAAAAGATGCAAGTTTCAGTAGAAAAGAAAATGCTTGTTTCTGACATTTATCCTTTGAACATAGAGGTGGCTGAAGAAAAGTCAGTCAATAATTAAATAATTTATTGGATTATAGATTATTTTAGACCAGTTAAAATGTTTTTCCGTTCCCACAATGTCAATATACAAATACATCCTGAAGTAATGGAAAAAACATATTAGTTTCTTAAGTGTTTCATTTTTTTTAAAGGGTTTTCTTTTTTTTTTTTTTGAAGGTTAACCACAATGAATCAAAGTAACTTACAATGTATATATTTATACTCATTATATTTAAAATTTATTTACACATGGACTAATAGGTCAGTAAAAGCACATTTGTTGTAATCAGACCCTCAGCAATACCACTGCAAAATTCAGCAAAGTAGAAAATAATTTAAATTATTAAAATTAAGAAATTTATGTGTCACCTAATAATTCCTTGGACATTATACATGTGCACTGTACATTATGCATTTGATATTTAACTAACATTTTAATGAATTACCCATAAATGTCATTCATAAAATACAATTTGCAATCACCTCATAGACACCAATAACAACGCAAAGTATGCTCTGCATAGTTCAAAGCATCCACACTATATAAGTTCATGGTCAAAATACTATCTGCTGATATGAAAAGACAGTAATAGCCACTTCTAATGCTCGTATATCCTCTGAAGACTAAAATACCTAGTCATCAGAAAATATGAAAAATTATTTTCCATCATTAGAGAATGTAGTTATTCATTACAATTGTAATTCATACTTATATGTAACAAAGAATACCTTTAATTACTCATTTGATTGTGCTATATAATTGTATTCCCAAGAACTGTCATCTTTACTCTCCCTTTCTCACCTTACTGTTGCAAAGCCACATAGAGGTGTTGCAAACCAGGAGAAGCAAAGAATTCCAATAATGACCAAATAGTCAACAACTATGCTTGGTACTAAATGCTTGCTCAGAAAAGAAAGTAATAGAGAGACTGGTCACAGTTTATAGTGCCACAGAACAGTAGAAATTTAGTAAAAGGAGTCATGAACAGCCAAGATCAGAAAACTTCAGCTTTCAGACAATGTTTTTAATATTAGGGACAAATTAAAAGTATTTTCCATAATTATGTTAAAAATTTGGGGCACAAAATTTTAAGATGATGTGCTCACCTAAACTCAAGACCTCTGCTATTGGAACATAACCAGGTCAGCCCTCCAATATTAATTAGTTTTTTAATTGTAAACTGTCCAAATATTTTTTAAACTTATTTCAAATTCTAAGAATTTTGCTAGATTATATTAAAGTATTGGAATTTTTAATAATACACTGTAAATGGACCGCAAATTGTTCACAGCTCTGAGTCATCTTCTTTTCTGAAACATATGTAATGCCTTATAAAACACATAAAAATACTACATCTAATTAAGTAAATACTAGAGATGGACTTAAAGACAAAACAAAGGTTTGTTAACAAAATTTGGGTGGCTTATTGAACCAAGAATAGAACTGCTCAGATCATTTCAATGAATTGGCCTTTTTTGGATCAAAAGGTGTTTAAGTAGAAAATACTTTTTGAGTGGCATATATTGGAATGAAGTATGAACAACAATGTATTGCAAAGAACACAGGCCATCTGTACACAAAAGTTCCCATGTGATTAGTGGAAATGAACTACCAAATTCAAGCCTCCAAGTTTTTTGTACCCCAATACTTTTAGTATGGCTAGGCACATCTTTCTCCCAGAATCTTTCAGTGCATTTTACATAAGTCAGAGCTCTGAAAGTACAGTCATAGTTCAAATTAATTTTGCTGCCTATAAAGAGAGCTTATACAATTAAAGCAGCTCTGATGACGCTCATTTCTTAAACAGTGTAAAGCTTCCAGCAGGGGTCACTCTCAGAAGAGCAGTTGTTGGGAATAAACTAATAAAAAAGGAGGAAATGTCTACTTAATTACTACTGAACATGACACAGACCTGTTAATCTCCTCTCAGTTACTATTAGCTCATTTTATTCCCTTCAGTTTCAATACTAAAACATGTAGGTACATTATGTTTCATTAATGTAAGTGACTGAGGCAGCTGGGGTGACTTCATTTAGGAATTACAAAAATGGTACTGAATGCACGACCAGTAAGTGTGTAAAATAAACCTGGAATATTTACGAAGTACCTTCAACAGAGACAATCCCATAGGAACATTAAATTTTTATTATTTTAACTTACTAACTATACTTTATGAACTGTTTCTATGCACTGTTTAATTCTGTTTCAGATATGAGCCTTACACTTCTTCTTGTGATCTTAGTAGCTGTAAGGGTTCATCTTAACTTTATTGAGACTATTTTGTAAATTTTTCCTACTTGAAAAACAGAAATACCAGTATTTTTGTTTATAAAAATGAAAGATCCACATAGTGACTTATGCTGGCATATTAGTTGCAAATGCTAAAATTAACTACTCTCAAGTGATAATTTTGATGACAATATGAGAAAAAAAAAAAGAACATACACTGTTTTTCTTTTCTCACACTTGCTGAAATCTGTCTGACCTTCAGGACTAGTTTCCAATGCAGAACAACTTGTTTGACAGAAAACCATCACCTCTGTTTTAGCAAAACTAATCTCTCTACTTGAAAAAAAAATATAAAGAATACCTCTCACAAAGAAATCTTTATGGAATGAAATAAAGTTTTCTTCTAATGATCATCATTTACAATCAACTTTATGAGAAAGCAATACACTGAACATGAAAAAAAGGGAAAGAAAAGACAAATCTCTGTTTTATCTCTACTGCATTTTTTTTCAGTAGAGCGCTAAGGTCCAGAAACATGGTGTTCCTACCACTGCAAACTCCTTCTCTGAAAGAACCACCCAAACAAGCTGAACCTATAGAAAGACAACCCCAAAAAGACTTAAATCCCAACAGCTGTTATTTTGAGATGCCTTAGAGAAGTCAATTCTGTAGCATATTTGCCCTGTAAAGAAACAAATATTAATAAAAGAGAAAGAAGTAAACCACCCATCTATTGACCATTGTTGTCTTTAATAGGACACACACTGCAGTTCTATGGACTGAAGTTCTCTAGGCTCAAAATAAGCACATTGTAGGAAAAACAACTCTATAAATTTCTACTCAGGTACTGACTATCAACCCCCCTTACTTTAGAACATATGTCTAGATTAGTTTCTTTGAGTTTTTACTGGTTAACCATTGCAGTAAGCCTGCCTAGCAAAAAGATATCCCATTTGCAATGGGTATAGTTAATGAAACAGATAATATTCCACCAGCATGGTAAAATCACTAAATAATTTAATTCAAGCTTTCTAAAGCCCATTAGCATATTGTGACTTTCAACTATACCAACATTATTTGGTATCAACCCATTTATAGCATAATGCCCTGAAATCCCTTGTACCTCTTGCTCATACATGCCCACGTAAATTCTACCCTTTCTTCTTTTAGTGTAGTCCAAATGTCACTTCCAAACTAAAATTATGAATTAGTATAATTTTAAGATTCCAATACTTCAATTACTTTTGTAATTTCATTGTGTTATGCATTGACCACCAATTCAAAGGTGGATTTAATTCCAGAGATGAACTATCATGCTACAAATATAATTTTTGCATGTGCAGCAAGAATAATTCTCACCACTTTACTGTCTTTCAAGGCATCACCCCTCCTAATGACAAAATGATTTACCAACTTTGTTGAACTACTTTTCGTCTAAGAATTTAGAGCCATCAGAAATATTTAATGACTTGATTTAAAGTGCTGAAATAGAAGCACACCAAAAGCATATTAAAATGCTGGTATTCCCCCAAGAATTAACACCTGTCTAATAGATTTTTAAGTGGAAGACATCATGTCTATTTCAATTCTAAATTTGCAAGTAAACACTGTAAAAGGAATGTGTCTTATTTCTGAAGAAGCATGAAAGCATCATGTTCCTTTCTGACTGCAAGATTTGCCTGCCATGAAGCTTCAATACGATACATCCATATTCTTTTTACTTCAAAAGCTAATTGTGTATGAGAAGTAACACATCTCCTTTGGAAACTGTCAGTAAATCAGAGAAATGAAAAATATAATTCTGAGACTTACTTAACTAATGTAGCACTCAAATAAAGCTTCTGTTTTGTCATACCATTTCCAATGCCAGATATATCAACCAAATGTAACTGTGTATCATGCAAAAAAAGATACGTAACACACCTTCAATCTCAATATGATGGATCAAAACATAATCCAAATATTATACCTAAGATTCTAAGATAAAACTTGATGCAATTACTAATAAAATCATTATTTATTTACAAGCATCAACATTCTCTACCAGAAATTCAAAAGGCACATTTATAACACTCTCATTAGGATGATAACATTTCTGGGCAGCATAGTTGCAGCTGACAAGAGTCAGCCTACACTTGAGAGAAAAACACACACAAAATAACCCCCAAAAAACTACTCCCAATTTTTTTTAAAACATACAAATTTCTACTTCAGGTTATTTTCTGCGAAGATGTGCCATATAGGATTAAAAGGTATCATGTTTTTAAAGATCTGAGAAATGTAGCAAATGGCAAAATGCATTAGAGGAATTAAAAATCAAACAGTAGGTGAAAGAGACAGTAGAGGAACAAATCAAACAGAAATCAAGTATTTTTATATATATGTATACACTTATATGAACACATGAACAAAACCTCCAGCTAGAAGTAATGTGTATGTAGAACTGTATAAATGACACTTTTAAAAATTAGAAATAATTAAATGGATTAACCCATTTCACTGGGCAAAATGAAAATGTCAATAAAAATTATTATTTTTTTTTCACTGAACTATATATAAATGTGTGAAACATCTTATGCAGTCATGCATTCTCCAGAACCAATATAACTATGTGTTTATTTATGAAACTTTATACTACTGACAATATACTTGATCAGTTCAAAGTTCAATCAGAAAAAAAACTTCACAGCTGGTAGCTTGAAAATAATGGAGCAGATATAAGAAAAACTCATGCTCGAGGGCATGAGAATTGGATATTAAAACAGCAAAATAAAATGCATTTTCTTATAAAGTTTTAGCAATCACTAATTTTACACAACTTCCTTTACTTACTACAAAGGGGAAAAATCCTGAAATACTAAATAATGGTACTACTGTAATCAACTGCTCATGAACTTCAATGGTACCCTTCTCAGAAAGTAGCATAGGACAGTGTTAGAACAGTTAAGACTACTGACAGAGTGAAAAACTGTGAAAAATAATTTTGGGACATGGCCAATGACTCTAAAAATCTCATTTTGACATTAATACTGATTGACCTGTCTTTTCCTGAATGTATCACTGAAAATAGTTAAGTCCTTACAGACATCTTTTAACATTTTGATGCAACTAAGTTCCTTCGATTGTTATTTAATATCTGTCCTGGTTATACTCCACCAGAATTTTGTTTTTTCTAAGTTGTAGGAAAAGGACTGTGGCATTACGAGCACACTTTAAATTCTCAGTGGCTGTTGAAGCAACAGAAGTTCTAGCACCCTACCGAATCTTGCAGCACATGTCCTGCTTTTTTTAGGAAGTAGGTCACCAGCTCAGCGGTACATGGCCTCTGGTTACAGATAGGAGTAATCAAATTTCAAACACTCACAGCTACCTTTCTGCTCAAGTATACAACTGGTTTACGCTGAATAACAAATCAAGATCACTCTTCCTGCGTTCCAGAGCCTGCTCAAACACTGATCTTCGAATTCATATAGAATCACAGAATGTGCTGAGTTGGAAGGGACCTATGAGGATCATCAAGTCCAGCCTGTAACCCTGCAAAAGACCATCCTCAAGAGTCACACCATGTGCCTGAGAGCATTGTCCAAATGCTTCTTGAAGTGTCAGGCTTGGTGCTGTGACTTCCCTGGGGAGCCTGTTCCAGTACCCAACCACCCTGTGGGAGAAGAACCTTTTTCTAATATAGAACCTAAACCTTCCTTAACACAACTTCAGGCCATTCCCTGGGGTCCCATCACTGATCATCAAAGAGAAGAGATCAGTGCCTGCCTCTCCTCTTCCCTTCATGAGGAAGTTGCAGACTGCGATGAGGTCTCCCCTCAGTCTCCTCTTCTCCAGGCTGAACACACCAAGTGACCTCAGTTGCTCCTCACATGGCTTCCCCTCAGGGCCCTTCACCATCTTTGTTTCCCTCCTTTGGACACTCTCTAAAGCCTTAATATCTTTCCTATACTGTGGTGACCAAAACTGCACACAATATTCAAGGTGAGACCACACCAGCTGAATTTATTACTGTTCTATGATAACTATGCTCTACTATTGTATTTATTTTAGCTTTTTATTAAAATTTAAACCTAGATTTCTTTATCCCAAACACAACACAGTTTTTTATTTATGAATAATTTTGTGTGAGGAATTGAGAATTTCTACACTCCTTTTTATTTTTAACAGCTGTTTTATAATAGTAGCAAAGGCAAAAAGTAATTCAGTATCTTTTTGTGTAATGCAGTCCCAGTTCTATGCAAATGTGTCATAATTCTAAAATAAGTAATTATTTTTTGCATAGAGAAAACTAGGAGTAAGTGCCAGGTTATTTGCTATATTGTCTTGTGATTAAAGAAATAAAGTATGGTTTTAATTGCAGTGGGGAGTGAGGGGTGGTAAAAAACCTATTTAAATGTTTCCTTAAATATATAGGGAAGTTTTTGCTTCACTGAGATGGGGAAAGAGGATAAAAAATATTAAAGACTGACTTATAATTTATTTTCCCTGCATTTTCCTTATTTTGACAAAATGCTAGATTTATAGTTGCAAGTAAAACTGTTACCTTTTTTCCCTCCTTTCCATGTGTCTGCTTTATTTCACTTATAAGGAAGTAGCATTTAATTTCTACAAAAATACTCTCAACTTTTCAGAGCAAAAAAAGGTATCATATCAAAAAACAAAACCAGCAATCAAAAAACCCCACAAACCACTGTAAATTCGTCTGCTGGTTTTTTGGGTTTGGTTTTGGTTTTGTTGTTTTTTGGGGTTTTTTTTTTGTTTGTTTGTTTTAATTTTTCTGTGCCTTCACAATTTTTTAATGCTGCTTGTAACAAAAAAAAATTCACAAGGCATTTTTATTCCCAACCCTTACTTTATTTTGTACTACAACAGGGTTAATTCAATTATTTCTGTGGCCACTTGTTACTAACACAAAAGGAAAATTAATGTCCTTGTACCTTGAGTTAAGGGGAAACAGTTTTTCAGTCTTTGTCTAATTGGGCTTGAGCAGAAAAGCTATTGGCTTCACTTTCTGAAATAACGTATCTTAAGATCATAGGAAAATTCAGGTAGGAATGGCCATCAGGCAGTTGTAGTTCAAGCTCCTGCTCCAAGCAGGGTCAGCTGTGAGGCCAGACGTGGGTGCTTGGGGCCTTGTCCCGCTGGGTCATGAACACTTCAGAGCCAGCACAGTATCTCCTGGCAACCCAAAGCAGTACCTGGCTGTCCGCAGAGTGAAAATGTTCCTTCTTATATCCATTCTAAACCTCTTGTTTCAACCTGTGCTCCTGCCTCTGCACCTCAGCTTGCTAGCACCTTTGTACTGGCAGCTGTTTCAACCCAAAATTTCATGGCCTGGGTTCAAAAAGTTCTCTTTGGTATAGTATAGTAATGTCAGACTTGTATAAAGGACAACAGCAAACAAGATAAAACCTGGATGATTTTCCTTACTCTTTCTAGGTCTCTGCATGACTGTCATGTCAGTGAGGCTGTTTGCAGAAAATTCAATAAAGATGCAGTTACATATGATCGAGTTTGGCTCAGATTAACACACCCAGCATCTGTTGCCTACATGCAAGAAATATGCTTAAGTTTGCTGTTACCTAGACAGCTAAGGCCTGATTCAGTTGCCCTCAGAAATACACTGAAATATTCCTTCTTGGCTCCAGCTAGCACTTCAGGAGGCAGCAGGTCTCCTACAGATGCTGGGGCTTATTTATCAATTCCAGATGGATGTCTCATGTACACCACCACATTTCAAACGGTGCTAGTGGCGCACAAAGATGTCAGTGACTCGAACCTCTAGGAGATGGATATTTCAATCATTCTTTAGGCCTGACTACCACGAAAACATATCGAGCATTTATTACATGTGAGAATTTAGACACCTAGCAAGCATTGAGGCTCCTACATATGCTTGCACTGAAGTGTCCTCATTAAAACCCAGATGCAGCATAAGATAATGGCAGATGACAGAAGACAATTACAGCCCATTAAATGAAATGTCAGTGCTATGTGGTATGGGCAGAACGATGCCTGAAATGGTATTAGCATATATTGGGAAGCAGCTTCTTCACATTTTGTCCCAGACCCTCGATCAAATACATATTTAAGATAAAAGTTCCA
>JAOXXN010000395.1:102285233-102302977 GCA_026770055.1 Myrmophylax atrothorax | reverse complement strand
AAAATACTGGTATATAGCATGCAACAAATGCTTCCTCTCTACAGCTCTCTATTTTCCTGTCTACTTTTAAATTCTTCTAAATATGATTTTGATAATGCAATCAGTTGCTTGAACAAAACTAACCTAATAAAAGCAGTATTCCAAAGAGCATTATTTCTATTATTATGACATCCCTGGTGCACAGCTGTAAACAGACAGCTAAAAGATAGAAAATGACCTAGATAAATCTGTCTTGATAGCTGTCGCTCCTTAGTCTTGACCTTCCGACACTGTTCCAGCTGTGCAATAGCTTGTCCTAGCATTAAGGGAGAGACAATTTCAGGCTCATTCTATTTTGAGAAAACTACTAATGTTTCTCTACCAAGACACACAATCTCATAAAATTAATGGATTAAAATGTATTTCTAATAAAAAAGCAAAAGAACCTTTCTACAACTTCTCATCTTGCACTATAAGTAATAAGTAAAGAATTACAGTACTAAGTCAAATGTTATTCATATTTTACTGGTAGTTACATGGTTTTGCATTTATTTCATAGAATCACAGAATGGCTGGGGTTGGAGGGACCTGAAAGACCACAGAATCACAGAATGGGTAAGTTGAAAGGGACCACATTAGGTAATCTGGTCCAACTTCCCTGCTCTAGCAGGGTCATTTATCCTAGAGCACATGGCACAGGATTGCATCCAGATGGTTCTCTAGTATCTCCAGTGAGGGAGACTCCATAACATCTCTGGGCAACCTGTTCCAGAGATCCTCTAGTTTCAAGTCCTCTGCCGTGGTCAGACCATTAGACCAGGTTGCTCAAAGCCTCATACAGCCTGACCTTAAACACTTCCAGGGATGGGTCATCCACATATTTTCTGGACAATCTGTTCCAGTGCCTCTCCATGCTCACAGTAAAGCATTTTTTTCCTAATATCTAATCTAAACCTGCCTTCTTTCAGTTTAAAGCCATTCCCCCTAGTCCTGTAACATGATAACAGCTTTGTAGCTCAGAAAGTACAGATCTCATCAAACCTCATTCCTAAGGAATCCTACTTTCAGTGCCTTTTAGTAAACCAAATAAAGGAGGATAAATAACAGAAAGTAGTTCTGACAAGATATTCAGAGTTATAATCTATATTCCACACAATTCTAGGCATAACAGTAGTTCCCTGAAAATATGCTGGGCTAAAAAAGAAATCTCAAAGTAATCAGAGAATATGTAAATTGGGGGAGAAACTATGACCACTGCAGAGTCCAAGTGTAACTAAAAACTCACAGAGAAATGTGTATGTTATAAAATATATGCTATATTATACCCAGAGAGTATCCATGCTTTTTTACCTAAGAAATCAGTCTTATAACGCTGGGTCACGCTTGCATTCAAGCATTATTATCTTGCAAACAGTGTCAAGCAGTTTAAGACAAAACCATTAATGTGCACAGGTGCTATGTATCCCCAAATACTCCCAGATTTTAAACAAAAAACGATTTCCATTGTTAAGTGGCAGAAAATTTTACCAAAAGTTTTAAAAGCTATTAAACCAGATCTGCTTGAGTAAAATCACCAGTAAAATGCAGCTAAGCCTCTACTGTATTTCCACATTCTACTTGCACAGTCTAGAGTGAGTGAATAAACTATTGTGATGGAAAAGAGAAACTGGAAAACTTTTGATCAGCTCATCAATCATGACAGCAAAATGACAGAAATAAGGCTTTCTGTCTAGAGCATACTAAAATTCTGCTGGAAGAAAGTTCTCCTAAGAAGAAGTCCACTCATTTTTCCTTTCATCCTCACCTACTACTTTACATCATATTAGGAAATCACTGCTTAAGCAGTGTGTTGTGTACCAACAGGTCCAAAACATGAGGGGGGGGGACCATATTTTCCTGAAATCTCCAACTACAGTAGCACTGTACAACAAATTAAATGCAGATTGACTATAAAGTCTCACTATAAAAATTGAAAATTACCTAAAATGTTGCTGAGTAATTGAATTTAGATTAAACTATACACAGAAAATTTTCTTGAAGTATTATGTATGCATAACAGTGAAATGTTCAGATGTCTTCTTTCAGATAGGTATCTTGATCACCTTCAGGTATTCTTAAATGATTATGAGCAATGAGTGCTTCTGAAAGGCTACATAAAGGGAAGTCCTTATTCTCTAGGTAAGAAGTGATATCCTCACTGAAGAGTCTGACCATAATATATTTAGAACTGCACTACACTAAAGTACTTTTATTCACTGAGATTTTATATCCTTCTACAAACAAGAGCTAGAATTTAAGGCTCATTTTGAAACCTAAATTGGTGTCAACTTCTTCCTGACACCTTTGAAAAAAAGAAATCAAAGAAACTTCATTTTTGGCTGTATTTTTAGATGTTGTATTCAACTCTCCAAAACAGTACTTCTGAAACTAAGATGCCTCAGTTTTGAATTTGGATGCAGTAAGATGGCACCTTCCCTATGCAGAACACCTGGGAACCCCCATACAAGAGCGGGTACTCTACCTGCTGCTCCCAACAGAAGAAAGCAAAAGAATTACTTGATATCTGCAAAAGTTACTTCCTAGTGAAAAATGTTGGAAGCTCAGACAATTTGAATTATCTCTAAAAAACATGCTGCAGAAACCAATAAACAAAAAAACAAAAACCCCTAAGTCCCAGTGATCCCATGACTGGTTCAATAGTGACTGTGCACCTAAAGCCTGCTTGATTCTCTTCCCACTCAAACCACACCAGGCAGTTTCATGCAGCCCCAAACCAATCCAGCCTCATTTTGTTTCATTATATTTGAGAGCTATGAAAGAAGTGAGATCAAATTGTAGACTTAAGAACAGAGATCAGGCAGAGTTAATAAACTACTACCTTAGGTTTCAAAACACACCTAGGCTGCTCAGGAACTCTTGAACTATCCATTTGAGTTGCACTTTTCACTCATAAGCAGCCTGCTCATACAGACACTTAGCAAAATCAGCAAATACAGAGGTCTCTAAGTGGCCTCTATAATCAATAAAATATGCTACAGATGAATAAAATTGGAATGTCCCCCTCCCAAGGCAACTTGAGCATCCATACAATTGGAAATGCATGCCCAGTACATTACCTCAGAGCTAAGATTAGTAGTCTCTTAGCTATCCTGTGGGTATTGAAAGACATTGAGATACAGCATTTGGTAGCATTTCTAGAAGTCCATGTTTGACAAGACCATAACAGGTATTACTCACATATTGTAAATTAGAACTTTCAATGGCCTATATAATACTTCAGCTGAGATGGAGAACAACTCTTCTACAAACTGCATGAGAGTCTTAGTTACTAAGATTATACATTCTCAGAGAACAAGAGGATAATGAAGACCTTTTAGAGAAGCAGACTTCAGACACAGAAAAGTTAATTCATTTGCCCAACACCATACAGAAACTCTAGGACAGAATATACCCTTTATTTTAAAGGTTGTTGCCTGACTACAGCAGCCTTTGGTAAATCACAACTCAATGTTTCAGGGAATTCATCAAAGAAACAACCACGGATAAACCTGATCGTGCATGCACTCTTTTAATTGAAGTACTTAAAGTGCATCAAAATCATAATGTTTTCAATTTGATGTGAGTTCAGAACAAATACACACAATCTGTCTGTGGCTACCAACTGGCAGATACTATACCTCAGATAAGAAAAAAATATTGGCAGATTTTGTAACTTAAAGAGGAGATCCTGAAAGAATAGGACTAGTATAGCTTAATTTTTAGCCTATTACACATAAAATGTACATAATTTATGAATACATTGACTCATCTTAATTAAAGAATAAATGGAACAGAAAAATACAATGTAACCTTCTCCAGCAACATTTCCCAGCTGAATACACCTAAGTAGAAGAAACTTCCTTTTCTGAAGGAAAACTGCACTAGCACAACTTCTAGCATTTTGATGGAAAGAGAGGAGTCTCTGCTTCCTCCCCAGAGGCTCTTGATAGAAGACTTTACAGAAGAAAAAGATGAGACCACATTCCAAAACCACAGGGTCTGAAGTCTCACAAAGAAATAAGGTTCGCAATTGATCATCTGGGTGAGAAAGAACAAGAGAGGATCAGAAAAAAAAAGCTGTACTTTAATTTCTATGTGAGACTTCTAAGAAGGAGAACAAAACTTGCTCCAATTAAGAAAATATCAACGCCTCAAGTAAGCATAACTTTGATCTTATTCTTTGCCAGAGAAAGGAAATTTAATTTCTTCAAAGCTTCAACCAAGTAGAACCAAGTTATTAAGGAGCAAGAAAACTTAAGCAAGAGCCCTCTAGAGACACCAAGGACAAACTGACAAGTACAATATTTTAATTGATTGCCTACATCAGAGGAATTAAAATAATAATATTTCTTTACTGGTACAACAGTAGTCATATATATTCATCTGAGAACTTAAAGGCATAAAAATATGCAAAATTTGTAGTGGCTTCATCCTTTTCATTTCTACGTACCATTTAGATTTGAAGAGTCTATTTTTTCCTAACAATATAATTTGTCATCACTTAATGCAGTATTAAAAAAGTATAACAACAAGTATTTGATTAAATTATATCATTGACTTTTGAAAGAACACTTAACATAAATTTACATCATTAGACTGACAGACACGGAAACTCAGAGGCCATATGACTGCTCAGCCAGATGCAGTGGGAGCTTTCAAACCAACTGTGAAACACACCTCATCACTTACCCAGAAGCAATCTTAAGACCTAGCCACATTTAGTATGACCTCCCCTATAAATGCTGGCAATGGGTACCACAGGCACTTCCTGTCACCTAGAGCCAACTGTGATGGTCCCCAACCAAGTCACGAGGCAGCCCTTCTAAGAGCAGTTAAGTGACAAATACTTTTCAGTCACTGCTGGTGACTGAGCACTGTGGAGTAGTACTAAGAAGCCCTGAACAACTGCAAACTTTTCAGTCTTTCACAAAAGCTGAAAACCAAGTAAAAAACAAAAAAAAAACATAGAGAAAAAAGAACTGCCTATTGCAAGCATGAGGTAAAAATAATAGGATGTTTTCAACCTTTTCAGGCTAGATAGAAGTAGCCAAATCCATGTGGTAAAGCTTACTTTTGCCATTGGTCTGACTATTAAGACCAGATCGGGAATATAGAGGTAGTTTATGGGTTTCAGTAGTCAGCTGTCTCCTCCAAGCCTATCAAACAACAAGGGCTGTAGCAAAGGCTAACAAAAAACCAACCAACCAAACAATGCCAACATTAATTTTGGTAACAAATGATCCAAGGGCACTATGTTCTCAAGAACTAAACTTAAGATGAGGAATGTCACTAATGTGCTCATGTGTGAGCTACCAGAGCCAAATTTTGCTACACATGCTTGGGTTCCTGGTGCCTCACTCTGCCTTATTTATATAAAACACCTTTAATGTGGTACATCATGTCCACGTTAAGCAAGTTGAGAGTCAGAATTTGGTTTATACATGAGAGTTATTTGTCTCAATGTGAGGCAGCACTCATCCTCATCTGGCTCTTCAGATGCCTCTGCCCTCTCTGCTGCTACTAACGATTTGTATTTATTTTGATTTCCTGTTTGGAATTCTGCAACACTATCTTATGGACATGAATAACTGGTGACTTGGATCACTGTTAGCTTTACATCATTAGACGCATATTAAACAATAGAAAGGTCTTATTTTGTCTTTTTAAATGCTTGTTTACAATTTATTTTAAAAAAACCAACTCAGTAAAGCAGTTGGCTATGTAGAAGAGGAAGACACAAATTATTCACTGGAAAGGCAAAGGGTCAAATTTTAGAAAGTATTTGCCACAGACAACTGAAGAAAAAAAAAAAGCGTGATTTCTTGCATTGTGAAGTCATCAGTTTTGACTTATATATTATTAAATCCTTCTTGTAGACAAACTAACACTTATGGACTTAGTCATTCCATAAGCTAATCAGCACCTAATATCTTTTTTATCTGACTTTGAATGATATCTTAACAACTTAATACCAGCTTACACTGAAAGCCTGATTAGCAGAGACAGGTGACAATAGCACTGATTTCTAGTGTGTGTGGGACCATTACTATGCTGTTAAAATACAAAAGGAAAATATTACTTCCTACAATTCTTGCTTTTGAATTTGAGGAAAACCACATGCAAAGATGTTTTATATGGAATCCAGTTTGATCTCCCTTCCCTCATCTACAGTCTGCACCTGGAACAAATGAATGAAACTTTTCACTTCCCAAGCACATGGCCTAAATCAGTCTTCCATTACCATCACAAATTAATGTATTCTGAATCTTAAATATGCACAAACAGTATTTTTCTCATCAGGAAGATGCAGTAAGCACAATAGATCATACAACCTCGAACTTAACAAAGGAAAGGCTTGGTATAGAAAACTAACATAAAACATAAATTTTGCCTCTAAAGGGGCCTCAGTTTGACTGTTAATTTTAAACCTGTCTTACTAGTGTTGAGAAAATAATGCAGCATATTCTGCACTTTGAGAAAGAAGTCCAGGCATGCTGAAGAAAGTTATTATAGAATTTACACTGGTACTATTCTGCAGACCATAAAAATACTATTGCAGGGTTTTCTGTGGAACAAAAGGAGTTGATTATAAGAACATAGAATCAGACTGTCCTTTCTTCAGATGTTGATGACAAATGAGTCTTGATGATATCAGTACTAACAAAATTTGGCTTTGGCTTCTGCCTTTGGTATTTAACAGTACGCGGCCATAATGACAGGAAGAATAGTACCAAGATATTTACATCTAAGTTTTAAATTGAATTACTTTAGAGAAGTAAATAAGAATGCCTGTTCTCTATTGTATAGCTGATAAAAACAATGCACAGAGCCATTGGTGTGATGTATCCAGCATCACTACATATGATCACTTACTCATAATGCAAAGCCAGGAGTCTTTACGTTTTCACGCTATCTAAACTGTGATGGTACCTGCATGCTATATATTACAGAGATATTGTCAATTAAAGTATAATTATATTTTTCATCTCTATTCCCTCTACATGTATGCTATGTCTCAAGTCATTATCACATTCATTAAACATAGCTGTTCTGTATCCCACGTCAGCATTTAAATGAAGTATGAGGATATATAACAATACAATTAACAGAAGTATTCCCCATGAATGGGGTCTTGAAAAACAAAGTGAAACCTTGATGGGAATGATTCTGCACTTAAGGCCTATACAGCAACCACTAGGGCTTTTCATCATGTTATTTTAAAGAGAATTGACAAGCCTGATGGAAGAAGAAAGAGACAGAAACTACAACTCTGAATCTTCATTTTTATTCAAGATGTAACAGCACAAGGACATCCAGAGGCAGCCTAGAAAACATGGGTTACAGTCAGAAATTAAGTCTGATTTAGTAGCTGAATCCATTTATTATTTCCAAAGTTCTGCACAGCACCTGACATGAGGGTCTCTCTCCCAACTCATGTTTTTCAGAACTTTAGTAATAAAATAGCAAGTTTGTCTGAACAAAAAAGGGCCCCAAAAGACAAAACAATCAGCAAGTTTGTACCTTGTAATAAAACTTGTGTACTTTCTGCTCATGCAGCAAATACCTCTGCATATTTATTAACCTTGGACAATACAAAAGGTCACTCATTATGTGCATAATAAGCTAAACTCAATGTAATTATGCTGCAGAAAACCCCCTAACTTTCATTTGAAGGTTAACTAGATTCAAAATAACCCAGTTCTCATCAGGGTGTTGCATTTATTTCAATTAAGTCAATCAACTTAACAAGGATTTAATTAAAAACAAGTTAGCAAGTCAGAAGAAGTATTTGCAATGTAATTAATAAATGCTTTAAATAAGCAAGATGTAGTTAAATCAAATGTATTATTATAAATGCACTAACCTATTACTTCTTTGCTGATGCTTGCTACTGGTCAACAACAGAAAGCACTGCACTCTGGGAATTCTGGCATGCAGCTCATCCTTGCAAAGGGCAAATGAACACAGTGTCCAGCAGGTGTAATACCGAACTTTCAAAGAATTAGATTGAGAAATGAGTGACTATTTCCATTTGTTTCACCAGAGGGAGAACCCGAGGTTTGCCCACACTTTCATTGATTTATTTCAACCATTGTTGTTGGTACAAAACAGCTTTTCAAGGCAGTTAAACAAAATATAAAGGGCTTTTTCACTGAACCGACATGTTTCTGCATAGTTTCTTCCCTCTGTGAGCACTCTGCAAGCTGGTGGAGAGGGGAGCAAAGTACTAATGAACAAAACCAGACAACCATCAGTACGAAGAGCCTAGTGCTCATGACAACCACGCGACTTCCCAAAAAGCATCAGTAATTTGCATCAGACAGGTTCCCATTCTGTGCCTTTCCACTGTCTTTTGGACAATTACACATCTTATCCCTGGCTCTGGAGTCTAAGAACAACAGTTCTTAGACCTCTGCTGCCCACAGCATCCTTCAGTGTTTCCCATTGAAATTTGCTATGTAATTCCATTATATTCTTCCACTTGTGTCTGACATTCATGGGGAAGAAGTGGGGGGAGGGGGGGGGAGTAGAACTCCTCACTCTAATTCCCCAACAACCCACAAGCAAGATTCCTGTTCTCCTTAAGCCATCTTTAAAAATATTACTTTGTTGCCACTAGCAAAGACCAATTAAATATCATACAGCAGATGTAACCATGGTTTTAGCAAACATACTTGGAAGTTAGTGCGTATATACACCCAAATGAAAGTTTTTGTCTACCTCACAGTTGACAACTGACTGAGCAGATTTTCTTTCATGTCTTTGACACATTGAGAACAGATGTACAAAGATTAAGGCACGAATGATCAAGTGTGTCAGCTCCTTTTGGGCAACCAAATTTGAGAAGCCTATGTCTGATCTTTCAGATTATTTCATGTTTTATTGCACTTTTCACCTTCAGACCACAGCTCCTATGAAACTGGCCCCAGATACAGATATAAGTGCACCCAACTTGAGTTAATCAACCCTTAGTTCTTGATTATGAAGCCCTTGGAAAATAAGCAACACCAAGTGAGGAGTTATGCTTGAGAATCTTAATGTCTACATCATTTTTTCCAGCACCATAGGGGGATCTGGGGCAGAGGCAAAGCTGAAAACCAATTAGCCATGTCACAATCAGAGTCCTCTTGGAGTACTCTTTTTACTATGAGTTGCCATCTCTATATAAAGCCCTAAAGTAAATCTACCCCATACATTGAGCCAGCAAGTTCCATGGAAAGTAAGGAGAGTCTCTCTAAGAACGTAAGTAACCCTATGCATCATAATGTGCATGCTCAAAAGTCCTAAATTAATCCCATATGATTCAACTATAAAGCCAGCGTTCCTAACTTGCAAATTCTTGACTTTATAGGTTTCACAGCCACTTCTCAGAAAGGAAGGTTTATGGACTTGAATAATCAGTCCATGTCTAGAGAAGGACATTGAACATGTACTCTGCAGTCCTGTTCTTACTAGCATTTACTTTTCGGGTTTTGTTTTGGACACTCTATTGCCTTATGCACCCATGCCCCTGTTTCTAATTCTGCCCAGTTCCACCCACTTTTTTCATCAACTTGTCTTAGGATTTAGTGAAACAATCTATTTCCTCAGAAAATACTAGATAGGAACAGAAGTCCTTTGAGAGCTCTAAAACTTACAGATGACTCCTTTCAAGTAAGTGATCTGAAGCAGAGAGAAACAGAGAGCAAGGACAGAATTCTTTAATGATACTGATATTGCACTATTCAGGTGACAACCTGTGGAGAGCAAGACCTCTCTACAAATAGTATTGTCACACAGTTTCTTATCCCTTTTCATTCAGATTACTCTGCAACCAAGCTGTTGTAAATTGGCAACTGTGACTTATGCTTTAAGCCTTCTTATTTCAGCTTTACTGAGGATAATTTGTTTGAAGTATTTTTTAAAAAGACTATGCTGATATGCAAGAATTTACATCTATCTATTAAAAAAATGCCAAGTTACATATGGTTAATCTCTAGACTGAGAAATAGAAAAAGTTTTGTGACCCTTGAAACCAGTTGGCACCAAACCCACTGTACAGTGCAGTGATGTTTTCAAGGATTTAAGCAGCATACTTCTAGAAAAGGGCATCTTAATATCAATTGCTTCATGATAATGGAGATTCCTGTAAGAAAATGTTTTTCTTTTTTGTCATATCTTTGGATATCTGGACATCTTTGGTCTATCTGTAAATCCACATGCCTAGAAAACTTGTGAGTTTATCAGAGACAAGAAGGAAAATAGTTGTATGTGGTCTTTATTCAAAATATTAGCAAATACAGTACTGGTGCCTCCATATCCATGTGGCTACCTTGGTTCCTCCATTCCCCCTTCTGCCCCATTCCAGCTGAACAAAACAAAACAAATGGAGCACTAATGTACCATACAGACAGAATTCTGCTATTCCTGAGAAGAAAAACAGAACACTGAATGCCTTCTGTTCCCTTACCAAACTTAATCATCTGGATAGTCTTAGTATTTCTGTTTGACTTCTTCCATGCCTTGTATCAGAAAGAAACATTTTGGCCTGAACAAGACAGACACAAAGCAATCAAAGAGGTTTGGATGCAGTACAGAATGTGATTATTTTCTCTTTTACTGCGCTGACTCAATTTATTGCTGCTCACCATACTTTGCTTTATGAAGCAGCACTGGAGATAAAAACATACTCATTCTTTAGTCAAGATAGGACGCACTAGTTTGTGAGCCAGTTTCCCTCTCATCTCAGATAATGCTCAGATTCACAATGTACTACACAGTAGTTCAATATGACCATTTGCAAAGTGAATGATGCAGAATGTTTAACTGTGTTATCTTTGAAAGGCACCAGATTTCTACAGGAATATTATCTGGGATTTAAGAAGGCTGTTTTTGTGTCTTCCTTTAGACTCCATGCAGGTGTCATTCCTTCTCCTAGTTTGAAGCAAATTAGAAAAAGAAAGGGTGATTAACAAGTAGCAGAAAGAGAATGCATACTTTGGTGAATTGAACATCTTGGGTTAGTGTTTCCCCAACCCCAGCTGTCAAATATAGTTACAAGAGATGATATAAAACAAAGCTTTGTCTCTCATTCAGAGGTATTTAAAGATATCCCAACATCCATGGAAGCTCTGAAGTGCAGCATTTTTAGCTGACCTAATACTCTGCTCGTTCTGCTGAAGAAAAATGGTGGAGCTTGTTTTAAGGGTGTTCTCATGGCTTCTCCCTAAATCTGCAGCTCACCAGTCTTAGTACAAAAAGGCATAAATCCAGGCAAAGCTGTTTCAGTAAAATGCTGTGAGGTAATAAGGAGACTCCTAATACAGCATGAAAACATTTTCTCCTTAGGAATCCCTTACAGTCCCAACAAGAGTAAAGAATTCTTCTGTAAAGGATGATAAACAAAATCAGAGAAGGGATATTAACTCCTCTGCCTGACTTCTTTGCTCTGATGAAAGATATATATATACGCCATCTCTGAAAATGTTTTTTTTTTCTAATCTGATATTTAAAACTTTCTGTGAGGAAGATTGCAAAGATAGCCTGCCCTCTTTTTGGCAATGCCTTATATAATAACAGATATTGACTATACTTCCCAATTACCTCCTTTTTAAAAATTAAACTTAGAATAAAGCATTTCCCCATACATGTATTTCTAGATCTCTAAAAAATGTCCCTGCCATCAAAATTATGTTCTTCAACCACTGCTGAAAAGTGCAGTGACCACAGTTAGCAGTACATCTGAGACCTGAGTAACATTTATTTATTTGTGTAGACCAATTACCTCCCCACATTTCACAGAAGAGGAACACTGGCCTCTTTTGTAACTTCATTACATAGCCAGATTTCCAATCAGCTTGAGATCCAAAGCATCAGACCCTGCTACTCCAGCTGCATAGCTAGCCATTCCTCATGATTCATCTGCAGATTTCTTGTTTCCTGAGAGCAGAATTCCATGCTTGCATTAAATTTGGATCAAATTTCTTCTTTTTGCCATTGTGACACAGAAATCAACCCGTGACCATGCTGCACCTTCCAACTGCCCCACAGAAGTGCTGTGGCACCTCGGAAAGGGGCTTCCCTCCTTGTTTCCCAGAGATGGTTGTGGAACACTGAAGTCTCTGTGCCTGATGGAGTGCAGAAGTATTCTCTTTAAACTACTATGTCAAATAAACCACCCTAACAGAGCAAGAGCAGTACCGGTCCCACATCTATATTTAGCAATTGAAGCTGACTAAACATGAAGGGAAACACTACAGCAATTCCAGGGAGATAGTAAGAGCTGCACATGGACTGAGAGTATCAGGTACTCTAAGAAAAATTTCTTTCCAGGGTTTCCCTAGTAGCAGGAAAACTCACAAAAGGGTATATAGGCACTGCATGTTTGGACTCCAAGTATCACTGGGCTAACAGAAAAAATTACAAATACTTTCAGTTTCAGGTGAAAATGGGAATAAAAAAATCAGCTATGTAGTTTTAAATAAAACTGCTACTCAACAGGAAGGAAAAACAGATTCATCAATCACTTGCTCAGTATTTCTCGTTTTCACTTAGACTAAAATGAGAAGGATGTCACTGACAAGTACACGATAACCACGCATTATATCTGACACTGAGATCATTTACTGTATATGAAAAAGAATTGTTCTGGCACTTGTATGCAGTGGTGTCAACCTTAATTGCTAAGATGCAGTGAACTACTCTTCTAAACATAGCAACAATTTGCATTTTAAAAGCAAACCAAAGACACAAACAGGTGGAAGCACTTCATTGTGCCATATGACACCCTTGTCCCTACAGCTGCAAACCAGGACAAGTGCATATCCACCACAATAGCAGCTTGGGAGTAAAGGGAAACAAGTACAGTGCTAAATCCTCAGAGTCCAAAAAAAAATCCCAAACCCAACAGTGCAAGTTTTAGTCCAAAATACTGAAACAACATCTCATCACTGAGAAAAGGAAGGATTACTTGGGTGAAGTTCATAAGAGACAATGTTCAGCATGGCATTATTTATTATTTTTATCAGTGAGTTAGATGATGGAACAAGGAGTATGTTTTATTAAATTCAGAGATCACACTAAGCCGGGAAGGATTAGAAGGATTTTGGAGGTCATGAATATAATTCAAAAGGCACTCAAGTAAACAGAGAAACTGTCTGAAAGCTGCAGCTCTGTTATGAAAGTGTACAACACACTGCAGTAATACAGGAATGCTAATTGGCACAAATTCAGGACAGAAATTCAGCAAAGATTTGACTGTTGGAGATTCCACAAAACAGGACCTGATGGCTACAATTTATTACAAAATGAATGCACAACTGTGGTCACACTCTTATAAACAACAAAAATCCAGTCAGTCATCCCACTGGGAGACATGAAGTAAATTTCTGTTGTCCTGAGATCCTCAGACACATTTGCAGTCTCTCCCTGGAAACTTCAGTGGGGAGTTCAGCGGGGCTGTGATGACCTTGGTCAGACACTAAAGGAAGCTGCCAGTAATCGATCAAAAGCTTCAGCTGATCAAACTCAATTCACACATGTATTGGGCAATTCTTGCAACTCTTGGCAAGATTCCTACCAAACATAGCTAGATGGTGAAATCAGGGAAAATGTATCAGGAAAGCACAAACAGCTAACCTGCCCAATCTTTTAGATTGGATAAATCACCCTGAAAGAATGTTGCAGCTTATAGCCCTGATGGAAAAAAAGTTTGTACTAAAAGAATAATGAGAAGGGATTGAGTTTTATTTCAAAAAAAAAATAAGTAAGGCTCCAGGTGGATTGATCGATATAACAGTATCCTTTCTAAAAGAACTGAAACCCTATAGGGGTTGCAAAGAAATGTGGCTGGGGAGAAGAGCAAGAGTGGAAATGAACAGATGGGGAGATAACGGCAGACTGGCTGACGGAGCAAAGCAGCAGACAGAGTGAGCAAGAACAACTGGCAGGGAAAGCAGCTAGTGGGAGCAGTAGGCAATGGCCCTGGCTGGCAGGGAATGCCTGGAGGTGAGTGGTATGAACATCAAGGTCGAAAGCATTGCTCTAGCAAGTTGTACTGATGCAACCAATACACAGCAATCCCCTGGGCTAAAGCTGTTTCAGCAGCAATAGTAACACTTGGGCTCTTCTTACTGAAGATTCTTCAAACTGATTTATCCCACAGACTTTGGTGGCCGTCATTCGGCATCAGGGAAAATAGCTATCAACCTCTCAGGTCATGCTGCACCGCAGTCAAGCCTTTGGTGCCCAAGGTGCACATGGTAGGGTTGGTTTATGCATGAGTCTTGCACCTCAGATGCTCAGAATGATTCCACTGAGAAGGCAACTGTGCAGAGCAAAAGAAGGTGGTCTCTCTCACGCTGGGCATGTGCAATGGAGAGAAGGTTTAGATGTGTGCCAGGATAAATCAGGTAAGGTCTGGCAGGGGATCTTGACAAACAGTCTGAAAAACTGGTAGATTTCTCTCTCAGAAATCTTCTCAACAGCACTCACAGGCCAACAAAAGCAGCACTGATCTGTGATGTAATTCAAATGGGACTCAGAACAGAATGCATGGAGGTTGGAGGTTTGTGATGTTCTGGTGCAGAGTCAGACTAGAACTCCATCGGGAATTTTTGTTTGGAGTTTTGTCATCCTGTTTTGTCCTATTCTCTGTTACAACATATTACTGTCTCTGTGAATGACCAGATTCAGCTCACACAAACTGACTCTATCCACATAGCTTAAATGAACATTTTCTTACTATCAACACATCACAGTTTATCGGCACTTCCTATTGGCACATTGAGTGTTATGACTAATATCTACCTTGAAGCATTAATTTTCTCTGATTCTTCTCCAAAGAAAGAATTCTGCACTATCATTTGTTTTGGCAAGTAATAGTATTGGGAATTTCTGGTTTTAGTTTAAAGAGCTAAAAAAGTTAATGGGTTCTCATTGCACTTTTGAAGGCATATCCTCCTTCTTCTGCTTGGTGAAAAAGGTAGTGAGGCTTAAACTGCTCACTTGAAACACAAATTAAAACTTCATAAAATAAAAAACCAGGTTCTGTGAAAGTTTTTGGTTTTCCTCCTACATGGGTAAGGTTTTGTTTGTTTGGAGGGGAACAAGGACAAAGAAGGAAAAATAAGGTAGCATAGGTTTGCACTGTAGAAAAAAATCACAATTTACAAAGAGGTTCAGAAACACCTGATTAGCAGAGATAAAATAAAGAAAGAAGCTATACTCCCAGCTGCCACAGCTAAAACCACCTGGCTGGCACCTCCAAATCTTCTAATTATTATCCAGGGAAAAGGGCTAGAGAAAGTTGTTTTTTCTTATTTTCATAAAGGCTTAGAAGTAATTGTCCTTGATGTATTTTCAAAAGCTGTAAGAAGTTTTTCATGCCATCTGGACATCAATACCAGGCTTTTTGTTTGTTCTTTTATGAGAATGAAACAGCATAGGACTGTCCATCTATTTTTGTGAAATCAAGAAAATATGGGATGGGAGGTGCAAGACTCCAAAAAAAAAAAGAAATTCGGTTTTAATAAAATTTACATTATCTTTTACACTAAATTTAGACCTGAAAACAGAGATTGTATTATGGGTTAAATAGGACACACAAGCCTACACTAAGAGCCAGGAGAAAGTTCTGCCATCTACTTCCTACAGAAAACACTCAAATGGAGTATGTGCAGAACTTAGCTGATCCCTCTTGAAATACTCAGTTCTGACTATTATTTGTACTTATAGTGACATCTAACACATAACTTGTTTGAATTATTCAGGATAAGTAATGAATATGATCTATACAAATTAAATAAAAATATAGCCCAGGATAATTTTATCTATGGAATAACAAATAAAGACAAAACCAACTTCTGACAAATTTTCACAAGGAAATCTGTATGCCTTTTTTAAAAAAATTATTAAATTTATATTTGTTGATTAATAGAATCTAAAAACCTTTAAAAACTACTCTTATATAAATCCTAATGGTTCTTTACTGAGAAAAAAACCTCCAAATCTTCCAAAAAGCTCCCAACTTTCTACCTTTTTTTTCCAAGGTAGTCTATTATCCAGGTTTACTTTTTAAAGGTTGTGGCTTGTAACTTGCCCACAGAAAAAACCCCCAACAAACAAAGAACAAAACAAATCAGTGTCTTTCCTTCCAGAAACTGAGCTTACATGTATGAGCGGCAGCTCTCACCACTGGTGCCAACAGATTTTCAGAACAGAACCTGCAGAATTTTCTTGAAATAAGTGATAGGAGAGAATCAAATAATTCTTAGCTCCAAGGATGCTTGAAGCAAATGGAGGCCTAGGCTTCTGTTTCTGTGGTTATGCACAAACACATCTCCTGACATAAGGACAGGAAATAACCCTATCTCCAAGTGCATATATGGCCCCTACAAATTACACTGTGGGAAATGGCACTGAAATATTTTTTTTTCAAAGTCTCAGGCACACCTAAGCATGTGCTCAGAAATTAATATCTGGAAGAGTCAGAAAGAGACAAAAGCTTTTTGAACGGAGATGAAGTACAAAATTCACATAGTTGGATCACTTCCTGAAGTCAACAATTGCTAACAGGTTTTCTTAGTAAAACAGGCTTGCATACTTGAGTGTGCATGCTTGAATGTTATGGCTATTTACATTTCCCTTTGCTTCTTATTATCCTTATTAGTATTATGTCTATACAAGTATGGAAGCACACGATCATTCAACAAGAAAATAACAAAACCAGCTTTGCTAGAAGTTTACTAGCTACATGGAAACTACACAGTGATGGCTGAAATATTTCCAAGTCCTCTTTGTTTTGGAAGAAAATATGGATTCAACAGACTTGCTGAATGTAGAAGCAAAATCTATTACTTCTACTAAAGTCAAAGTATTTACTTTCAAAAGCATCAAAGCAAACATCGAAGACTTAGCTGTTTCAACTTCATTTACCGCAAGGTTGAGTCAAGAACATTTGAGCTAAATGCTACCTCTTTATTCAGCTTCCTTGGGGATACCAACACCCAGAGTCATTAATGCCAGGGCAACAGAAAAACAGAGAAGATCTAATTTCCACTAACCCTCAAAATGAAAATATGTATCAGTAATTTATTAATTTGATAATGACAAATATATGTCATAAATTATCAAATCAGTTTTACAGGCTTTTTTTTCATTAAGATGAAGTAGGCTATCCTTCACAAAAAACCTACATTTGGTAAGGCTTCGGGGTGACAAAAAAGAGTCAGCAATTGAACCAAATGCAAAAATGCATATCATCATGTCTTTTTCTTCCTTGATGATATGCTCAGGTGGAAGCAACATTAAAAAACCTCAAAATTTATAGAGCATTTAGTTTTTCTGTTGTCAAGGTCAACAGAAAATGTCATCCTAAGTTCAGACAATGTCACAGCAAGTTCACCTTTAATTCCTAACTACCATCATATAGCAAATAAGTTTTAGAAGTTAATTTTAAGGTGAATGCACTCTCACTAAAAGAAATATGGTGGAAAAGAAGGATGGAACAGAATGCTTGGGTGATTGTCCCATGCTGGAGACTGGTCATTGAACATTCATGAAAATACATGAACATCATAAATGCTTTTTCCACTGCTGGCCATAATGCTAATTTGCAGGAGTAATCTCAGATACTTCAACTCTAAAACTGTATTCTAATAATGAAGTTAACTGATAAAATATGTTTCACATTTTAAACTTTTAATTGCAAGAACTTGTTCAGTCTTGCTAATTATATTCAACCCTGT
>JAOXXN010000395.1:102259094-102273010 GCA_026770055.1 Myrmophylax atrothorax | reverse complement strand
TAGGAGCTTCCTACTAGAGACAATTTAAGTAGCAAATACTTCATAACATTGAAATCGTAAATATCCATCTTACTCCAAAAGATGGTAAAATTACCATTCATATTGTTTCACTTAAGACCACACATACACTGACTATTTCACTGCTTTTCTTCCACTCCCTTCCTCCAAAATATTTAAACAAACATTAGAAAATCCTGTTAGTAGTATCAACTCAAACTCAGAAAGCTGTTAGTTCAATGTCTATACACTCCATTCACTGACCTAAATTATAAGAGACTAACTTCAAAACCACTGACTGAAAACTAATCTTAAACACTGAGCAAATGTAACAGATCCTGTGACTATACCTCTAGAAGAAATGCATTAGAGATGCACTAGAAAAAAAAAAGTCACAAAAATCGCCCCAGAATCATTAGGTGTCACATTAACTCAAAGATGAATTTCTTTCTTTGCAGGCCAGTAGCCCAAGGCAGCTCCTCTCCAATTCATTGTGTTACTGAAGCTCAAAACCAGTAACCTCGGAGTTCTCTGGCACACAGCAATGCCACAGCAGGGCAGTTCGCTCACTGAAAGGGGTGCTGTGGCTCAGCTACCAGCCTCATATCAAACAAATTACTTCTGCTCTTTACCCAACAGAGACACACTGGCAAATAAAGAGAAAAAAGAGCTGGCCCACTTGAATCTGTGGGTCCTTCCCCAAGTTCTCAGAGTTCCCAGCTGCATTCCACTACTTTGTGATGTCAAAAAGCAGACTGTTGGCACAGGGCACCCCCTGTTTTCAGATGCCAGAAAAGGATCATCTCTCCTCCCTGAACCGTGAAGCCTGAGAAGACACTGAGTACTTCGGCCACATATTCAAGTTTCAAGACAGTCCACAAATAAACATTAATGCTTCCTGTTCACAGGTACTGATGCAATGGAGCTGGGGATTTTTAGGTGCTGGGAGAGTCTGGCCTTTATCAGAAAAAATCTTTCTTGTCCCTTAATACAGGTGACAGATTAGCATGTACAACTGTAAGACCACTGACCTACCCAAGAGCAGGGTAGTAGAAGCAGGTGCAACCTGTTTCTGAATCTGGACAAAATCAATGCAGTCCAAGTGCCTCAAGGTAGTCAGCTTTGCTGACTAAAGAAATCAACTGCTTGCTACCTTCGAGCTCCTTCTAATAATTTCTTTGATACAGGCATTTGCTTTACAGGTTTTTAAGTCCATTTTCCTGCTGGTTGCCATTCATCTCCTGGCTTTTAAATGGCTTACCTAACTGAGTAAAAAGTCATATCTGTTTCTACATTGAGCATTCCCAAAATATGTCAAGTATGCACAATATGGCAGGTCTGCATCTTCAGGTAAAAATTAGCAAGTCATCCTGCCTTTAGCTTTAACTACAGCCCTTGTCTTAAGCCAAATTCAGGATGGCAACAACTATGGACAGCTAATGCCTTAGGCATGACTCTGTATGAAAATTCAGCATGACCTTGGGATGCTCAGAAGGAGCAAAACAGGGTATTTTTCTCACAGCATGGCCATATACATATAGATATCATCCTGCTCTGCTGCTGCCCAATATTCTGTGCAAATGAACATGGTACCCATTTTCTCAAATTCTTTTACAGAGAAATCCGGTTACCTCCCACGATTTTAACTGCAGTATTATCAACATCTCAAAAAAACTTATGGATTGAATACACACACATTTTTCACTAGTCCTGCGACTTTTCAGTCCCATCATGTATCCCCTCATTATATCAACACGGATCAAAATAAAAAAAACCCAAACAACAAAACAAAGAGTTAACTTTTCTGTAAGAGCTGTCCTCTTCACTTTGAGTATGGTTCTGTTTGTTCCTGCCTGACAGAACAGAGTGCATCAAAGAGAAGTAATAATGTATTTTGGCAGCTACAGCTAATAAAGAAAGCATCTACTTCAAGACTTGAAGACAGCAGACTAAGATTAAGTTCATCATGTCCTAGCCAAGAAAACGTGCAGAGAGGCATGCTTACAGCGAAAACAAAGCTGGAAGCTTAGTTCACAAATTTCAGTTAGCAATGAAATTAAAATAGTGAGGAAGGGAAAACGGATCTTGAAAGAGGTTGTATAACTGTTTAAAAATAAGTTTGAAATAGACAGTCACTCCTGATCTGTGTCACAGGTATCAGCTAGTTTCATACATGTCTACCTGAGAACTGAACCAGAAATTATTTAAGGGGTGCTTTAAAGTCTACTGCAATCATACAGGATTAGCCTTCAGTAGCATTCCTAGCTTAAGAGTCCTCACAAAAACATTTATAAAAATTAAGTAGCTTCTCCCTCATGTCTGACTTATCTGTACATAAAACATAACAGGAGAGGGGATGGTCTCAAATTGCAAGGAAGTCTCTGCTTTGAGTGACACAGTCAAATCATTGCAGCTCAGAAATCATTTCAGATATGGCAACTCAGGTTGCTTTTAAGAACGTGCAAGTGCCCTCCCTAGAAGCAAAACTGAAGTCAGTGGGATGATTGCATGGTCTGGTTTCCCTCTGTACTCCAATATATTTTAGCATTTAAATTGAATCTTTCTACAGTGTTGATGCAGAGGGTATAGACCTGGGGCTGAAGCTCTTCAAAGCTCCCCTTCTCTACAGTCATGTGCCTTACTGCTTTGTATTTCAAGAGCTCATGACAACATGCACACAATTAAGCTGTCAGAAGCACCCGCAACAGCTCAGAGACAATCTCAGAATACTGGATTTTGCTTCTATGGACTGTTGCTTGCACCTTTCAAACAAGTACCCCAAATCCTGGAGCTTCTTTATAGTCAGAACTGACTCACTTTGCTTCTTCATTTCTTGATGCTATTTTTATACTAGCACCTTCCTCTCAAAAAAGAAAAAAAATCAAATTAAGTAAATTCCTGTAAAAGGTGTGTGGCATTTTAAACTGCAGGACAGCATTTAAACACATATTTAAACTGCCGAAAGAAGGAGGAAAAAAATGCGTAATTTCAATAGCTATCCTAAATTCAAAAGCAAATATGACTACTAAAATTATTATTCCCAGGAACAACTTTAGAGTAATTGAAGTAAGAATTATATGAAGTCAGCAATATTTTCCCATGTCTGAACCCAGAGGATTTCTTAAAGCGCTGAGAATTCTTCCTAATTCTTATGAAATCAACATGAACTGAACTGAAATATGCCATTTGCCTATGATCTCAAGATATAAAAAAAATATCATCAGGTAAAATTGTAAAAGTAGTTACATCTATTTAGCTATTATTATTCTTCAATAAATAATAAAAAAATTATCAGAAAAGTTCAAAATCTGTATCTTTAACATGGTACCCTTCACACAATAATGAAAGTGAGTTTAACTTGCATTTAACTGTTGCAAATTCATGCAACAGCACCTTATGCAGCCAAAAATATAACAGATAAGACCTGCATAGTCTAGTTTAAACTGCAAACAGCCAAAGTCATCAAATCACTCTCCTGATCAACCTAATGTGTACAAAACTTCAGTGCACACACTGCAGTTATTTTAAACACAGCATGTGGGCACAAGCAATAACCACCTGTTAAAGTACTGATGCTCCTACACAACATTTCAAAATACATTTTCTCTCCAGTACTGCCAGTAGTTATTTTCGGCACACGCTCCTATTTTGTAAACTTGTTCTCCTCTACTACCTCCACTATTATCTCGACCTAGCATTTTTCTTCTGCTCTGAAACTACATTTTGAACACACATAGAACCAAAACCCAGAGTCTTTCTGAGAAGCAAAGAGGTATGCTGGGACTGTAGCTACAGTATTGTAAATTTAGGGTAATGTGATGTTTACCTCCTTTGGATTTGCCCTGTATGGGAGGTAAGAAAAGTCCAAACCAAAGGGACTAGACTGACAGTAAAAAAAATAGATTCACTATGAGGAAGAGTCTAAATAAAATAAGATACAACCAACAATTTGCATTTAAAAGAACAATGGTCATTTGCTTTTAAAAGGACAAAGATCAACATTGGGCAAACATCTTTTTGCAATGTAATTATGATCAATTTTATTCAGAAAAAATGCCACTTGAAACAATTTTCTTTACTAAGCTTCTTAGAAAAAAAATAATTTTATAAAATATGCTTAGCAAGATTTAAACAGAAAAAAGATCAGGCTATTTGCCTTCATGTACAATCTGATCAGATAGCATGTAATAGAGGTGACAAAACCCTTTGAATTTTCCTCCAAGACTTGAATTTCAGCTAATTTTCTTATGCAAATAAGAGCTAACTGGTTACTTTTAAAATTCCATCTCTTTTGACTACAAAAACTCTAAATAGATTATTCGTAGCTCTAGAGTTTAAGTAGTTTTGAGTGTATTCTCAACTCAGTGCACAGACAGCTATGCATAAGCCTCTAATTAAGGATAAACTGCCTCTCATTGAAATGAGAATATACGCCTAAGGGTTTCTGAATTAAAATCCTGTTTTGTTATTCATCCAAATTATTTTACATTTTCATAGCATATTAACTTAGTCTCTATAACTTCGTGGTAAAGGCAGATATGCTACTCATAATCTACAGCAGAATATGAAAACATGAAAGACTACACAGTCTTAGCAGTCAACACATCTGTTAAAAGGTGTTGGGCTGGAAGATGCATTTGGCAAGACAGTTTTGCTACATGTCAGGACTTCTGTCAGTGCTCAAGAATTGTTTACTATTTGTCAGGGCTTTTCTGTTATTTTTTAATACAGCTTAAGGTACATTCTGCCAGACAGAGAAGATGGGAAAGAAGTTCTCTTTGACAGAATAAATGGAATATCTGATAAAAACCCAGGCTAAAGGGAGACAGAAACAGTACAAAAGCTCAGGTTTAGCTCTCATTAATCCAAAGCTTGGCTGTGTTTTGCTGCAGGGTCCAGCATACCCTAGAAATACATATTATCTAGATCCTGATTTTTTTATTTGAAGTATCTATGTAATCAATTTGTCAGTTTGTGTTACATTTCCCCTTTACCTCCAAAGAGAGGATGCTTGTTTATCCGCCTTCAGCTACGAACTCTTAACTTTTCAGTTTAAAGCTATTCCCAGTTTTTCCTTTGCTCACTCTCAACTCAATTAGAAACCAATTAACTGACCAACAAATCAAAACATGCTTGAAATCAAAACCTCACATCCCTTTTTTATCCTCCAACCTTAATAATGGGCAACTAAAAATTACATACATGGCAACAAAACAAGAAGGGGACACGAAAAAGAGGAACTTTTTTCTTTTTTTTTGAAAAACCCATGTGCTTCTGAGGTTAATAGGAAGAGTGAAAAGTAATAATTGTAATGTTTGGCTTGGTGTTTGCTTTTTTTTTTTCCTTCTCCATCATTCCACAATTCATCTTACTGCTATAGCATACATTGGGGAGAAATTTGCAGAACAATCTATTTCTTTAAAACTCCCTCAGAATAACAAAAGTATTTTAAAACAAAGTACTTTAAAATTTTCTTACTGTACATTTAATATATCCTGGTTTGAAAAACAAAAACAATCTGTAAAGCAGTGGCCAGAATAATTTGATTTAAAACAAATGCAAAAAAATAATCTGATCGCATCTGTAGATTAGCATAGACTTTCTTCTGCTTATGAAGGTCTCAGATCTATTGGTTGAATAGGTCCATACTCAACTGTAATGTGACACTGTGCTGTTGGACTTGATGATCCTTGTGGGTCCCTTCCAACTCAGAATAGTCTGTGATTCTGTGATCTCACAGCAGGTCCCAAAAATTCTCAGTCTTCACAAACATCAGTAGGAAATGAAATCTCTAAGTCCACAGGACAGGCCTCCCAAAAACATGGTACTTTAAGACTGCTAACAGGACAGTCTCTTTCTAATATTTTCTTCATCATTTATCATGTATTTTGGTTTAGAAAACCTACACAATCAACATAACAGTAGAATTTCACAAAGGAAATAAAATCCTTCGGCTATATTGCTTCTTACTTTAAATTCTAAATGGTCCAGGATTTACTGAGATATCTTTCACATAACCAAACCCCAAGCTAAGTGGGAGAAAATGTTGCTTGGAGGATAATATTCACATACCAATCTGGTTTAGAAGTAATTATCTTCAGTGAGATTAACATTTATTTAAAATTCTAAAAATATTTATAAGCAGAAGAGCAGAATTTATAGTATATTTAAACACATTTTATGCTTTCGATTGCAATGATTTGGACATTTCAAATGTGTTACTGTGCAATTGCCTCTTAAAAGTTTCACTCAAATTTTATTAAAATACTGAACTACAAAAATAAAGCTTTGTATACTGGCAATTCTTTAGCTTACATTAGCTTACATTTCCCACTCATTACAAAATAGAAACACCAAAGTCATATTAAATCCAGTGGCTTTCCTTGACAACAATTTTTTATTTTTTTAATTTTTTAAAGAGACTGAAAACAGTTTTTCAAAGTCATAAAAGGGATCTGGTTATCTAGCTTCTATTAATTTTAACAGAGAAACCAGAAAAAAAATCTCAGTGTTGATGTTTAATGTCTAAGATCACAAATGACTGAACTCCCCAAGCCAAACTTTCTTACTGTCAATTGCAACATATTTTGCATACTCCCTCATGGAGTTTCAGTAAGCATTATAGCACCTGTTTCGGGGATATGAAGAGTATATAATTTATCAAACATGCACACTCAGACAGGAATTTGGTCCTGAAACACAATGAGTTAAAAGCACTTAGATACTCTTCAGAACCACTCAGCTTGAGGGCAAGAAGATGAGTAACACTTGTGCATCGCATTAGCAATAGCGGTGGGCACTGGACTAATGTAACTCAAAAGGATGCATCATGCACCAAAACCTTTCTGAGTTCATATTCTGTCAGGACAGTTATCTCGCTGCACTGGCTCACAGTTTCACAACTGCAGAAAAATGTGCCTTTCCAACAGCAATTGGTCTTGGCTCAGAGATTCCCCCCCTCTTCTTTTCTAATCTGATTCCCTCAAGATACTTTTAAGCAGAAAACTGTTTTAAGCAGAAAACTAAAACATGCAATGCAAAATATTCCCCAAACTCAAATGAGCTGGCTTCTGATATTGTATGTTATCCAAAGGCTTGTTATTCTAACAGACTTCTGCTGTTCATCAAGGTGTCAAAAATGAGCAGATAAGAGCCCTGAGGCAGCAAGGGAGCTCACAGCCACTAAGGACAGCAGCATATCAGAGTGTCAGCATCTTTGCTTCATCAATGGGCAATAGGAACACCTCTTAAAACAGACAGGTACAGTACTGACTGCTGCATTTACAGGTAATTAGAAGAAATTCAAGCAAATCTGCACCTCAGTGGTAGTGCTTAAAATCAGAGTGGTAACTGAAATAGACATGAAAATGAGAAAAGACAGGCATTACTTTAACCACACAAGCAGTCTACCTTGAAATCCCAGGGGCTGAGAGTAATATTCAGTAGGGCATAAAAACCCCAAGCAAAAGGAGGTCCTCAACATTAGTTTTATACTCAGGCTTAAGTAAGATCCATAACTTTACTGCTTGTGGATCAAGAAAAGTATCTATAAATCGAGCTTCATGCCTGCTGAGCACATGCTATGCAGGCCAGATTCTGCTGCAACAAACAGACACTGAAACATAAACCCCTGCATGCTGCTCTGAACAAAGAAAGCTAAGAACTTAGATCATCAAGATAAACTGACAATGTTATGACTCCATAGCAAGATTAATGTAGTCATATAATCTGATGTAATACCCATCTTCAGGATTGCTTTTAAAAAGCCCTAGCAGTATTGTTAAGTTAGACCTGTCTGACCCCTGAACTTCAAGCCTAGGAACTACTGAAGCTTTATATCCTACATTAATAGGATACTTGCACACTTTTTATGTTTACATACAGGTAAATCCTTGTATGAATACGTGCAGAAATCAAAAGGAACTCTGCATAGGAAGTTTTTAGTCAGAGATTGTTAGTATTGGTCATTACTGGCAAGGTGTCCAAACCCTGTGCCATCAAATATGTTAGAATGAGTTCTCCAAGTAAATAAATTAAATTCAGTACAGGTTTAGAACGAATGCCTAAAAATATGTGAAGAGAGTACACATTTCAGTCCCTTGGATAGTTTTAATATTCATCAGAACAGCCTTCAGGTTTAACACCATTACCAAGGTCAGGCAAACACACAAGTACAACATGCCTCTCTTCACTATAGCCAGACATTGATTTCTATACTGGGACTAAAGATTTCTTATATTTCTTTAATATTAAAAAATTCAACTATTAAGTTATGAGTAGGATCACGACAGCATAAATTATAGTAATACACATCTAAGATATGAATTAAAAATACTGCGGCCTCTCAAATTACATACTTCATTAGAATATGTTTTGAATCTCAGAAGCATGTATGTTTTAGTTTGATGGATTTCATGTACCAGCTTTCACAGCATGTTCTTCTTTCCACTGCATCATGAATTTGCTCGAGGCTAATGGCTCCTAAGGGAACTGACATTTTATTTGTATTTTTTCAGTAAGTTACTGAAAATGATATTGCTGCAAAAGAATCACATAGTTTATGCTCTAAATGCTTGGAAAAAGAAATAGCAGTAAAAAAGGATTGCATCTTGCTTTTTTTTTTTTTAATTTCATTACATTCAACTATCTGACTACTTCTCTTGATTCAGTCAGTGGTCTGGACTACACTCCATACAGAAGCAGAGTACATACCATGCAACTGAGCCACATGCATCTATTCGTCAAGGAATGCAAGTGACAAGTGCAATGACCAGTCATTTGACAGCAATGTAATTTTTCCCATTGGGATCAATGTAATAGAAGTAAGATGTGTGCAAGCTTTAAACAAAGCACACAGTTTAAATGCATAGGGAAACACACCTGGCACAGAGGATGGAGAGGTAGAAGAAAGCACATTAGGATTGTCAAGTGAAGGAAATGCTTGCTTTTTAGAACAGATCTCCATTCCAAAAGATCTCAGCTTCTTCTTCTAGAAGACTGGATGACCATTATTGACTTTTCCATCCTTGGGGTGACAAGCAGCATCTTAATTGCAGTAAGGCAAGTGGTGATTGTAACGATGAAAAAAACAAAGCTGTTTGGAAGTAAGGAGCAAGACAGCTCACAGTAAGAGAGTTAGTTACGTGTTCAATTTCACAGAAGCAGCAGTGGAGATTTTCAGGTGACTGATCTTACATGAAAAGAGAGCTTTACCAAAATGCCAGCATCTTAAATTATGTGTTCTTAAGCCCCAGCATGTAACTCCCTTCTTATTAAGAAATCAAGTGAAAATTGCTTCTTAGCAAAAAAAGAAGTCAGCAATGTATTTCTGAGATAACCTGCCTCTGGATTATACCTTTAGATGGGTATAAGACTGTATGGTCAGCTGTAGGTGCATGACTGAACTCAGGTATACCCTTGCTAGTATCTCCCCAAGAAGAGAAACACTGTTTTTCAAAAGGCATCTGTATGCATGGCTCAGAAAATCCATTGGTAACTAGAGGTGTAATTATACAATGCCACATTGCAGCTCCTAAGCAGGAGAAGTTCTATAAGGAAGGCATACAGCCTGGAGATGTTTTAAGATCTTCCTTTTAAAGTAATTTTTATCGGTTATATTTTCACAAAGAAAAACTGTCTTCACCAGCATCTGGAAAACTGTCATAGAGAACTGTCAAGAATATGCACATGCACTGTTCTATATGATGTTACTGTTAAAAAGCCCATCGGTAGGACTAACTCTTGCTTCTGTGTATTTTTAGCGCTACAGACATTAACAAATCTGAAATAACGTGAAAGCACAATCCACAACAGAAGATTTTTTGTCAAGTAAATCTTCAGATCTCATGATATGCTTCTCCCAGATGTTTTCCTGAGTCAGGAAAGCATGAAGGCATATCTCAGAAAATATCACTGTAAAATTCACCCGTTATTCTTATATGTTAGCATAGGTAGTCAAAGGGACCACCAGCCAGAATATTGGGACTAAGCGAAACTTACTCATATGTCACACTCCAATGTTAAATTAAAATGGAATTACAATAAAGCACATTAAACATAGCAAAGAATGTTCATAATGAAAAAAATATTTTGATAGACAAGAACTGTAGATTGCAAAGGGAATACATTCAGACTTTAGAGAGGCAGCTCGTTAATGCAACAGAGAAATATTTGTTAAAGCTTGATGTAGGTATAGGTTCATTGGCTTTTAGGGGCAAATTTCACAGCATTCATCCAAGCAAAATGCTGAGTAAAGTGAATGAGTGTTTTCCCTAAAGACGGCAACATTTGGCCCTTAGAAATAGAAAACATTCAACATTCATTGGATTAAGTGAATTCAGTAGTAAATTAATTTACGCAAATAGCAAAGAAAAAAATTCTGTTACTAGCTAATTAAAGTTAATATGCTTCTAAAATTCTACTATATTTCTACATTTACTTATAAATTAAGTATGAATATCATAGTTTAGTTACTTAGAAACCCATACCAACCTTATAATAGCTACTGGCACAACCTAGTTAAATTGTTGGTATTTCACTGCAGATCCTGCAGTTCAGTCTGTAACTTGGTACCTAGGAATAAAATGTTACATAAAACATTTCTAAGCTGGTGAATTTAGAGAAGTAATAGAATTCAGGCTACAGAAACAGATACTGCATGGACAAACAGATTAGAAGCATCAAACCTATGAAAACTGAAATAAATTGGTTTAAATTCATCTCCTGCATATGCTTTACAATGAGATGGTTTCTCGTATAACAGTCCCAAAACCAGACATCACTGAAAAAGGAAGACTCCCACTGAGATCAAAGCAGACAAATGTTTAGCACATTTAATCCTAAAATTGAGGATCCAGTTTCAACCCTCCTGCCATAGGCAGGGGCACTTTCCACCAGACCAGGTTGCTCAAAGCCCCATCCAATCTGAACTGGAACACTTGCAGAGATGGGGCATGACAGCTTCTCTGGGCAACCTGTTCCAGTGCCTCACCATCCTAATTTCTCCCTAATGTCTACTCTAAGTCTACCCTCTTTTAGTTTCAAGTCATTTCCTTGCCATGTCAGTACATGTCCTTACAAAAAATCCAGCTTCAGCTTTTCTGTAGGCCCTCAGTACTTCCAGTACTGGAAGACTGTTCTACTCTAAGGAATCCCCAGAGCCTTGTCTCCTTCAGACTGAACAAACTCAACTCTCAGCCTGTCCTCATACAGGAGAGGTGTTCCAGCACTCCAATCATTTTCAATGACAAGGATGACCAAGACTACAAGTAAATTGGAGGGTCTGGTAATCTCTAGGGGAAAAGACTGTTGGTGGGAATGTAGAGATTTGCTTGGGAAGAACCAAGCACACATTGTAGAGCCTTAGAGTCAGACAAGAGGATGCAAAAAGTTCATCTTTACAGGAGTCATTGGAACCTACCCATCTCCCTCATCCTTGTCCACTTAGGCATAACCTTCTCCCAAAGCATCCCCTCCCCTTCAGCAGCAGCAGCCACCATGCCTCCTGGGCTGCTAATCTGAGTCAGCTCTGGGACAGGTATCTCGGACGCATACAGGGCAAGCAGAACTGTGGTACTGACAGCTCTCAGCGCAGGTAGAACAGCACACTTCACCTCTGCAGGCTGGCTTTCCAGGCAAACACCATACTTGGCCTACATCTAAGAAAATATCTGTCCTTGCACGTCGTGGGTTACAAGTGACTTTCACCTACATTCAAGCCATGACTATGAGCCTTCACTGACATTCTGTACTCAGCCAGTTACCTATATTTCTCTCTCAAACAATGAATTCCCTAGTGTAAACAGAAATAGTCTGAATTACTCCCCAAGGACTAACATGCTTGCACACTGATCTCTTTGCACACTGTAAAGCTAAACTTCTTTCCATTTCTGCAAATCAAGTCCTTCTCTGAACTTTAGATATCTCCAAAACATTGACTCATTCCTTAGCATACTCCTACACTTCATGCCAGAGTTGGCAATGAAATGCTAAACCACAACAAATCTGAAGACTTAACTCTGACGAATGCAAACTCCCCCTAGACAATACTGCTCCTTTCACCAGTCCGTGGTCTCCTTCACCTGATATCTTGTTCATTTCACTTCTTCAATGTTCATGTTTCAGTAAGTTCTCATGTGGCATTGTAAGTGCTTTATTTAAGCTCATATTGATATCTGCTCTATTTTCTTGCATTAAAAACTACTTACAGATTATTTTTTAAAGATAGAGTTTGTTTAACAACATCTGCCTCTGCCAAGTCCATATAAAATTCCATTAAACCTTTTACGGACCTCCTGACTAGTTTTTCTATCTAGTAACATTTTTATATAAGTATTTACAGACTGTTAAGTCAAAATAAATATCTTGGAGTTGCTCATAATATTTAAGTGAAGGGGGAAAATATCACCAGCTACTCTGTAATGGCCGTATCACTTCAACCAGTACACACTGACATACAATCTGTGGTCACTAACATTTTTGTCCATGTTATGCCTCACTTTTGCTCTCAGGCAGCTGACAGAAACAGACTCCCCAACTCTTAATTATTTCTGGGGAATGACGATTGCATCCACCTAAATCAGGAAACACCTCTTACTGTTTCTTTTTTCTTGTGCCACTAGTTTCAGATAACTTCTTCCATGATAAAAGTAATTATGTTCCCCTTCCACAAATCCTGAATTTCTCTGTCCAGTAACTTCTCTATATGCTTTTCCCAGTTCTTCTAAATTTTCTATTCTGAAACTAAACACCTGAAACATATTACTAATACACCTTCACTTATGTTTCTATTTAAATAAAAATGAATGAGCTTTTGAACACTCAATTCAAAGCAGTTTTTACAACTTTATTTAAAATAAAATTAATTTCTCCAGTAATTACAACTTGCCAACTACAGAGCAAAGCATTTAAGGCTGTCACATCGGTAACAGTATTTGCTTCCCACTATTGACCTCTGAATTTCTCTGAATATTATCTTTGCTCATAACACTACAGAAATCTCTATCCACACTAAATCTTGTCTTTGGAGTGTCCACATAGGTCTCTCTTCACAAACAATAGAGTTGCTTTTATTGGCCCCCCGCCCCGCCCCACAAACAGATTTTATCTAGCAACACCTTTTACCTGTTACTCTTTCTTGCAAGTCTATGGCATGACTAATTAATGATTTCCTCTTAAAGGAGCTGCCAGTACATTTAATGAAGATACTGCACATTATTGCCATGGGCAAAAAAAAACCCAAAACAACAAAAATCCCCCAAAACAAAAAAATCAACAACAACAAAGTCTAGCTTTGCAAAAGACTATAGATGTAATATTCAGCCGAATGTGTTATTAGCAGGTGCTCTGGTTCAGACAATTAAAAGTAATTATTGACATGATGATCTCTGCAAAAATAAAAAAGAAATAGAAGTGCACTCGAGCATCCCATACAATGTTTTTGCACATTAAATGAGAAGGGCACATTTGACCTCCTGTGGTAGTTTTGGCTTTAGCTTTAGCTAGGCGTCAGCTTAGTAGGCTCTGAAAATGCTATGTAGATTAGAGGGGACAAGAATCACCTGACTTAAGAAACCAAAGAGATATTTCATATCATCTAACATCACAAAAAGTATAAAAACAAGTATAGGAGGGACTTTAGCCAGTGCCCTTCATGGCTGACACTGCGTGAACATGTTATCACCATGCTGGTAGCATTGGGCCTTGTCACCACTTCACAGCTGTTTGGTTTGCGAAGTACTTTTTTTTTCTTTTGTCGTTGGTTTTCTCCTCTCTTGCCGAGTATCCTTTGGGGGGAGTTTGTTGGGGTGTTTTTGTGGGCTGAGGTGGTGGAGGTCTGTGTTGTTTGGGTGGGTGACTCGGTGGTTGTTTTTTCCACATTTGCATATATATGTGTTATATCATACTCTGTTTTTAATTGT